>CM002476.1:20071053-20096525 GCA_000325765.3 Leersia perrieri | reverse complement strand
ACACACACAAAAAAAAAAAGGCTTAATGCAGTCCAAATAGGGACAAGACGTACAGACGGAGTGACAATTTTATCTGTATAGTATAGCAATGTGGGACAATGTGAATGGCAGCCCTTGAGAGGAAACAATTACAAGTCAAGTACACAGATACATGGCGTGATCTTAATTCTTAAGTGGCGGTGTGCCTTTCTCCTTTGGCAACATGAGTATGTGTGGCCACATTGTTCTCACAAAATAGTCATCTTTTTGCCCTGACTGGGCCAGCCACCAATTAGCTCATGAGCATCTCCTTAATTTGTCAACGTTATATAAAACCTTGTGTTGGCTCCTCACTAACCACCCCAAGTTCTTAATCCGAATAACTGTCAGCTAGCTCTCGCTTCTCTCATACACATGCACGCATACCCAACGCATGATTTTTTTTTAAATTTTTTTGCAAATTTTTCTCGCATCGCTCAAACTTCTTATCGATGGGAATAAATGGAGGATAACTGTGTTTCGTGTTTTTTTAAGTGCAATCAGAATACATCAAGACTTTTACGGTAGATAACAAAAGACTTACTCCATCCATCCAAACAAAAAGTGTATTTGACTATGTCTAGATTCAAACCAAAAACATGCTCTTTTTTATATATAGAGGAAGTATAGCATTTGAGTTTTATCTTGAGCTCTGTTTCTCACTCTCACATATGAATTTTTTATATACTAAGATTGCTTTTGCCCTTAGAATTTTTTTTATGTAGATCCTATGGTTGACATTAACTGCACTCCCTATGAATAGGCGCGCACACACACATGCAAGAGAAGTGCTACTCATAATTTAAAGAGCAATGTAATCCTTATATATTAAATACAAAATGACGAAGTTAATATATGTAGGATTGCTTAGTGATGACATATTGACACCAAAACATCACGTACATATACAAGTTATTGCACCAAAATGTTAAATTGTCAAATCTTGTACTAAACCGCACGCACTTGCCAAGCTGTTGTTCTTAGGCATTTAGTTCTAGTTTTTTACTAAATCGCACCCACCAGCCAAGATGTTGTACCGTAAGTGCAATTTACTCTAATTTAAAATTCAAAGGACAATGTAGAGATGCAGATTCTCATTTTTAAAACCGTGGTTATCTACATCGTGGATGTTTATTAGGCCATTCTTCGTGCATAGCTTCATTGCGTGGTTCTCAAGAGTGCCATTATAGCATAAATTTTAATTTGGTAAATTCAATTGTAGTAAGTTAATATCCATGTTCGACTATACACATGAATTGGATGTAATCTGATTTTGAGTAATTCATATATATTAAGCACTTGTAATTTCAGTTTCAAATTTATAACATTCAAGATTTCTGTATCAAAGTTACTTGTTTGTTTCAATTACAATTAGATTTTAACATTTTCTTAATAGTTACAGGCTTTCTTTTGTTGGCTAGACTCGCCAAATTTGCAGACAACGTGCACTATTTAGCATGGAAAAGGATAATATCATGCATTGATACTCCCTTTTTATTGATATTTATTAATTGCGATGAACAAATGTATTATTTACGATGAAAAATTTCACAATAATCAAGGGCCAATATTTATCATGGCTCACCGTAGAGGTAAGGTAGAGTACCTTAAAAGGGGAGAGTAAGAATTGATATTGTGAACATTAACTTGGTGATTTAGCAAGTTCTTATGTGTCTAATTTCATTATTTGAGGAGGTAGCATGCCATTAGGTGTGCCTACGGTGTTGTTTAAACATGTCGTACGCGTACTCCCTCCATTTCATACGAGTATTTTAACACAAAATAACAAAAATATATTTAATGTTGGATTTAATAAAACAAAAAAAATAATTATTACTATCTTTTCTATATATTAGGTCAAACATAGAGAGGAATGACTTTGGAAAAAAAAAGTCAAGATGACTTACATTGTGAAACGAAGAAATTACCAACGTAGCCTTCAGAGCAGAGCTCCATGCACCTTCAATTAATGCACTTGCTCAATTTCTCACTACACATGCCAAGATTAATTTCAAAAAAATGTGTATTTAAGTATAAAAATTAAGATCGTGCTTTTTAACTGAATCGCCACCATTCTCCCATGTTTCCTTATAAGAAAAATGTCAAAGATTATTCAATATACCATCTTTTCTTTTTTCTTCATCCAATTAGAATGAAATTTGACATAAAATTGTTGCAAAATAATTAAAAGTATATGTGTATTTGATGGTATGTATTTATCATACACAATGCATCAAAAAATATATTTAATTGTAGCTAATAATAGGAGGTGCCTAGAGCAGTGACCAAAATTAACACCGATAGATAATATGAGGTACCTGGAGCAAGCACCAATATGGCAATACCTTTTAATACTTCTAAGTTCCAACTGACTGTAAAAATACTGCTTATCCAATGGAAGGCTTCTTATATGATGGCCACATGGATGGACAGCATTGCATTTCATGTCAAGAATCACTAAGAATGTTTTATGAAAAGATCCACTAGAAAAGGACTTAGTAATGGTGGGGCATGTGGAACAAGGAGGTAAATCCTGAAAGTATTTAGATATATTTAAAGGTGGAACATGTCGATCATTATAATATTCTAGAAGATCTAAAAGAGATGATTTCTCCTTGACAATTTTGATATGGTTGTGATCATGCTTATATCTATGTTTTGTATTTAGTATGTACTACATACGTTATATTTTTATAGATAGTTCTTTAGTCCATATAAGTTGAAGAATTTTTTTCGAGGCAAGTTGATTGGAGAATAAAGTTCAAAAATAAAATAAATGGAACTGTTTTTTTGTTTTTACTATATGATGCAAACATTCACATGTCACAATTAATTGTCAAAAAACACTTCTCTTTCTTTCTTGACATAGTATACACAAATGTTGCGCCAATGTGGGTGGCCTCCTATTATTGGTCGTGAACTCGTGATGCAGGGCTACTTGTTTTCGGACTAGCTGTATCATGATATTCCCCGTGTGTTTAGTTGATGGCAATGTAAGAATTGTGTGCATTTCTAATTAGTACAGACACTATAGTTGTATTTCTATTATTAGACGAATACATAGTTGAAGTATTTACTGCCTTGATATTTTAAACATGAATAGTTTAAATTTTGTCGATTTTCTTCAATGTAATTTGTTGTAGACGTACTAATTTGAGGCACTTTATACAATTTTATTCGTACCATGATCATATTGGAGTGTTTGGTTTCATAAATTATGGTCCCTCTAGTATAAGCGAGGCCTTTTGGAATATGCATAATCAAAATATTTAAAGTTTGACCATTAATATCATTTGAATAGTTCAAATCGAACTATTACAACCACGGTATGGTTAGATTTCTGGTACTAAGATAGTTTCAACATTAAAAAATGCTACATTTTTATAGGTTTTATACTAGTGGAATTATTGACCGCGTTGCTGTTTGAAATGTCACTTCAAGTAAATGAAGAGGCAGCGCACATTGATTCATTTTAACACTTCAATATCGTGCATAAATCTTTTTTTTAAGAATCGTGCATAAATCTAAATATATAATGTTGGGAGCTATCATGGTACATATAACTCTTTCAAGAAACAACTTTACAGCCTTTTGTTATTATAGTCGTTGTTTTGTGCTGTTCTAACTGCCCATGTTTATTTATACACGCATTGCCGCCACTTCGAGTTGATTAGTCCAAAAATGATGAACTAAACATCATAACCCCCTAGCTAACCTCCCACCCACTACCTCTCCGCTTAACGATTAATCTTTCTAACTAAAGCCGTGCAACTCTCGCCAAAAGCATATGAACAAAATATGTGTAACATATATGTACTCCTATTAATGCTAATACATCGAACTAATTAATTGTGTTTTTCTTCTAGTCCCCATGGTTGCTATTGTCATTTAGCAGTATACACAACAATACGTACTCGTACATAAACGTCATGCTCAATAATGAAAGTACAACAGCACACAACAGAAATGCGAGATCGTGCATTTCCATATTGATGATGAACCCGTAACATCATTAATTGGCTAATGTCACCATCACGCACACGAACACAATGGCGTTCTGTTTTTTTTTTGTCCTCCTTTTTCTTCTTATGCTTTTCCATTAGTGAGCTTGAGACATGATTGGGCGTGTGAGTAAACATTTAACTGTATGGCCACTATATATAGTCCACCTTGATGTGTGTGTGTGGACTTAATTCTCAGGGTGATTATTCCCCTCATCAAGCAACCCAACTTGCATCACTTTCTTTTACCCTATTTTCTAATGTGGAGTTGGACAACCAACAAGCCCTAGATATTACATTTGGAGGTCATGAACTCGAGCCAATCCACCTCAAGCATAATCCCCGAATAATGATGATGTTCACATAAGTAGTGATCCATTGCTGTCCAGAAACTACATGTATGTACCTTGTGTTGATAAATACAGATCCGCATATACATGGTTGAAGCTGACAAAGAGCATGCGGTGTTGGTACTGTGTTGCTGCTATCACAGATCATAGCAGAGACTACTCCTACGTGGAAAAAGATTGTTTGAACTGCTAAAAATGTTAATCCAACCGTAGGGGATGCACTGCACGGTAACATCACATCATTTCAACAGTAAATGATCGTATAGCTAGGTGTATATATATGGGTATGAGCATTATTGTTTCGCTAGAGATACTGTTCATGTAGGTGCACAAAATGATACCGATTCACAGTGCTACCTCTAACATTGATCTCACCTAAAAAGGCAAAAACTCCAAGGAAGCAACTGTTCATAAGGATGCATGATTAGCCCAGGTTATATTTACAAACACAGTACAGTAGTACACACGTCACATAACGGTGTCGTACTCGCAGTCTCGTAAGCACAATATAATACTATCAGTTAATTCTATCACTCCATCAATTGATATATTCATCCATGTTTCCACGCTAAAACCTTAAACCTTACACAGCAAGTAGCCACCAAACTAAACCAAACCACAGCCACCAAACCTGTATTGATATATCTCATGGACAGTAGTACGTTGTTAATGTGCAACATATATATGCAGCGATTTGTCTCTTGTGCAATCTAAGTACTACATGATATATGCATGTTCTTTTTTAGTTTATGCGCCATGCATGATGCATTGTGCAGCTTGACCAGATTGATGTGCTTGCTAGCATACACCATGAGATGGAACTTTTTTTTTCTTCCATCTCCTTCGCTTGACATTTTTCTTTCTTTCTTTCTGGCAAGGAAAAAGGCCAGTTAGCTGCTAGCTCGATCAAACGACTTCAAGTACTTGCCCGCCTCCTGCGGGGTTCTTCTCCTTTGCCGCCCCGCCGGCTGATCCGGCGGTGGCGGACGCGGCGGCCACCTTGTTTCCATCGCCGTCCTGCTGCTTGTGCTGCGTGGTGTACTCGCCGTAGAGGTAGGAGGAGAAGCCCCAGACGCAGAGCACGGTGGCCACGGCCTTGTCGGCGCCGAACGAGTCACGGAACACGGCCACGCCACCGACGACGTTGGCGGTGAGCACGGCCGTCATGCACACGCCGCTGTGCAGCGACGACGTCAGGTACACCATCCCGGCTGTGCCCATGAAGCAGGCCTGCCACGTCGCCACCAGCGCGACGAGCACGGCCCAGTACGCCGCCGACGACCGGTCCCACCGCGCCATCTCCTCCTTCCACCCGCCGGCTGCGGCGAGGCCGGCCACCGCCAGCGCCGTCGCCGCCGCCTGCATGATCACCTGCACCTCCACCGCCATCCGGAACCCGCCCGACACGGCCTTGCGATACACGAGCTCCATCACCGGCAGGTACGCGGCGAAGAGCCCCGCGGCGCCGAGCGTCACGGCGAAACCGGCGAAGTACCTCGACCGGCTCCCTCCGTCGGGGCGCTCCCCGGAGTCGGACGAGCGGAGCGCGAGGAGCACGGAGCTGAGCGTGAGGAGCACGACGGCATTGAGGTTGGAGAAGTTGAGCGGGTGGCGCACGATGACGGCGGCGAGAACGAGCGTGAAGGCGAGCTGCGTGGACAGCAGGAGCGACGAGGTGGACACGGGAAGGAGCGACGAGCTGTACGAGAAGAGCAGGTTGTTCACGCCCATCAGCACGCCGATCACCACGCACGCCGCCAGCAGCCGCCGCGTGAACCACGCGAACGGCCGCGGCTGCGACGGCGACCGGCCGGCGTAGACGGGCACGAGCAGGAACGGGAACCCGACCGACTGCACCAGCGTGGCGACCCACCGGTTGTGTCCGCCATGGGCAAAATAGTACCGGGACAGGAGACTGGAAGCCACCGAGCCTCCGAGCAGCGCGGCGTAGTTGGCGCACAGGAGCAGACGCCGCCGCCGCCTCGCCGCGCCGGCGCCATTGGCGGCGACGCTCGACGGCGGCATGTCGAGCAGCTGCTCCGGGGCGGAGGTGGTGGTGGTGATGGACATTGGCGACACGAGAGCGAGACGAGTCGAGCACTCGATCGGGGTTGGATTGGATGGGTTGGGGTGAGGAGGGAAGGGGGTGTTGGTGGGGGAGTATTTAAGATAAGTGGGGGATTTGCAGAGATTACCGAGAAGAGGTTAAAGCCTTATTTTTAGCGGGATGGGTTGGATATGTTGTTAGTTAATTCAGGATTTGTTATGCTTGAGCACATTCGTAATTATCCTCGTCCTTTAGTAGTGCACACGAGATCATTGCAGTTGTGAAACTAAAAGACGACACAACATGTGCATATTGTTTACCATTGGCGTAGTATTGGCCTCGGGACGTTATATCTAGTTTAGCATCCAGTAAAGGGATCAAACTCAACTCCGAATAAATTTGAATTTGAATTTTGTATCATGTATTATTTAAAGTGTAGTTTTAACGTCTTATTTGATCAAATATTTTTGTGTCAAAGTAGAATCATATGGAGGCATGTTGTCTAAAATGTTTTTATAATTTTTTTCACATCTTTTAGGAAATATGGGTGTACAAAAAGAAGGGATGCATTACGACTTTACAAGGCAGACCGGAATGAATGTACAAACTATTTTGTTTCAAAGACGGTTTGGATAACGGTACAAGCAACCTTCCAGTCGAATTTCATAGCATTGAGTAGATCAATATACTTCGAACTTACATAATATAATATAATCCAACGATACAAGCCATCTAGTACACTTGCGAAAGTCAAATGATACCTCTGTTTTGTTTAAACACGGTCTAACAAAAATAACAAAAAAAATCACGCGGGCCTCACCAACCACTAGGAGAGCAGTTGATCAGTTAATTCGTTGATCAGAATATGTTGCGCGTGTACCTCGGCTTAGAATCGGCACTCTCCGCGGGAGATAACTGATCAAAGCAAAAATCTTGCCCTGTTTGAAGCCAACGACCACGCAGCGCGCCCCGCATGCATGACGACCTAAACTGTCCCGCAAACCGCGCGCCGCGCGTCCGCTTCTCCGTTTTCGCGATCGCGCCGGGCCCGCGTAACAAAACCCGCGCGAGCGCGCGCATGGCGGCGCAGCACGGCGCGATGCCTCCACGCACCTTCCCGTCTATGGGGCGCGCGCTTCGGTGGCTCTCTGTCTCTCCCACGGTTTGGCGCAAAACAGAGGCCGCGAGGAGGATAAACTTATAAACCGTTGGGCACTTGGGCTTTCGCTCCCCTCGTGTCCCTGCGCCCGCGCGATCCTATCCATCCGCGCGCGCGGGGCGCCATGCTCCCCCGCCCCGACGAGGGCACGAGGCGCGCATGCAGCGGCAGGCGGGCGATCGATAATCGACGGTGCGCGCGCGGATCACGGTGGTTTTCTGGGGGCAGTACGTGGTGATCAACCGCCTCGCTCTTCGGTAATGTACGGCCGCGTCCGCGGACCGCGGTTACGGCTGCATGCCTTGCCATGTTTGATGTACAGGCCGGACCAACGGCTCATCCGGAAAACGATCTTGGAATTAGACCCGGCTTGCCGGCTCGGGATGCGTGAAAAGCATTGCTTTCCATGTGAAAACCCGAATGGCTTCGTGTAAAACTCATGCATTCCAAACAAGTGGTAGAAGCGGGCAGCGGCCTTTGACGCTTGTGAGTTGTGATCACACCATTCTTCACTCATGCGTTCATCGTCCGTCGAGGTTGGGATTTGAAGCCGGCCGGGAAAGAACACAAGGTGCCCGCTACAGCTCCACGAAAATGAGCCCCTGAAGCTTTAGAGAAAACAACAGAAGATTGGGATATAGCCTATGCCCAAATTCATCATAAGTTTGTTTATTTTGGGCCGGAGGAATATCTCCTTCTATAGCGGCAGAGGAGGCAGCCGCCTCGAGATAGGAATGGACTGAAGAGGTCACCCGCCACCCCGCCAAGCCTTCCTCCACACAAGGATTCTCCTATCCTGCCAAATTTTGACCGCATGGTACATAGAACTCCACACATATAGGCAGTCAAATATCATGTCCACTAATTGCAAGAGCAGGCTTACTTAAAATCAATGCCTACCACTCCTAATCCGTAGATACTGGTGACTTGGCGCCTCTCTTCCACCAGAGAGGGGCCGTCAGTTTCCTGCATGCAGGGCTGTTCATCTGCACGTAGCCTCCTCCTATTGTCAGTAAACAGGACATATGGATATGGTAGATGTCCTAGTGGCTACTACTACTAGCTGCACCTGCATGGCCAGCCAGGACCACCTCTGCCAGAACAGCAACCTAGCTAGTCCTGAGCTAGGAATGAACACGGCCAACGTTAGGGGCTAGCGCCAAGCCAGAGGACGACGGAGCAGCAACGCGAAATGGCGATTCAGCGGCAGGGGAGCCTGGGAAGGAGGAGAGGCCTCTGTTGATGGGGCATTTATTTCCGGACGCGTCCCGTACGTAGCTCGGTCTGGGTTGTACACCCATGTGTCATGTGTGCACTGCTGAAATGCTCATCTGACTTTTTCCCTCTGTTCTTCTGTGTGGTTGACTGGTAGTGGCGTAGCCACCAGAATGGCGAGCCATGGCGGCCGCCATACATGCCCGCTGGAGAACCTCATATAATTACGATTGATATGATGATCTCTAAATATATTTATGTATTTTCTATGACCATATCTATAATTAGTAATAGTAGATTCACCATAGGTAAATTTTGATCCTGGCTCTGCCACTGTTGACTGGCCGTTTGTTGCTTATATACTGTAGTGTACCATGGTTGGTTCCATGGACTGTATATACGGAGGTTTCAGTCCAAAAGGGCTCCTTGAGTCCTTCAAAACATAGTAGTATGAGCTTTATAAGAACATAGTGGTATACTAGCATATGAATCAGCTCAATTCTCGCAGGAAACGGAGCTGTTGGGTTGGTTCAATCACGGGCGCAAGTAGTTGGAATCCGAAGATCGGTTCTTTCATCCTGGGAGAAGTGTGAAGTTTGTCCGTGTGTTGAACCGTGCAGGGCTGCGGGGCTGCAGGTAGGGTAGGAATAAAAATTCACTCCTAGCTTTGGACACACCTGGCCATCACTGTTCATGAATCGTGAGCAGCTTATGCAACTATCATCCACTTCTTTGTACATCGTGAGAAAAGTGACCTTGGGCCTAAGTACTTGGCAACTTACTAACTTAGACATCAAGTTGGGTTGGGCTGAGAGCTCCTTCAAACATGCAAAGGAAGAAAAACCACAGCTGCTTGTTTCTTTGCAGAAAAGCAGGTAGTGTCCCGATACTGGAAAGTGCTACTTGCCCATGTCACACTTGCCTCATTAATACGAGGGTCAAGTATACATTGCTAAAGACAATGACAACAAATAAAGTGATATATATACAGACGACATATGTAGGCTGTACCAGATAACAAGCATATTAGGGTATCTTTCCGAAAAGACCCGATGTGAGAACGAGTTAACATCGATCAAAAAAAGAGATAAAATCCCAAAAGCATTCACAGCTTTACACATACATATATTCATTGTGATACAGGCCAACCACAAATGTCCAAATCAAACAACCATCCGGACCACAAAAAAACAATAAGAAAACGAAAGCATATATAGCAGGCTGTAGGAAGTGGTATCTGCCTATCTGATAAGTACAAATTAACAACTCTTTTTTTATTCCTTGCCTTGTTAATGGAAGAAATTGTTATACAAGACAATACCTAAAACGATAATGTAAAGCAAGTCCTAAAAATTATTATATTTCATTTTTCCCCTTCAATATCAGTACCTAAAACATGTATTAAATAAATCAACACCTGCAACCCCAAATGACAACCCAACCGCAACCACTTAAAAACTCTCAGTAGAACACACCCAACCATGAAGAATTTGCTTCTTTGGATCACAACTAAACTGCTTCACAAAGACGACAGCAGTAGAATTAGACAAAGAAAAATGGCATGACGCAAGATAGAGCAAAAAAGAGAATGAGAAACAACTCCTCCCTTCTGAATGAAAAATAGACGAGGGAGGATTGCGCATTAGTGGCTAGAGCCAGAGGTAGTAAGACATACATGATCAGTAGGTATCTAGCTAGATGTGTTTTTGGAGGAACCTTCTCCCCAGTCATCGAGCATTCTCATGGGAAGACAGCACCATGGCTTCCTCTTCTCCTGTCCGCTTGCATTTTTAAAAAAATGGGCGACTTCCTAAGATGAATGACCATTTCTCAACGTTCCACACAGCAACTTTATTGTTTGAAGTAGGAAGTCCATTTCCGAAATCATCTCTTCATGCTTCCAGTTCAAGTACCCCCCCTGTAATTCATCCTTTGCAGCCCTTCTCTGCTACTCACTACTGTTAGTTGTGTCAATTTCCACTTCAACTCTGTTGATCTGCTCCTCGCATATCTTGGTCGCGTCGAGCTCTGTTGCAACCTTATCAATCGGCTTTTCATCTGTCTTGGCTGTATCAAGATCCACTGTACTTGCAGATTGACTTGCCTTTTTAGTTTCCACAGGTTTTTCAGCTTTTGACTGCAAACATAAAAATAAAAATAGAACATGAGGAAGGGAAGAAATATGCATGGGAGTTTCCTATCCCTGTAGGAATTGAACTGATTCATGAAATTCTTGCAAAAAAATACTGTTAAATGTCCACACTCCAAATGGGAACTTAAATTGTGCCAACCTTTTGCTAATCATAAACCAAGTATAGAACTGTAGATGTAGGACATTCAACAGGTAGATCTATTGTTTTTGTTTCAGAAATACAAAGGAACAACAACTAGAACAGTATGCTCGTGGCTCTAACTAGCTGGCTAACTGAATCCTTTCCTTGAAGTTTATGGTGTAGTTTAGGAGAGGATTGTGCTTATGTGGGACCTTAAGCTGTATTTTTTATGATATAAGTCATGTATTTCTGTGTCCCTTAGTATTCCTAGAAGAATAGCTCAAGTCAATCACCATTTTTTGTTACTCTTTTTACCATTGGATTTTGGCATAAACCACAATATACCAAACAAAAGTATAACCATGAGCAACCATTGTGTCGGCAGCAGAGCAAAACGTGTTCAAATGACTAAGGATACAGCGGAAGATATTCATAGTGGATGGCCCTTGAAATAAAAGAAAGAGATAAACTAAAGAACATAGTCATACCACGGGGTGATCCAACGATGTAGCATGTGGCTTGCCTCTTCTGTCCTGCATTACTTTCTGCCTGTTTTCGTAAAACTCAAAGTCGTCCAATATTGACGTTTTACAAGAAAAGTTCTTGAAAATGTTTAGCATCTCTACACCTTGTGGAAACTTGACCTGGATTTCCCAAGCATTCAATTAGAGATCAAAATAAAGACAGATACTCCCCCCGTTTCAGATTGTAAGGCGTCCTACCTCTCTAGTAGGGTGCCTTACAATCTGAAACAGAGGGTAGTACTTTACAGAGTGACAAGCATTATAGTAGGTTAAGTGTATTAACATATTCAGAATGCAGGTTAACAGCATAATTGATTGTAAGGGTGCAAAGTAGAGATCAGCATAGTGGAGAATTGCAAAGATGACAGCATTGGGCATGGATAATCAAATGCAGGTACTAGGCCAAAAGACTAACTTGTTTGAAGTTTTAAAACAAAAGAGACATTTGCCACGCAGTGCTAATAAAACTAACAGCTATTTAAACTTTTCTTCGCTGAGGAATACGGATGGGAGCAGACGTCTTGAAATCATGAGTAATAAAAAAATCAAACAATCTCTACAATCTCTAGCTAATTCAACAAATACCTCTTGTGTATCCCTGCTGTTTGTCACAGGTTTGTTCTCATTGTTCTCCAGTATTATGTGGCGAAATTGTGGGTTAGGCACATCCTTGATAATGTGCCATTTAACTGCGAAGAACCCATTCCACTTGTCCTGTTGCCAGAAGTTCATATTCCTGTTAAAATCAACCGGACCAGCCATCTCAGCCACACCACAGAACTGACCACTTGCATTCACCTGATCATCATAGTGTAGTAATTGTAAGTTTCGAATACAGGTGCATAAATTGGCAAAAAAAAAAAAAGTACATCCCCCACCCCCCACCCCACCCCCCAAAAAACAAAAAAACAAGGGTACCAAGAAGGCCTGACCGCCTGAACTCACTAAATGGAGCAATATTGCTAAGGAAGTTGAAAATGAAAATATGTAACAAGTTGGTGCATGTTAACCTGTAGGCACTCAACACAACTGATACAGTTACTAGAAAAGAAGAGATAAAGGAACCCAGGATTAAAATGATCTGATGGAATGCACTATATAGGGTTGTGGGAAAAGCAAACCAGCATGGCTCTCTGATATGTGTACTAACTGTTACGAAATTAAGAACCCATGCGACAATCAGGTACATTTAGAAATCAAGGAAAGGTCTGTACACGTCCTGTTGTGACATTTCCAGGTGAAAAATATTAGGCATGCGAGTAATATTTAACTTACAGAGAAGAAAAGGAAAAGAGGACATTTGGTTCCTTTTTCAGCAACTCTTTCTTGTGCAAGTCTAAAGGCATTGTCAAGCCTTTTATTTCCATTAGGAGTACTTGCCCAAACATTGTACTTGATACTCTTGTGAATATCATCCTCGCTATAAGATTTAATCACAAAGAATAAAGCTTGATCATACTTCGTAACAAAATCTGGAAGATTATATGCATCTCGGCTTATTGCAACAGGTGAAGGTGTAACATCATTACCCTCCCGTGCACTTGATAGTGTACCAACTTCAGGGCTCAAACTACTTTTGGAGTTATCATTGAGGTTATCTGATATGTCAGTGTCACCATATCCATTTAGCTTACTTCTGGCCTTAAACTTCTCAGTACTATTCCAGCTTCTACCACTTTCTTTCAAACCAATGTCTTTACCTTGGTAAAGATTGCCTTTTCCTTGGTTAGTATGCACCAAAAACTTGCTAGGCAACCCTTTTGTAATAGAAGCACCAGATACCTATTATAAGAATAAATCTATCAGCTCTAGTTTTTTACTTTCATCACTAAGAGCACCGACTTATGCATTTACATGTATTCATAAGTACCTTGTTTGCAGTCTTCGATGATGGATAGCCATTAGCACAAGTTGACATTGTGTCTAGAGCTGATGATGATCCTTTGATGGTATCTGATACAGCCTTTGTGTTGCGAGAAGCTTTTGATGAAGATAAAGTATGCTTGTTAGAAGAGTATTTTGGTCTTGCAGGGTAATTTGCTTGATGCAAACCGACAGGATGTCCCTGGACCCCATCAAGAATGGTAAAAGATGGATCCCAAGTGTATGCAGGGACAAGCTCAGGTCCATAATAAGCAACTGGTTGAGCAATAATGCCAGGTGTGCTAGGGTCCTGCATAGAAATTGTGGAATAATATGGTTCTTTGCTGACATATTGACCATCAACACCAGCACTAACCCCAGGAACAACCGGACCATAAGATGTATATCCATTTTCCACCGGAAGATAACACAAATAAGACCCATTATCACCTTGAACCACCTGAAACAGATTGGAGAGCAGATATAAGCACAATTCCCTAGTAATTTGTAAACTTTCACAGCTGGAATAGTTCACCTGGACGACACCAAGTGAACAACTACAAAGGAAATAAACTAAAGGCAGTAATGAGGTATAAAATGTTGAATTGATAGGTTCAAACGACACTATAATCTCAATTTCCTCATCAAAGATTAGTATTATGAAAATAATCTTTTGTTCATGAAAGCATATGTTGTGCTTACAACAGGTCCAAAAAGAAAAATCATAAACTGTGCAGGATACTTTTTTGGCACAAAGATAACAATTCAAGAATAGCGAGTGGCACTAAATAAAAATGTTGGCCACTTTCCCAAACATAGCAAAAGGAAAGATGACAGCGAATAGGTTCAAAGCTTGTCGGTACCACCATACCACCACAGAGATGTACTGAGTGCACCATTGTTTTGATTTTAGATAGAACCACTTGCGAATACTGTAGTAAAGGCATATACCGTACTTGATAGAGTGTGCTAGTTGATCACTTACTGTTGGGTGCACCTCTAGTCCATTGTATCCAACGAAGTAGCCATTCTCATCCCATCCTCCAAATGAGGCTACAATAAACAAAGAAATCATCAAATAGATGAACAGTATGTATTGTTTTCAGGTCAGGCCTTCAGAGGATTAATCTACCCACCAGGATAATAATATCCATAGTAATACATCCCTTGGTCCCCCACAGAAGCTTCTTGGTTCATTTCACTTTCCTTGACGGTACTTGCTGCATCGCCCGAGGAAATGCATGATATTGCATCAGAAGAACTTGCGTCTTTTCTAGCAGGCTACAGATGTTGGAGAGGAAAGGAATCAGGGAGGACACGATAGATATAGCACAACCAACCAACCAGAGTAAAGAAAGAAATAAAGATATTCCTTATACCCAAAGACAAGCAAGCTAGTATATCATGTATTAAGAACGAGAATCTTACCAAGTTGACATTACTTGTCTTTGTGCTAGCATTAATCTTCAAGTTCTCCATTGCTTCTTCCATAGCTAGATGATAGAAAAAGTCAAGGATCGCAAAAACAAATTAAAAGAAGGTCATTGTCCATGAGTGCCCAATAAAGTAAGCCAACCACGCCAGAATGGCAAACACAATTTTCCCTAGTTCAATAGTGTTCAGCTAATACTTGCCTTTCATGAACTCATCAAATTAACAGATCTGACATATAAACAGGGATCTTTTGTTTAAGCACAAAGACCATTACTTTAACAATATCTTGCCATTTTTGCAAACAAGAGGGGCTGGTCAAGGAGCTGAGATAAAGCGCGATTAGGAGGTGAGGCTTGCAGCACCAGACCTAACCGTTAAGGCGAAGAAGTCCATGGACACGGAGAAACCAAATAATTGGCGTACCTGCCACATAAATGGGAGTTGGCTCGGCTCTCACCATCTCTCAAATCCTAATAATAGAGGGACATGATAGGGCGGCAAAACTCAATTATATCGAGATTGAAATAAAAGTTCTAATCGAAGCCCATGCAAGTGCCCATAATTCTGTGATAAATTCCTCTTTTTTTTCAAATAGTGATCGACGATTGAAAAAAAAAACTACTGGATCAAAGCAAAGATCTTTTTCCCCACAAAAACAAAGTCGGGAACCGAATCAAAACTAAAGGTTCTTTCAACAAACAAGGCTGGGATGAAAACAGCTATAAACATGGATTTTTGCTGGGATGAACAATAAACCTGAATTTTTTTGCTCTGATGCTACGCCGATTTTTCTTTTAAGAAAAAACAGATAGAAAAGGAGCACACGCCGATCATCCAAAACTTTTACGGAAAAGTACAAGACAATCGATAATTTTGATCCAACACAAAAGTACATCTATTTTCCATGGATCAGCAAACTCTAGAGGGACGAGCAATGGCCTCAAATATAGCAGCATAACCACCAAACTGACCACACTCAAAATCTATAGGTCCAGAAAACATACGAGAAATCTCATTGATCTGCATCAAGACATGCACCGGAAACACCACAAAACAAAGGAACGCCAACAGGTCACTCATCAGATCCACCCCTCAATAGCAGAGCGCTCTGTAGAGCGAGAGAAGGATACAGTGGTGGTTGTGCTGCTCGGCCTTGGGCTCCATGAGGCCGCACCACAGGTCGCCGCAGAAGAACCCGGGGCTACGCGTCGTGTCCTCCAGCTCGACGGGGGCGGGGTGGGTTCTCGCCGGAACCCTAGCCTGCTCCGGCTTTGCGGCTGCCGGAGGAGGCGGCGGCGGCGGAGGCACTGTTTGCTTTTGGCGGTCGCGGTGGCCGGCCGCACGGAAGGGCGGACGGCGGGGGCGCGGCCACGTGGGTGAGGCGGGCGAGATCGGACGGCTCAAGATGGGCGCGTGTGGGGGAAGAGCTGCGACGCGGACGAAGTAGTAGGGGAGGCAAGGCAAAGGCAAGCCGCTTCGGCGGCCGCGGCCGAATATTTGTAGCCTTTCGCTACAGAAAAGCTCAAAGCTGTACTGGTTGGTACTATTCCTGCCTTTCTCTTCAGATGTAAAGAGGCGCCAGTTAATTTCCTGGTTTTACCTCAGTAAAATTCCTGCATGCCACATCCTGTCTTGAAAAGTCAAAATTTAATCATGATCTCTGTCCCTCGCTCCGTCTAAAAAATAAAAACAATATCAAATGTAACATATTCTTCTGTCTATATTTTTGAGATGGATGGAACAGTAAGAGAGTAAAACACTGCGGTTGTAGTAGCTTAATATTATAGCGAATGATGATGGAAGAAAAAGCAATGAACCAGTTTCGTTGCGAGAGAATCCTCCCCGGCTCGACACCTAGGCGCGAGATGCCTGACGTGTGCAACTAGCGGGGCAGACAGGAGAGGTTGGCGTTTTGCGTTCGGGCGAGGAATTTTTTGTGGCCTTGGCCCAACCCCAACGCCCCAACCGAGAACATCTGCTGCGCGGCGATGACCGATGAGCCCACGGCCACGCCCCGGCCGTGGCCGTGAGCCGCGCGGGTTGGAGGAGGGGGGGGTCCCTCATCCGGTGGCCGGTGCGGTGCGCGAACGGAGGGAAGAGAGCGAGCGGCCGCGATGCGCGCTGACGGCGAGGGGTCGGGAGAGTGATCTGCTGCTGCCATGCTGGTGAGCCCCATGCTGCATTCACTTGCACTGCGGTTGTACAGAGGCCAGGGGAATCTGGACCAGTCGGACGGAGGACCAATCATTTGCTGGTAATTTGGCCGTGGCACTGTGCCACCGTGGGAAAGGATTATTTCTGTTCCATCCGGTGATTTTTTTTCCCTCCTTTTTTTTAGGTATTCATGATATGAAAATTACGAAAGGCTAATCCGCGCTTGTCCACCGCCAGCGATCGGGTCTTCCTAGTTGCTGATTCTGTTACGCGAGAGGGAGAGAAAATTAGCGATTTAGCTAGAAATCTGATTTTTGCTACGAAATCTATCAATTTTTGGGCCACTAGATCTGCATCTAGATTCGTGCTGGTGCGGGATGGGAAAAAAAGCAGCATTCGTATGCAGACGAGAGAATCGATCCCGCAATAGCTAACAAACAGGGCCTTCATATCCACGGAGCTAGCAGGTTATTTTGTTAAAAAAAACATTAAATTACATCATACTTACATTCTAACTGGTGTAATTACACATAGTTACATGGTAACTGGACGTAATTACACCCAACTAATTTGAGAAAAAAAATGTAGACAGGGAAATAGATAGACTAAAAAAACAGAGCGGGTCTTCGTCCCTAATTGAATCCTATGCGACATTTAAAATAAAGTAAACTTCACTTTACATCAGGTAAAATATATCTAATTTAACTTTGCACCGGATTTACTCATACTTTCACTTGGCATAGAAAGAAGTTTATAGAATTTAATCAAAAAACTTTGTGAAACCTAGCTTAATTTTATATTATTTTCTAAAGTTCATTCATATATTTTATAGTTGATTGCCCATACATTGCAATGGGTGAAGAATACTATCAAACTATAAAAATATATGAGGAAAATATAATATAAACCATATACATGAGCAAACTCAAGAAACACTAAATTAAAAAAACACATGACGTAAAGAAGCAAAATTGGTTTGAGAAAATATTTATTTCATTCAATTGAAGGTTTCATTTCTTTTCTTCTTTTTTTTTTGAAAGTTTTCGTTCTTTCTATCTATAAATTCTCTTTTTTCAATATCTATATTGAAAGTGTGTCTTTCTTTCTAATTGAAAGGTTTTCTCTCTTACTATTTTGAAATTGCTGTTTTTCCTATTTCGGAAGTTTTCCTTTATCCTTCCTTCTAATTCAAAAACCTTCTTTCGTTTTTAAACTGAGAAAACAGGGGAGATAGGGAAGGAACAGAAAACATGTGTGCGTTCCTCGGGGATGAAACCAATGGCGAGATATCTCCCACTAGATTGCAATATAGCTACCCCAATGAAAATTATCGGGTTCATTGGCACGGGTTAGCTAGTTACAAGAGAAATCTTGTTTGCCTCTTCAGTAAAACATCGATTTATCAGTTTAATCTTTTCCATAACACGTGCAGTGGTGAAGAACTGAAAATGGAACATTTTGTGGTGAGTAGCACTCCTTACTTATAAGTTACCGATGCTTTACATTGTAAAGGTGGCCCTTTTTATATGCTTTTGATATCAGAAAGAGGACCTAGTGACTGGGCTTGTACTATCAGGAGCATTTTACGTGATGCTCCACTTCATGCAAGGAAAAGAGGAAATAAAGTAGCGAGCTGTTTTTTGATATTTTCTCTCTGTGAATTGCCGCTTCACAAAATAGACAAATACAGTAGCATGAGCATTTCTACTACGTTTATTGTTTAGAGTTTAGGCTTGTTCATGTCTTCTTAGAGCTCCGCTTTAAACCTTTTTAATATGAAAATATCTTAGAATTGCCGGAATGACCGAATAAGACTATATATCTAATATTATGAAAAGTAAGAGAAAATATTACAGAAATCATTACAATGACAGGATGTTGTCTAGGTCGGGTGTGCACCGAAGTGCACGTCCATAATCTCACGCCAACAACACAAACACAACCTATTGAGAGAATACTAACACCAAACCGACCATCATTGTGTAACCTATCGCTGCCAGACCAACAACCACCCACAAGTAGGGACTTCTAAAACAACGTCTCCAACAAATTTACGAGGTCAAGAATGACGTTGTTGCCAATTTGGTTCACTTGAAGATACTCATTATGAGAGAGATGAGAGAGATGGTAGGCACCTACACTCCGAAGAGGGCTACGACGCCTAGCCTCTCTCGGCCCAACAAAATGTCGAGTTAGACTTTTGCCTAAAACCGTACAACCCTGTCCGTGGTTCGTTACCCTCTAAACGTTGGCAGCACGAGATCACCACCACGTCGGACCAACACTCCTCCTCCGATCGACTTCCAGTCCTGTAAAAAGGGACCGCCGCCGTACCCCACCATCATTGCCCACTACCTTGTTGCCACTCCCACGTATGCTAGCTCAAACCACCTCCACCTGGCAAATAAAAGAATGAATGCATCTAATATGTGGCTCATGTATGTGAGATCATCTGACATAGCAACCTGCTAAAGCAGAGGTGAATACTAGTATTGCATTTGCTAACTAGTGCCGTTATATCTAGGATAAACTGACGAGATCATAACACTACTATAAATCATTGTGGTGTTCTTTAGGACACACGTCACAAATTCACAATCAGTTAGTGTACATGTGGCTACACATAGGTACAAAATGTTCATGTCATTGTATTGCTTGATAGATTGATTTCTATTGTTGCTAGAATATGACTCCATTAGTTCTAAAAAAAAGACTCTCCATTATAAATTAGAGGATCTGGATCCATTTCTGTAGTGACCTGAGTTTTACCGCCGTAAAAAAATATTTTAATTAAAAACATATTTTCAAAATTTTGGTTCTTTGGCTGTATGTTATCGTTAAGTGCCAATTAGATCTCAAACCCCTTGTACCCCAACCCAAAATTCCTATCTAGACGATTTCCTAATCCCTTTCACCACTATCTCTGTTCGATTCCAGAACCTTCGACCTTTTCATGACCGTCCCGTAACAAAAATCATATTTCCGTCCCCTCCAGATTTTCCATGTCTTCGAAAAGGCCAAAAGGATTTATACTCTAAGTATGTTCTTTTTTTGGAATAAACAGACCTTCTCCATGACTCCTTAGAACCTCTCCCTAAATTCAAATGCCAATTTTGGATTTGAATTTACTCTCCCTTTTACCCCAACTCGCTATTAAAATCCCTAAACAAAATGGTTAAACCTATTCCATGACTATGGGCCAATTTCTTCCCTCCTCTTCCTTCTCGACCCAACCCCTCCTCCCTCCTTCCTTTTCCTCCTCCCGCCTGGGCCACGGCCTGTAGCCTAGCTGCCTTCTCTTCCCATCTCTCCCGCACGGACCGCCGCACGGCCCACGGCCCGCATTAGCCCGTGTCCGCCATCTCCCCTCCGCGCGCACCTGCCCGTGCCCTAGCCTCATCAGCTGACAACGGGCCCCGCACCCCAACCAAATCGAGCAAGCGCTCGCGCACTACTCCACAGAGCGCTCGTCCCCTTCCTCATCCCCAGCCCGCCGCCGCCGATGGCATCGCCGCTCCCCGTCGTGTGTCGCAACCTCAGCGCAGCCCCGCGTCGGCCCGTCCTCGGACCCCGCCGTGCCACCGCGTGTCGCCACCTCCCTTGCCCCCATTGGACCCCGCCGCCCCACGACGAGCCGCCTGCTCGACCGCCGTTACTCCGCCTGCCACTGAAGCCGTGTCGGCACCACACCAAAAACACGAGTTGTCACGTCGCCTTGACACCGCGGGCCCCCGCTGCCCGCCGAGTCACGACGACACTGACTGTCGTCCCGTCCCGTCTCCGCTCGTCCGCATCGCCATAACTCCACCCGCAGCCACACGCGCCCTGCGCACCATTAAACTCTACCCAACCGCCGCCTGCGCCGGCTGTCCCCCGACGAAGCTCGGTCCGCAATCGCTGCGCCCCCCCTGCGGCGCCTTGATGGCCCCATTCGCCGGCCACCGCAAAATGACGCGCCGCGCGCCTCGCCCGTCGTGCCGCCATTTAACACGGACGCGACCACTCGGAGCCGGCATCCCGTCTCATCAACCCAGTGGCCGCCAGCCGTCGTTTCGTCCCCGTCGAGCGTAGGCCTATTTCGCCCTGACCACCGTCGACCGGTCGCTTCCCCCGCCGCACCGCAACACGCCGTGCCGCAACACGGGAGCACCACGCGTCGACGCCGCTCGTCGCCCATTCCCCGACCCGGCCTCGCGATGCTCCTCGCCCTGGCCGCCTCCGCTGTGCGCATTAAAAGCCCGACGCCGGCCGCCTTCCCCTCCCCCCCATTTTCTTCGCCTCAGTTGAGCCGGCTATAAATATCCCCCCTCTCCATTTTCCTCACCGTCCACACCACACAAACCGCCGCCGCTCTGCCTCGCCGCCAGGCCATAGCCGCCCTCTCGCTGTCCGCTCGCCGCCGCATCGCTGGTTAGGAACCAAAGAAAAGAGGGAAGAAAAGAAGAGGGGAAGAAGAAAGGGGAGGAGAGGGATGACAAGAGGGCCCCACCTATCACCCCTCCCTCTCGGCCCATCACTCTCTCTCCCAAGCGCCTCACTCTTTTTGGGCCGGCCCATATGACCGGGGCTCGGTTTCTTGTAAACCAAAGAGAGGAAAGAGAGAATAGGCAAAGAAGAAGTCCACTTTTCATGCTCCTTTTTCCCCACAGCAAAATCTGACCCCCCCATACAAGTTCGGTCTTGGTCCCGCTACCCGGCCCTTGAAGAGATATAGTTACTCCCTTTTTTTGCCTACCCCACCAATTTATCCTCCGTCCATGCGTCCTCCCCTTCGCCGCCGCCACCGTTTTCTTGTCTCTGCCATCACGCCAAAGAAAGAAACGACGAAGAAAGAGCAGAAGAAGCGGAAGAATCCGTATACCCATTTTCCCCCTATCTCTCCGTTTATCCCCTCCACCTGGGCCAGTCCACTCAAACCGAACCTCGATCATGTGAGAACCAAGAAGAAAAGCCCAGACACAAAATCCGCCTCTGGTTCCCCCTTGTCCATTCTAGAACCCGAAGTATAAAAGTTCAATCTATCTCACCACTTCTCATAAATATGTATAGTATCACCGATCTCCCAAAGATCCTATCTTTTCATCCGTAAGCCCGATCCACCCCTATCAACTTCCTAAAATATTAAAAAAAATAGGATCTACCCTATGACACTACTAATTATATTTATAATATTTTATTTTGTAGACTTCGGTAGGATTTCTGTGTATGCTCGCTGGCGTACATCCGCCCTGGAGTTTTTCTACGGAAGCCATAAATCAAGAAGATGTGAAGACCCTTGATCAGATGGATTTCTTGGATCAATTGCGTAGCGGATTTATTTGGTTTTCTCGGAAGCGTAAAGACCGAAAAAAATCGTCACCCAGGCAAGCCACCCTTTGATCATATTGCTCCTAGTTTTAAATAAAATGTTTGCAACTCGCATTAGAATGTGCACCATTATACTATCCGGACTCGATTTCTAAAATCGATAGACCAACCTAGTAGTTGCATTACTTTCCGTAGGAATTGAATAGTTAAGATAAATCTTTGTCGATACACCTCTAAATTGATGTGGGGTATTCATACTCTCGGATATAAGTATCCGTCCCAGAACCCCCTGCTTATCACCCCATTACCGTCTTGGAATAAATATTGATGAATGGTCGTCTTTGAGAAAATGTTTTGCGAAGTAAAAACTTTGTTTTGAGATAAACCTGCGATACAAACCTGCACCGGTGTGGTTAGGGTTTGCGGTCGCGATTAAGGACCGATTCCTTTGGGAATTCCATCCGAGCATCTTAT
This sequence comes from Leersia perrieri, assembly GCA_000325765.3. Lineage (NCBI taxonomy): Eukaryota > Viridiplantae > Streptophyta > Magnoliopsida > Poales > Poaceae > Leersia > Leersia perrieri. The sequence goes on along the minus strand of CM002476.1, from coordinate 20,073,706 downwards.
CGTATGACCACACATGAAACATGGGAATGCCCCTGGACGAGTACTCGGTTAGTTCTTGCGGGTCTTGTATGTCGATGGTTGTCAGGCACGCCGAGGGTAAGGTGTGCGAGAATTGCCGGGATCTTGCCTTTGAGGAAGATACGGGATTGGGGATCGCCGGTATCAGCCTTCAAGAGGAGATACGGAATCCTTGGGTACCCCCGGGTGTTCTTTGAGTGGATGACGGCTGCGTAAATAGCCTGATGCTGGTCGCGCGGTTAGTCAAACCAACCATGCGACATGAGATCGTCAGGACTTAGCCTTGGAAAGGCCTTGACACGAACTTCCGATTCATGGCTCATTTCGGTGTTAGCTTCGTGTCGCGTGGGTAAGGCATACAACCTCTGCAGAGTGTTAAAATTGTTTGAACAGCCGTGCTCACGGTTAGGAGCAAATGTGAGGTGATTCTCTTAGCGTAGTTTTTGTTTTACCAATGTTTTTGGAAAACTCTCTGGGATTGGAATCATGTGTTGCAAGTTGGATTTTGTTATTTGATGCGAGGCTTTCGTGGCCAGAGATAGAATCCATGGGATCCGGGAGTCGAGACATCAGGGATGCTCGACGTTGAGATGTGATCTGAGTTAATACGAGCCCGGAGTAATCGTTGAGGTTGCGACATGATTTGAGCTTCGTGACAAATCATGGTCGTGGTTGTTCCCGATATCTTTACTGTTACCGTTGTTGATTAATAAAGCCAATTAAAATCCTGACACACTTGTAGGGTTTTTCGAGAAACTGTTTTACACTTACCTTAGCCGTTCTTTGAAGCCTGCATACTATACTTTTTCCATGGTTTGCGAGTACGAAAGTACTCACCCCTCTCTGTTGTTGTTTTTCCTCCCTTGTTGCTAGATCAAGTTGAAGTTGTGGACGCCGAGGAGTTTCGTTCCTAAACCCAAACCACTGCCTGTGGAATGGTGTTCTGGCTACGCTTAAGTCCGTTGTTGCTGCTCTTTGATTGAAGGTTGCTACTCGGGGTCTTCCCGAAGTCGCAACATAAAGGTATAATTTATTAGTAATGTTTTGATTTCATCTTGTTACCATGGGTACCAGCAACGAAATCCTAGGACTGGTGCTCGTGACGCGGTTCCGTAGGGAACAGTTCGTTGTTCTTCTACGGCACGTCCTCCTTCGGGTTACTGTTACGGTAGCCAAGGAACGGGTCGTTACAATTTCATGCACATCACATAACTATATGTCTAATCATTTCTCAAACTAGTCATTTCATCCCCATTCTTAATAAAATTGGTCGCCTCCTTTGGCTGACCCGACCAAAAATTTAGCCATTCCAAATTCTTAGTTCATAGTTACATGTACGATTTTTCTTAATAGACCCTTAGCTCGGACTCTTGCGTGGTCCTTTAGCCCTAGCCTGAAGATAATCACACCATCGGCTTTCGCTCTTCTCTAGGGCCACAATGCCACTTCCATCCTTAGCTGTTACTACAACATACTCCTTTGCTCAGGCCCGATCACACTGCTACTCCATGCCGCTATTTGCTCACACTACGTAACCCCCCGGTATCCTAGCACATTGCAAATGCGAAAGGTAGCCCATATACGATGCCCATGCAGTGCAGAAGAATCTTGATATGGTATCCACAACACAGTGCACATCTCTTGTAGTTTATATGGCTCAGTTAGTGGCGCAGAGCAACCATCAATTGTGAGTTCATCATATACTCAGTTACAGGTTTACAGCTGCCATGAGAAGACCATCTATTATCAAATTATCATCATGGTTAGCCTTCACAGCTCGCTATATTGTTTCATGGGTCGAAAAGACAGGGAAGTAAAGTCAGAAAGCATATGAGATCCTTTTTGGAATGGAGGTACAAGATGTGAGAGGGATTTATCGTTTATTCTTTTTTCTGAAAAGACATAAAAACGCTGGACAGTTTTATTTGCAAAATGACTCAAATCTTATCCATTCGGCCGCGATCAAAGACCCAAGAATGGCCAATTGCACGGGGTGTACCATGACCCTATGCGCATACTGCATATTAGTATGCTTGCTTGCCCAGTGGATAGGTATATATAGCTTTTTTTTTCAAGGGTATCTTTTCCAGTGTGTAAAAAAACGCTGTACTTTTTTATTTTTTTTATTTCCAGGGCATCTTCTCTTGCATTTGTTTCCATTATTGTCTCGGAATATCATTGTCTCCGTTAGTAGATGGTCGAGTACTCAAGTGTACAACCATCACCTCTCCTTGGAAAATTCCTTTTCCCTGATCACAGAATATATCTATCGCCTTGGGACCTACACTGATATGCTCATGCTGTTGCGATGTCACAGCCTGTTGTACTTCATGGTGGGCACTGGGCAAAGGAACGGCAAATGCTGGTGTCCATTGCATGTTTGCTGGGCGGACTCTGCGTTCTTTCACTTCTTTTGTCCGTTGATCCATGCTGAAATATAGTTCAGGCTTTCTCTGATTTTTTTGGGGCCCAATTTAGTTTACCAAAAGGAGTATATTTAAGCAGAGCAATGGAATTCTAATTTATTTGGTACTTATATACTACCCCTCCATATTTTAATATATGACTTTTTAACACTAAAATTAGTGTTAAAACGTCATATATTAATGACCGGAGGAAGTACCAGTAATATATA
>CM002476.1:20024360-20070953 GCA_000325765.3 Leersia perrieri | reverse complement strand
GATGCCTTCGGTATATATTTTCTGAATTGGGCACATGGTGCCTTATGGCTTACGTAGTACTAGTCTCGTTTCAAATTACTTGTCGTTTTGTGATTGTCCTAAGTTAAGCACATTAATCTTTGACCATAAATTCCTAAAATTTCATATAGTTTAATACCATGTTAATTATATATTATGAAAAAAATCACTATGAATCTAAAAATGTATATGAGTTGTTATAATTAGTGGTCAAAGATTAAAATGCTTAAGTTAGACAAACTAAAACGACAAATAATTTAAAACTTAGGGTGAGCTTATGTACACGTATGTGGCCATCGCTGCTCGCCAGATAGTCATGTTGTCCAAAAGAGAAGCGTACACGCAATGTGCCAGCTTACCGCTCGCAGCTTAAAGCCGCGCAGACGACTGGACGGAGATCGATCTGCCTAATGCTCTGCTTAATTCGATCGATGATTTAATTGTGTGATATATGTATGAATCATTCATGGGGGAAGTCCTCATGTTATCACGCACCCATTGAACTATGTAAATTCTGCCGCTTCTTTAGAGTTCAGACAGAAGTCGTGCAGACGAAGTGCAGGTAAACGATACCGTTTGATACTGTCCTCTCCATGGATGGTGTGCCGGTTCGAGCTATACATATACGACAGTGTTGAAGAAATGTCGTGCCCTGGTAAAGGACGTAACAAGGTTCATCCGAAACTTCGTAAGCTTACTTGACTAACACACAAGCATCTTTCTCTTAAAGCACAAATACTTTGTCTGTACCGATTAAGACAAGTAAGTGAAATAACAAAAGCACCAATGAATTAATCAATGGCGTACGTAGCAGAGTCCATGTCATATGTGCTTACATCTCTTCCATGTCATTTTATATTTTTCCTGTTTTAGGTGAGTCGTAGGAGAGATTGAGGGTCGGGGAGTCAATGTCATGTGTTTAGCCACACTGACATCTATTAATTGAACCAACAACCAGCTGATAAGCATGTGCTAGACACTAGCCTAATTGGTGTAAAAAAGAAACGACACTAGCCTAATCCGCATAGGGTATTTGCCGTCATCGGCTAAACTGAGCTAGCCAACGTCAAAGAAAAAAAAAAGAGTGAGTACTAGTTTTACTATTTTTAGAATATAGATATTTCTAAATGAAAGCGATATTTTCTATTACAATTAGTCTATCTTTATCCGAATTTATTATATTAAAAAATATCTCATCCATTAAAAATACTAGAACGGAGACGGTACCAATCAAACAGCACAAACATATTAATCGACTCTTTAAATTTGAGCGGCTCCACGATGTGTTTTTGTGCGTGAGATTACAACCAACTAGCTTTCGTTACTCCAGAAGCTAACCACAAGGATGTGTTGCTACTGTTTGGTTATGACTTGCAGCGTGCGCGCGAGCGCGACGATGTGTTGCATTTCCTTCTTGCTCTCTCCGCTGCTGAGAACATGAAGAACAGAGTGAAGATTTTAGGGCCTATTGGGATCGGACGAATTTTACCGGAATTTTTTTGGAATACAGGTGATAGGATTTTTTTTTTCCTTTTCCTTGCATTCGGATAGAAAAAACCAATCAAAGGAAAACCCCGGCTAGATTTCTTTTACTGTTGATTCCATCATTCACTCCAACCTTTTTTTTTCTTTGCATCCAACGAGACAATCAACCACTAACCATGCCATCAGTAATCCCCTAGCCATCAGTAAAGAATGGGAGAAGAAAAAGAAGAAAGAGGAAGAGAAACACCGGCAATCAACCACTAACAATGCCATCAATCGACACGTTGAACATCGACATCGATGCCAATGGCGGCGAATCGAGGCCGGCGTGGTTGTGTGGAGGCCGAAGACGGAAGATTGAGTCGGTGCGGACGCGCTACGGCGGCGACGTTTCGAGGCCGGCGCAGTTGCACGAAGGCCGATGGCGACGGATCGATGCAATGTGAAGGCGCCGATGACAGTAGATTGGCGTGGACGCACGAAGGACGACGACAACGGATCGAGGCCGTCGTGGATGCATGGAGGCCAATGACGACGGATCGATGCCAATGCGGTCTTGCGGAGGCCGATTGCAGCGGTTCAACGCTGATGTGAATGTGCGAAGGTCGATGACGGTGGATTGATGGGAGAGAAACTGCGAGACTGCTATTTGGCGACCGCCCGCCCGCCACGTGTCCCCCCATGTGCGGCGATAGTGTGTGCGGAGAGGAGGAAGAAGAGAGAGCGGCAGCAGGGGTGGCGCCGCCGACGCCGCGCGACGACGAAGACGATGCCGCCGAACCTCGACAACGGTGGAGGATGGCGGACCCCCGTGCATTTAGGGTTTCAAGGGTTGGGGGAAGGACGGGGTCGCCGGCGAGGTTAGAGGGATGGCCGGGCGGCGAGCAAGGGCGGGAAGCCGCGAGGCGATCACTGGCGGTGGGCGAGGTAGGCGGCGGGGGACAAGTGACGCTGGCTTGAACTCCGGCAGCTCACGCCGCCATCGACGGAGGTGAGGAAGGAGGGGGAAGGGGCTCGCCAGCGCTGTTGACGCCCTTCCAACGCCGGTGAGCCGGGGGGGCGGGACGTGGGGGCGGTGAGGCGGTGGAAGGCGAAGGCGGAGCGCGTGGAAGGACGCCGGCGGCAGAGGAGGAGGAGGAAGAAGGGAGAAAGGAGGAGAAAGAGAAGGGAAAGATGGGTGGAGGTGGTTGCGCGGCCACCACTCTGCGCACCTGGTGCGGATTAGCACCCCCGAGAAACTGTGCTTGGAGGAGAGCCACAGGTGGAGAACGATGACGACAGGATCGACGGACGGAGGCTAGTGACCGGTCGACTATGGCGGACTGGCGGTGGCCGCATGGCGAAAGAGGTAGGCAACAGGTCTACGGAAAAGAAAGAAATGGAATGTTTAGTACAATAATAAATTTGGATCATTATTGCTTTCCTACACTAATAAAATAGATTACTATTATTTTTCTTTGAATGCACTTGATATATTGATACATGTAACCTCCTCGCTTTTGGTTGTGACTTGTGAACGAACACCACTGTTGCCACTTGCAGTTGCAGGCCAGCACCACTGATTTCACCTATCCTGTCAATTGTCAACTGTGATTGCACTCACTCGAAAAAGAAAATCTCAGCACGAGAAAGGTGCTCGAGGCCCAGGCCTAACAAGCGTCGAGTGACCGGGCCTAAACAGAAGCTGGTTAATTCTGCCCACTTGGCCTGGCCCACATATAAGAGCCCAAGCAGCCGAGCCATACGCCCTCCCTAACCCTAGCCTTCAGTATATAAGCTCGGTCTCGCGATTCCGGATCGAGCCCTCGCACGCGCGCCGCCGCCGCCCTTACCTCGCCGCCGCAGACGCCTCCGTCCCAGTCCCCGTCGCCGAGATGGTATGTCGCCTCTCCCTCTCCTCCCCTCTTTCCCCTCCCTACGCTGGAAAGTTATACCTTCGCCTGCTGCCTTCCTGGATCTGTGGAATGTTCCGAGTGCGATTGTGCTCTTGTATTTCGTGGGTTGTTTCTACCTGTGCTGTTGTATTGCTGCTCGTTTTGTGGATTCGTAGGCGGCTGTGGAATATATTGGATGCTGAATTATTGGAGTTATTTGATTAGTATCGATGGGTCGGCCCTTAGCTTTGTTGTTTTTTTGTTCTATGAAGGCATGATTCGGAGTGTTATACACCTATGCATGTTAGGATGGTTTATATTTTGAGCGCCCAAGGTCAATACTTTCAAGTATTTGAGAATATAATTAGTATTTTAGTAAGAGTAGTAATATACAGTAGTATTATTAATAGAACTCCATTAAATTGGAAAAGATGGTCACTTTAAAATTCTGTAAGCTTTTCTAATTTCACTCCACTGAAATATACCTGTTCATGCTATATTTGTCCACACTTTTTTCCCTGGAAAATTAGCATAAGTATTTTTCTCTTCACCAACTGTTCATGTTCCATATTTGTGTATGTTTCGCCCCCATGTTAAATAATGAAGGTTTTGCTAGTATACTGTATCTAGCAGGTTGGAATCGATTGCTGAGTTTGAGTTCTAGCAAACTAAATTCCTGAGTTAATGCTATATCCAAAGACGTCTTAAAAAGTTCGCAACCACATGCAAGTAACAAGCATTTGGCCTGTTATTAGTTTTTCGCACATTGGTAGTCTTGGTATCCTAAGTTTTTTGGGTTTTAATTGTACACTCCAGTTTATGTCTATCATTTAACAGTTCATGCTCACTAATAGTTTTGTGCCAGTTGGTTATAATAATTTGTTTTTGCAATGTTTACTCAGACGAAGCGCACGAAGAAGGCCGGAATTGTTGGCAAATATGGTATATTGACTTATTTAAATTGTTTCATATCCTTGTTCATGTATGTGAAGCTTTTTTTTAACTTAATCCTTAAAAATTTGTAGGTACCAGGTATGGTGCCAGTTTGCGTAAGCAAATCAAGAAGATGGAGGTTTCTCAGCACTCCAAGTACTTCTGTGAGTTCTGTGGGAAGGTATGTCTTTTGTTAGATTTCCTGTTGTAATTATTTGGTATGTTTTATACTGTATTGAAATTGTTGAATAGTCCGTTAAATAGTATTTGAACCATAGTAAACTTTGCACATTGTAATTCTTTAGTGCTTGTGGTATGTCCTTGGAGGCTTAGAGCAACAATAGTTCTGCTTTGCAGTACTCTATCTCAGTCCAGTTCTTAACCTGAACTGTGATACGTGCTCACATAATGATAATCTGGAAAGATTAATTTCATCATTTACTTTCAAGCATTGCTTTGCAAATCAGGATAGTATCACAACTCTTATATCTTGTCTGCATGATCTGCTGTTGTCACTTAGCTAGGAAAGATTGATACATTTGTACTTTCTATTCCATCTGATTTGTATAGTTCTATAATAGAATTACGGTTAATATTGATGTTAACTTTAATTTGATCACATGAAAGTGTATATCCATGTCTATCCTCTGCCTGTTTAAGCTCACATGAGTTGTTCCATCTTAAATTGTTGATAAGATGCTTTTTATGTCTTGTGATTTCTGATTTTTTATGGCATAGTTGCCACGTGTCAAGTTTCTTCTGTTTTATAGAAAAGTACCACTCCTTAGCCTTAACACTGCCTTTGTTGCATGCTCTTACAGTTTGCTGTGAAGAGGAAAGCAGTTGGAATTTGGGGATGCAAGGACTGTGGGAAGGTCAAGGCTGGTGGTGCTTACACAATGAAGTATGTTCTCGTGCCCACCTTTTCCATTGATTTTCATACCGAATACTGCTTATTTTGTCTTGTCTTTGCAGCACTGCTAGTGCAGTCACTGTCAGGAGCACAATCCGTCGCCTGAGGGAGCAGACTGAAGCGTGATTTATACACTATCCATGTTTCCTAGGGAGCAGACTGTAGTTTGTATTCACTATCTTTGCTTCCTAAGAAGCCATGTGATTCTGTATCGAATCAAGTCTTATCGCTCACTACATTGGCTGTTAAGCCAAAGGATATCGTTCAGCATTTTTGTTATCTACTTTAGGATCTATGAAGCATGTTACAAAAATGTACTTTGAAGCCATTGTGAACTTCAGCAGTTATCTTTGAACCAATGAGCGTTTTGCGATGCATGGTTTCTTTCTATGGGCTTCTGCCTATCAGGTTTGCTGTCATCTTATGGTTGATTGTGATGTTTAAGTTCACGTGGTCTATTGTCGATCAAAACATTCTACTATATGTCGTGTGGTTATGCTGTTCCGGTGTTTTGTTCCGTATTGTTTTACAATCAGACCAGCGAATGCACTAATTTTACTTGTAGAAAGCACTTGCGCAAATAGTCGTTTGAACGATCCAATACTTGCTTTCACATGCATGGACTAAATGGTCTGAACAGCAAACTCGTAGAAGCAGATTGTTTAAGTTCCGAGGGCAAAAGTATCAGTTTACTCGTGGAAGCAGGTTTGTCTAAATTCCCAGGTAATGGGCAAACTTACCAGTTTTTAGGTGAACAAAAAAAATCCTGATGTAGAACAGACGTGCACCGATCTCTAGGCGGGCACTTTGGTTCAAATCTTCTTCAGAAGGGCTTTGAGATGTGGCTGTAGACTGGTTGTGATTGTTGCCATCTGAACAACGTATGAAAGCTCTCCATCTACCACTTGAAAAGCTCTTGTGATCTGTTTCACCTGAAAAGTACACATTGTCAAAATCTGCAACAATGAACATGCACCAGCCAGATTCATCTCAGGAATCAGGACAAAGGTAATCCAATATCACTATAGATGTATCCAATCTGTAAAGGGCTCCAGTAAACCAGTTCAGAATTTTCAGGGTAGTGGCGCTGTAGCGGTTGGACAGTCTCAGCTATTGCTTGATCTTTATCCCTAGTCTCTAGGTTGGCTGGCCTTGCCCCAACATATAATTATATAAATAAAGGGCGGGTGCCGAAAAGGAAGCATGTTAATATATGGAGATAATGCAATAACCAGTAAAATCATATGGCAAGATTAAAAAAATACTTTTAATGTAGTGCACCATATTAAGCAAACAAAATGAGTGCATTTGGAGAAAACGATAATATGGTAATTCATCTACAATACTCTTGTTAGCATAAGAGAACTACCTTGGATGCGTTGCCAACAAGTTCGCTTTGGAGTGTCACTGTTTTCCTTTCAGCATCATACGAGCCCTTCTGCAATTTGGTGGAAGTGAATACAAGTTGATAAATCAAAACCAATTTTTGGAATATAAACAATAATAATAGCCTCTTCCAAGAGGAAAATATAAAGAGCATTCACTTAAGTGATAAAGGAAAAACACTATCAATCAAATGATGAACCCTAATTCATAACCAACTAGCGTCAGTTGACCTTTCGGCCGTAGCAGCCATATATGTACAGGAGAATCAATATCTTTTGGGTACTCAACATTATCAATTGGCATGCTTTGATAGGTTCTTGGAAAATTTATTAGTATATACAGTAGCGCCAGCTATTCCTAAAATAGAGGGGAATGAATAGAAGTATATGAACAAAATTTTCAAAATGGAGACATCAAAACCCTGCAGGAATCAAATCCGTCATCTCATGTATGTCAGAATAAGTCCCTATCACTTTTTCGACTTTAGAATAGCAATGTGTTTCAACTGAAAAACATGAGCAGCAGGCAATAATCCATTTCCAATTATGTATAGCAACATGTGAGGACGTGAGGTGTAACACAATTTTCACATCAATTAAGGTCACGTTCAATGAGATTAGTGTCCCTATTCTGAAGCACAAGTCAATAAATTCATGCACCCTACCCTGCAGCTGGTGAACTTGCAATTGTTCTAAGAGAGCATACTCAAGTGACATATAGCATCAGGGCATCAGGCTATGTATGCTTAGTCGTTTAGAAGAACTCAGAATACGAGCTCACCTGGACCTCGGCGAGGCCTGTGCTCTGCGAGATGACTACCTCGACGGAGCCATCGGGGCGGGGCCGCCAGTACCCACTCTCCGCGTGCATCGGCTCGCCGGACGCCGCCTTCCACGTCTTCTGCGTGTACGAGATCACCGGCTGCGAGCACGACGCCCGGCCCAACCGGCAAAGCAACCAAGAGCTATGAGCCTTTGCGAGGAAAAGGGATAAGGTGGAGGCGAGATCGTTTACCTTGGATGGGTGGTGGGAGAAGAGGAGCTCCTCGCCGTAGCGGAAGGGGGCGATGGTGGGGAAGCTCCCCTCGCCTTCCCCCCGCCACTTCCCCAGAAGGAACGCTAGCGGCGCCACCGCCGGGTGCGGCGCCGGCGGCGGCTGCGTGGCGGGTGCTCCGGTGCCTTCCATTTCCTCGGGGTCTCCGGTCAATTTTCTGCTTGGTCAATTTTCCTCCTCTGTTTGACGGGGTTTATCACGCCCTGGCAGGCTCGCAGGATGGCACACTGCAACATTAGGCCCAAATCGAGCTGTATGTCGCATTGTCGCCTACTGGGCTTTGCAGCTTGGACTGAGAAGTTTTCCGCTTTGATCACAACGAGAAAATTTGGTGTTTGTTAATCCGAGACAACGACACGTGAATAGTAAATGACATATTACGAGTCAATGTGCGAAAATAATCAGACATTTTATAGGGCGTCAAAACCACAATGTTAATGTGATGAGACTATATATTTAATTTTCATTTTTGCGAAGGGCATTTCACTTACTGTAGAGTAAAATTGCTGCAAGGTGATAGGTCACGTACACGTAGTTGGGCGGAATAAAACTATACAGATATATTCACCGAAATGAGAAGAACATATATGGGTAAAAAGAAAAGAAAGGAAAACTTATTACAGATTACCACTTTTTGCATGATACATTTCTCATTGCATTAGTATCTTAACACGGGGTAAAAAAAAAATCAGCCGGACCACCACCACCACCACAAGGAGAAAAGGAATTAAAAGAAGTGGAGGGAACGATCGGCACCGTTGAATCAGTGCGTGCACCGCGACCTCTTGAATCTGAGCCGTCGGTTCTTCAGATCGTACTCCCACAGGTGCTCCTGCTGCAGGATGTTGCCGATGACCGACAAGCCCGGCCACGGCGCCTCCTGCAGCCCGATGCACTTCACGCCGGGCGCCGCGTCGATCACGTAGCTCTTCGCCGGCGGCTCGAGCCGAGCCGACCCGGCGAAGTGCACGGCCAGCATCGGCAGCGCCACGTCGAGGTCGCCGCCCGTCGACGGCGACGTCCAGTTGTAGCAGTAATCGAACGGGTCCATGGCCACCCTGGGAACCCCGGCGAGCCTCTTGCTCAGCGCCGCCACCACGGCGCGGTACGCCGGCCTCGCCAGCACCGTCAGGCTCGTGCCGGAGTCGAGGATCGCGCCGCCGCCCTGGTCCACGTCCCACACGGCGCGCGGGATCTTGAGCAGCTCGCCCGCGACGGACACGCCCCTGACCGTCACCGCGTAGAACGGGCGCGTCCGGTGGTCGAGCACAAGCGGCGTCTGCCGCGCGCCGTGCGCGTCCGCGGGCGCCGGCGCCGGCGCGGGCTTGCAGGAGGCGGTGGATTCCAACGGCGGCGGCGAGGAGAAGGCCGGGTTGGGGCCGAAGGTGAGGTAGCTGGTGGCGTTGCGAGGGGCGAGGTGGTCGACGAGGCAGTAGGAGAAGCGGCCGCCGAAGCGGGAGGCGGCGTGCGACGCGAAGGAGACGTTGCTGTAGCCGAGGCTGAGCACGCCGTCGGAGGCGAGGAAGCTCTCGCCGTTGTAGGCGGTGGTGCAGCCCAGCACGACGCCACTCAGCTTCGCCTTGTTCCTCGGCGCCGGCGCCGCACGCCCCGACGCTAGCGCGATGGTCGCGGAGTCCGTGCCCACCGTGCCTCGCGCCGCCGACCCGTCCTTGTACCTGCCGCCACCGATCGAGCAAGTCAAATCACCAATACCGCAATACGCGACGGTTAAATTACGTCCATGGCACATGGCGCGATTCAAGGATCACATGAACTTTTATTAGCCATTATCTAGACATCCACTTAGGACTTAACAAAACGTTGCCAATTGCAGATAATCTTATGTTAGCTTAATTAAGCTGGTTGCACTATCTGGAAACTATGCATCTCCTGAAGACTAACAAGTTTGACTGAGTGATTGCTTCCAAAAAAACACGATAAGAAAAAGACAGGAGTAGGCATTTTCTCGTGCATGCACTGTATGCAGGGCCGTTTTGGCTTGAACAGTAACGTTTGGTTTAAAGCCAAATTATAGGTAATGTCTAAGGTCAATTTGATATCAATCTAGAACTTTCTTTTCTATAACATAAATTTTGGTATTATTTTGGTAGTAAACCAAACACATACAAAATTATTATACCCTACCAAAAAATTAGTAGTGTCAAAACTTGACAACAATTTGGTACTATCAATATTTTAATAGGGTACCAAACCAAAATGGCCCGCAGTATGGTTGGGGAGCACTTGAAACTTGAAAGGCAACACAAGTGGTGCACGATCACAAGGACTGTCTTGCAAGCTAACATATCCTTGAAGCAAATGCAATCCTCTACAGGCTACAGCACAATCATTGAGCAAGTGGAAAAATGCCATGTCTTTTCATGAACTGTATCGCATAGAATTCAGGAGGCGGACCTAACATGCCCTAAACTTCAGCAGTGTCAAGGCCACATTGCCACAATGCCGACCTGGTCAAGCAGCCGAATGTCTCAAGATCAGGAGATGGACGGTGGCGAGGTGCAAAAATGATGTTAGTATCTATATGCTCAACTCCATTCAAAGTAATGTTTAAGCCTTTTTTAAGTACCGGTTGCCCGTTAATATTATAAAAAGATTTGATTATGTTTGGGTAGTACTACAGTGTATAATTGAACCGGAGGGTTAGCTAATTTATGTTGGTCAAAACCAGATTTGACCAAGGAGAACGTGGCCCAACCGCCCAGGTATGGTCCAACACTCCTAAGACTATATACAAACAACATTATGTGGGGCTGCATTTTTTCCTTTCCCCAAAATGGACCCAGCAGATTTTTCTTTTCTTGAGAGGACCAATTGATCATACCAACTCCGAGAGAAGATCATTGATGCAGAAACGAAAGAAAGGCATTGGTACGAGTAATTCGGAGTAAAATCATACATTACTTTTGCAGATTAAAAGTAATTTGTTTTTGGGTGGTCCAACTCCAAACCCCAACTAGGCACATGATATTTTCCTTTTAGACAGATAGCCAGGCGAAAGAACGTGATTACCGGTACAAGAACAGTCTACAAAATCCCATATTCCCATGTTCACAACAAGCAAAAATCCAAAACGTATGACAATGTGGGCGATCTCTTGCTGTTCTTTTGGCCGTTTCGTGGGACACCTTGTTGTGTACCACACGAACTCCATGTCTCCATAACGCCAGTCCAATCTCGAGAATCCACAGTATTTTTGTGGAATCCCGAAGGCTGATTAGAGTATGTGCTTTGGAGGTGATGATGATGTATATATCTCTTGGTAGCAACGAGAAAAAGATAAACGCCTGGGATATGTGATCTAGTAGTAGTAGATGTTTTTACACCCTCCACTTTCCTAAGGAATATGTTCAATATCCTGACACAGTAACAGACGCTGATGGAGTACACCCCAATCCACCTTGCACATGGCAAAGAGTAAGAAAAACAAAGCCGATCGAGCTAAGGTGCCTGCCGTTCTACGACGTTGTTCTGCCTCTTCGTTTTGTTCCCGCGATTAAAAAAACACTATAAGTAAACAACAAATGGCTGGCCTAGGAATGAACACCGGCAACGTGCATGCGGCAGCAAACAAATAGTAGTACATGGAGGACGGCCGGGCAGGCAGCATGCAGATCGATATCCTGTGGCGAGATGGGAGGTGCGTCCTTTTCTCCTGTGTTTAGGATCCAATGCAGCACAGATGCAGCTGATGTGATCGGTCTCTCTATCAAAGCTCTCGCTTTTTCAGAGCTCAGAGATCAGCATCAAGGCGTGATTCGGCTATAACCGCTTTCCTGAGCATCGCTCGTGTGCCCGTGACAGCACGGATTAGCGGGGAAAGTATAATTGAGGATGAGCATACATGTGTGAGCAATGCAGGAGGAAGGAAAGGCCACGTCTCATGACGAATCGACGAATTCAAGGAATGCTCCCGGAGAAAGCGACGATCCGACAACGACTCGGACTCAAAACCAGCGAAAAAAACAGACCGTAGTTGCGATCAGGACTCCCGTCTCCATCCCAGGAGTTGCATGATGTATTCTACTTGCGGGAATTATTCAATGCCATGCTCTACTACTACTGGTATAGTGGTATTAGTACTTGGAACTAAGACAAGAGGGGTAGTGGTTTAATGATTTTAGTGGTAGCATGTGGTACGCAGGAGAGACAGCCCGGAGCTGTTGCCCAGAGAAGAGCAGAGCAGAGAGCGGCGTGCATCAATGGCGCCGCATTAAACGCGGCCCCGCCCTGCCATCGCCATGGATGGTCTTGGCGTGGCGAGATCCGACTCGCCCACCAACCAGCCACTAATTACGGCTGCTGCTGCTGCCGCCTCTGCTCGCATCTCATCAATGCAATGACCAAACCGCGCCCCACCCGGACCGATCAATCGCAGCGCTCGCTCGCGAGCTCGCCGCTGAATCGCCATTACGCGCGCGATTTAGCCGTAGAAGTAAAGCGCGCGCTAACGTCAATGTAGTACTCCGTATTAGGGAGGAGCAAGAGCAAATGCGGATGCGGATGATGAGGAAGAGGAAGAGAATGGTGGTGGGATTGAGACTGACCGGTAGTCGTAGGCGCAGGGATTGGCGGGGGTGGAGCAGGCGGCGAGGGAGAAGGGGAGGGACTCCTTGCAGGTGGCGGACGAGCACGAGATGGGCGCCCACGTCCGGGACTTGTCGGGGTGGAACGTGCGGCGAGGGGAGGCCGCCGCCGCCGGGTGGGAATACGAGGAGGCGTTCTTGGACGCGGCGGCGGCGCGGTGGCATTTGACCCAGGTGAGGTCGCTGCCGGTGTCGGCCACGAGCAGGAACGGCTGCGCAGGGGTGCCCACGCGGAAGCGGACGAAGTACTGGCCCGTCCCAGTGTACGCGCCGGAGGAGAGCGGCATCGCGAAGGCGGACGCGGTCTCCTCCGCGCGCCGTCGCGCGGACGCGCGGCGCGACGAGATGAACGCCATCCGCTCCCGGTCCATGCGCGCCAGGTCGGGTAGGGACGCCGCCGGCGCGAGACGGAGCAGCTCGAACCGCGCCGACTTGCCGCGCGTCGCTCTTCCGGCCGAGGTCGCGGCGACCAAGAACGCGGCCGCCACCACCACAAGCAGCAGCACCACTCGGCGGCGGCCCGCCATTCGCGACGGCGCCGCTTGCCGGTCCGCCGCCCGCCGCTAGCTTAGCCTGTCCCCGCCAAAACGAAACTCCCGCGATTTCCAACGGGGGATCAACACACGGCAATGGCGGCGGCGCCAATGCGCGCGCGTCTCCCCGCTAATCAGAGCAAAAGAAAAGCAGCCGCGGCTCACTGCTCGCGAGTCGCGAACGCTGCGGAAGCTGATGTATCGTATCGGTGGTGCGGCGCCGCTTCTGTGTTGTGTGTGTGTTTCAGTGTTTGTGCTCGCGTTTCGGGCTCCGTGGTGTGTCCGTATGCGGCGGCAAGCAGGCAGCGTCGGAGTGCGTATTTATCTTTGATGATGGATTGATGGGCAGGGGGCACGCAGCTCGGGTTTTCAGTTTAGCGTCGCGCCGCGCGCCGCGGTGACTGGATGACTGCACATTTGGCCTCAAGTTGCGGGAGCAGCTGTGCTGTGGTGGTGGTCTGGTCTGGTGGAGTCCTGGTGGCGCCGCGCGCTTGTGCGCGCCGTGCTGGCTCGGAGATTAGACGGATGGCTGCTACTGCTCAGCGCGGGCGCGGGTCAAAGTTACGCTCGCTGCGCCGGATATCGGCTGGATGACGATGATCCGTTCGTTAGCTCGGGACCGGGACGGGACGCCTCCGTGTGGGGTGGAGTTTGGCTGGCCCCTGCTGACTCAGGAATGTGTGACGCCTAGCGTAGCCATCGCAGTGTTCGCCGCATAAACCGAGAGAAGACAGCATTACGGCATGGCGTGCGGTTTTTCTCTTCTCAGTGCTCGCTGCTCATCGACAGCAAACAGCCCACTCGTGGCTTGCTACAATACAAGTAGTAGTACGTACGGTACAAGTGTACAACTAGTGCGGCAACTTGCTTTGGCATAGTCGGGATGTCGGGATTTAGAGTTTCATCGCTTTCCGCTTTGGACGTTTTACATGTTACGGGATGTTATCCATGTGCACAACAGCCGCGTATGCAGTAATGTAAGTAATGCTGCATTACGTCAAATTAATCATGGTGCTATATGATTGCTATACGTGCAAGTAGCTCCTACTAACGTTTCTCCTTCTGAACACATTCCATGGCAAAAAACAAATCGAGGTTTGCCCAAGCTTGCACGCATCCTCACAGACAGGCCACACACTCACACTGATGACTGATCGTCCACACTCAAGCGCAGGCGTTTGTGTTTGGTATCCTCGTTATGGGTCCAATTATCAGCGATTTCGGGTTGCAATTACGAGATACACCTACGCAACAAGCTTGCGCGCGAGCGGACCCAGGTCGTCTTCGCTTTCGCACAATATCGTTGACGCATCGTCTGCTAAGTTAATATGGACTGTCGTAATCGTAAGTTACGTGATTGTTCTATTTTTAACTCTACACCCTGTCGTATCTAGCATTTGGATTAGTTTTGAGGTATGCAATGTGCTTTTTTTCTTTTTTTTTTCAGTATGTATACCTCCCGGTCGCATTTGTTGCAAGTTTTTTAAACTTGCAAAAAAATAGTAAGATGTACTTAAAACCCCTACAGGTCATTGGTCTTTCCACATTTCTACAAGATTAATTTCTCTTTTAGTTTTACACCCGTAATTAGATTTCAACGATTTTTTAACATCGGTTCAATTATTCGTGTCATGTGGGATTTTCGTTAGGCCCCATAAATTCACCTTATGCCGTCTTGACAAAGAAACCTACCAGTTTTAGATGTTTTAAATAGTTGTGTTGCGTTTTGCGTTGGTGTTCGCCACCAGCCACATACTTGTCACACAAGATATGATAATCTTACCATTGTAAATTTGACATGGGTCAACTCCATTTCTACATGGTGCACCTATAAATCAGTCGACAGATTTTAGGGACAAAATCTTCCGGATGTAATTAGTGTAGTTACATTATAACTAGGATGTAATTACACCCTAATTATAATATAAGTGGGATGTAAATTCAGTTAACCTTAAAAACCAATCTAGCCCAATGGTGCAGGACGCTCCTAGCGACGACGAGGCTGCACGATCGAAGCCTGTCAACTTTGTGCATTGGGCATGTTTTTTCTCGTCCTTGCATGCATGCACGGATCTTAGAGCGGATCCGACGGCCCAAAAATCACCAGATTTCTTGCCAGAAATGTGTCGACAGATTTCCAACAAATTTGTTTCTACTCCCTCCATAATATAAGAACTATTGCTGTTCTGGGAAATAATAAGAATCTATTACAATGACCACAACACCCCTCATAATAGATAGAGCCACTTTTAATTGATATATGGAATTACAAATGACACATTTCATAATTTAAAGAATTAAAATATAGATATTGAAGGTCTGCATGAAAACATACAACTTACTATAAAAGGTCAACCTGTGTTAATAATAGATATGTGGGCCACGAATTGATTGTTTAAAAGTTAAAAATTCTTATATTATGAGACAAACCCAAAAATCAAAAGTTCTTATATTATGGGACGGAGGAAGTACATGGCGGACGCCCATATGGCATAAGAACCCAAGCAAATGACGATAACCACTGAAATCTAATTGTGGGCATTCTGTAGAAAAAAATATATAAAGGGGGAGGTAGCATGTCCGGTGACTTATAGAGAGGGGGTATTTGGATTTTCCGCGAATAAAAATAATAAATTATGTCTTCACCTTCTCACAACATTGTTCAGAAGAATCTTCTCCGATTTGAGTGCCTGATCAATAGTTCGAAAATGC
The DNA here is from genome assembly GCA_000325765.3 of Leersia perrieri. Taxonomy (NCBI): domain Eukaryota; kingdom Viridiplantae; phylum Streptophyta; class Magnoliopsida; order Poales; family Poaceae; genus Leersia; species Leersia perrieri. The sequence goes on along the minus strand of CM002476.1, from coordinate 20,055,442 downwards.
AACTCAAGAAACCACAAGTTGACTTACAAATCAACACACCTGTTTTCCCCCAGCGCAGCATGCGCGTATTATGCCTTTATTCCTGTTGATGCTGTAGTCATAAGAAACAGGGTAATGACAAAATCAACAAAGCCGATCACGAGTCAACACGTTTTTTTTAAAGACGGTGCCAGCTTTGCTGGCGTAGAAGAAAGCGTGGCCGAATTACATGATGGTTAGATAAAAAAGAAAAATTTACTCAGCGCCGCAGCGCCAACAGAGAAGCTAGACCGCTAATCTTGCGATATGCGTCGCGCAACAACGAGACCAAAGCTTGACTTCATCGGTGATCTTGTCAATTAGCCGTGGAATAGGAAGCTCCTCGTGTTTGAAAATTCTTCTGTTGTGCTCGTCCCAAATTTCCCAGGATATCAGCGTGAATAGGGATCTTATGCCCTTCGAGCTACTTGACTCAGACCCTGTTTAGTTCCTAAAAATTTTCACCCAAAAATATCACATCGAATCTTTGGACACATGTATGAATCATTAAATATAGATAAAATTAAAACTAATTACACCGTTAGACTGTAAACGATGAGGCTAATCTTTAATTTGAGCATAATTATGCCATGATTAGCCATAAGTACTGCAGTAACACATATGTGTTAATGACGGATTAATTAGGCTAAAAAAATCCGTCTCGCGGTTTCCAGGCTAGCCGTGAAATTAGTTTTATCATTCGTATTCAAAAACACCTCCTAACATCTGGTCAAACGTCTAATGTGACCTTTTCGCGAAAACTTTTTATTAACTGAAAAAGGCCTCACTTGTTGCGTGCCACAAAGCCACCACTATAGTAGACATTCCTTGACATTGTAGTCAAGCTCAACTCTGGCATAGGAGATTCTTGGACCTAAAGATTCCCAAATTTTCCTAGTGACTGCGCAATCCTTGAATAAATGTTGGGCCGTCTCCAAATTGCGGATCACGAGTCAACATGTCCCTAAAAACAAACGTCGCTTTGTATAGTAAGTTGATCAACCCTCTAGTAAGTCCCAACTGAATACGAGGTGACCCCAGCACGTCGTGGTGGCAGCAATTAGTCTCGCATTATCCATGCCAGATTTATAGTCGCGTATACCCAAACAATTATACCTCGGCGCCTTTGGAATCTTGCCGTTCGCAATGTTCCGGGAGGTTGCGCGCGCATGTACGCAGCAGACACCACGCCACCAGTAAGCAACTGTAAGCATCAGGCCGGCCGGCGGCGCGATGATTAATTTCACGGCTGCTGCGCGCTACAGCCGGTGGCCTTTGCGCCTCTTCACGATCGGGTTGGATCATATGGCGATATGCTGCTGCCCCCCGAATGCCCGGCGCTAATAGCGGCAGCGCCTCGCGAGGGCCACATGCGACTATGCGCGCCAGGCCAGGCGGGAGCTTCCCCCAACCCCCAATCAGCAAAGGAAAGTCGTACAAGGAAACGTTTTTTCTGTTTAGCATCAGGCACGCGTACTCTCCGTTGATTGGCCTGTTATTAGGTTGCGTGGCGACACGAGCAACGCGCTATAGGGTGTGGGCATGATTAGCTGGTATCCGTACGTTGTTAATTATAGCTATGGAGGGGTGTATAGATAATTAGTGGGATTGGGTTATCATGACAGCGTTCAGGGGTTGATCCTGGTTTGGATAGAGATAATAAGATATCCCTTTCTTTTGATTCGTTGACTCACGTACTTAGGTTAGGTACCCCCTGTTATTAATTACTTGTCGTTGGCAGATTATACCGTGTAGCGCCACAGTTTGATCATGAAGGTTAAGCCATACTACCACGTACAGAGACGTGCGATGCGATCAACGTGCATGGAATTTCTCCATTTGGAGGAAACAAACAAGGCAAACACACATGAATACATGACGGACCATGCGCGTGCCAGATTGGTCATTATCTTACGTGCATGACCCGGGAAAGTGCCTGGTGCTGCTCAATGGATCAGATGAACAACAATGACATCCAGCACTGCTGTCGCCGAATTTGCACTAGTTACCGATGTCACGGCTTGGCAGAAGCCAGCTAGAGAGCCATATACGCACGCCCAACGGCACAAGCAGCACCGGCGCGCGGCCGCAATCCGGATGGAGCGCAGTGACGACGGATGTGGCGATGGAGTGGAGCCAGATCGATCATTCATCAGCAAGCCAGCGGGAGTGACAAGAGGTCGTCCTCGTCACGGCCATATCCAGAAGGGATAACGATGGATGGATGTGTCGATTGGGCACAGCTCACCGCGCGCGCCTAACGACCAACGCGTCCGTCTCGCCACGCATCGATCAATCAACCACACGCCGCCAAGTCGCCAACCCGCTACCACGCCACGTACGTACGCGTGCGAGCGAGTGCAACGGCCTCTGTACGCCGCGACGGCGCCCGCCCCGCGCGTCTCTCTCGGCTGAGACGCGGCCGCCGCGACGGCGCCTTTACCTCACCTGTGCGGATCTGCCGTGTGGTGGTGGTGTGGGTACGGTGCGGGTGAGCGCGTAGCCGTGGCCATTGGGCGGCGGACGCAGGACGTGGGGCGCCGTGGCGGCGCCACCGCGGCAAGCGGGGCCTAGGCTTGGATCGTCACATCACGGGGGTTGCCTCGGGACTTGTGCTACTCTACTCCACTGATCATGCAGATGCAGCTCCGGGTCTACAGTCTGCCTGCGCGCCCAGGTGAGAGTTGTCGAGAGCAAAGCAGAAGGGCATGTGGCACCGGGCCACCGAGTCATGCGTACAGCGTATGATTTGGCGCAAAATTTACTGCTATTGGGGGATTTATCCATCGCCCGTACCACGACTTATAATTGATCCTTTTCTAAAACTAATTTATTTCTCAAAAGAAGAATCATAAATTAATCCCTTCGACAAACTAATCGAAGAAGCGCTTCCCTGCTAGGCTGCTCCGCACTACTGCATGAGTCATTTCGCAGACTGTCAAGTTGAAAAATGTGGTAGAATCAGGGAAGTGATCTCGCAACCAAGTTTCTTAGGAGTATCTTTTTTATTATTATTTTGGTAAGTGCCACCGACCTGGTTTTTTTCCCTACCCTGACAACTGTGCTCCACGATCAGCTACCTATTCTGCGCGAGAAATTTGCAGCACGCGACCTAGCAGTTTTTCTCTACTGGAATCTGGAAGTACACGGCATTCTACCAAGCACTAGTGCTCAGTGTATGAAGTGAGTGTCCACTGTCCGAATCCCGGTGTCCACTGTCCGAATCTCACTCCCATTCCTGCTGCATTGAACTTGTTTTACACACGAGTTAGTTGATATAAATCGGCAGCAAAGTTCCCAAAAGCGACGTCGCAGGCTTCAAACTTGTCCGCAACTAGCTCTGCTGATGGGTAGGGAAGCATTGAAGCAAAGCCACATGCCCAGGCAAATATTCTGTCAATGTCACATGGCATAAACGACACAGGGTAAGAGATATAGCAGAGTAGTAGCCATTGCCCATTGGTGCATTTGGCTCCAGCTCATCGTCCATTTACTACAGTATCCCAGGGTGACATCGCCACATGTTTGGTGTAGCCGCGTATACTAGCACATGAATAAAAATGTTTATGGCTATGATTAAACAAAGCGTACTCCATAGACCGCTCGTCCAATAACAACTGGTGTGTTATCTTCAGCTGCTGGTAGTTGCAGGCAATCAAAAGGATTCGATTGCCTGAAATTTTCTACGACTACTTTGTAGGTTGAATCGTAGATCAGTCGTTACAGGTATGTCTGTCACTGCAACTTTCCGGAACTACCTCTGCTAGTAGTAATTGGTGGGTGATAACTAATCCTATCATTGTGCAGAGATGTAAGTACCACATAAGAGCAAGTTTAATAGCTGGCTATAAACCGGCTAAATGCTTAGGTGAAGGGAGGAGAGGAGAGAGAGGAGAAGTAAGCTGTAAACTTACAGCCCGCCTGGACACAAGAACCAACAAACATTATGAGAGAGATATATAAGCTAAGAGAAGACTAACTATTATATGGATGGGCTAAGAGAAGGCTATAAAGAATCTTACAGCCAACGAGCTGGCTAAGTTATTTGCCTTGCTCTGAAGAAATCCAAGTTGAAATGGACTGTATTTTACTGGAACTGGCATTATAGAAGTGCCTTTCTAAGGGCATACAGAACTTGGACTGATTGCTTCCAATGCAAACCCAAATTGAGTTGTTGCAGCAGATCTGGCGAAGCTACAATTAGCAACGCAGCGCCTGCTCCACGTCACAAATTGACGTATATTTAAAACCTATCTAACCATAGAAATGCACGAACCATTCCGTTTAATATGTAACATATGATAGTGCTATATAATGGGGAGGTGGAGAGCCAAAACTACAAACACCGTTAGTGGTACAATTATTGAATGAGTCGAGATTACGTACTTGACCATGAAAAAGTAGTACAGTTGAACTCGATCAGTAACATGCGTACGTACATACTCTCGGCTTCCGTATATCCACCTGACGCATCTTCACACTATATGCGCCCATCATTGCCGCCGTTCATATAGATGCGTATAAACACTTTGGTATGTGTGTGGATACAATCACAAGACCGTACTTTATTCGTACAGGCGGTTGCACGCCGTTTCAACGTATAATCATCAAAGCAATGGTACTAATTCGACGAACATTCTCCATGGGCAAGACAAATTAGTGGATTATTGCTCCGTGTTTTAGGTAAATTGTTTCCAGCTAATTGCAGTTGACCTCGTAGTATACATTCGCTGTAAGCGTTCATGCGCACATGGACGCTGTTCGGTAATGCAAGTGTGCAACTGCACGGCTCGCAAAAGTCCATGGTCATACTTGATACTTTGATGCCTGTTACGCGTTTGCGACTCGGATGATAATCATAATCCGTTACAAGTGGGGCAATATTGGAGTTTCCCTAATCATCAGCTGACGGACCAGGAGGAAAACAAAAGGTCGGTGGAAACGCAAATTGCCCTTATCAGGGAAATAGTCGAAATGTGACGTTACCAAAATTTAATCAGTCACGGATTGACAAAAAAGACCACAAGAGTCGATATATCAAAGGATTTCACTCCTAACTTTGATTTGAAATGGTTCGATTGAGCTAGGGTGTTGCGTTGGCCAATACTAAGCCAATTGACATAATAAAGGCCTGGGTGCAAAATAAGCTACAATTATTCGACCATCTAACTCAAAAGATGTACGTTTAAATATTGTATAAATATGTGGGAACACCCTGTTAGTCTGTTACAGTGCTTCAAAAACCGTTGAACAGCATGAGAGAATCATCATGTCTAGTCAGGGCTAAGATCAAAATATTTTTCCTATTCCGTAACTTTGTGTCATCCTTTGAGCCCTGAAATACATTATATTAAAGAACATGTGAGTTTCAGTAAAAGCTCCTTTAAGCTAGCACAGCCAGTTCTTGTTACGACAGGTGCACAAAGCATTGAACACGTTAATTATGATTTGTTGTTGCTTTCTGGCATGTCTAGTAGTATGACACATTGGATGTGCGAAGTCACAGACCTTAAGATCGTTCAAAAATAACCTTAAGATTAGTATATGCAACAATAAGATTTGATAATGAAATGCATCAGTGGATTTGTCATGACAAATAGTTTCATGCAGTTACATTTTTAATATTTTGTAAAACTGATTAGAAAAGGTAATAGCCAAACATGTTCATTGGGGACTGTCAATGTAACTGTGGATATTTATATCCCTGTTCTGCATTTGCAATTAACTAATGAAACGCACAGCCTGGACCTGACCAAATAAGCCTAAGACAACATAATTTGATTTGGCATGAATGTGGTGTTGCATGTACTATGATGATCTACAACTACAAAGGAAGCACCTCTTTAAGCAAGGTAAGAAGAGTATTTGAAGATTTTATATTTGCAATGGTGAAAGATCAGTATGAAACCTCGAGTAGAAGGTCAGCTATGTAATTGACCATTTGCCGCAGGTTTAAAGCAGCATGATATAGATTATCAATGAACTGTTCCCGGAATGTATTTTTCACTCTCCATACAAAAAACTGCAAGTTCCCTGTTCCTGTTCCAGAAAGGATTCTCTGCAAACACAATGGAACAACCATCAATAGATGTATAAAACGAAGCATATTTTTTTGTCGCTAAACATATAGAACATCTATATACAACGCATACAAGTATGTAAGTAACTATGGTACATACATATGAAATCTATGCACTTTAGATCCACCACTTATCCTTCAGGTGAGGAAGTGTACATGGGAGAATGCTTGGCAAGAAAACTTAAAAAATCTTTTCTGACTGGCATACACTAGTGTTTGGAACACTATTCAGAATGCAACTAGGCTGTTCTTTGCATGCAAGTTCTTATGGGGTCAATCCACATTTAAGTCACTTATTCCTATATCTAGTATAACAATCGAACCTACAGAAGGTTTGAAGCATTGCATCAATGCTAAAACAGCCTTCTTAACTAGTAACTATCTCTATAAATTTAGGCTGTAAATAATCACAACATATTCCGATGCATGCCCAAATCTAGTTAGGGTTGTCTCTTGTCTGCAGTCTGCATGGTATAGTATAATTAATTAATAGAAAGGTGAAAATTCTAATAGTGGAGGTTTTATCTTATAGAACTAAGTGGTTTGTTGGCCTTTTTTCACTCTAAAAATATAAAGCAGAGGAAATTTATCCATACTCCAAAAACAATAAATGTTACTACCTCCGTTTCAGATTGTAAGGCATCCTACCCCTCTAATAGGGCGCCTTACAATCTGAAACAGAGGGTAGTACTACTCTGCTGATTATGTAACATACCTCTGTCTCTATGTAGTCGTCCTTCAAAAGCTTATACAATGTTCCGTAAACTATCTGCTTGTCAAGAATTGTTGTGTCAATAATCTGCAAGGTGTGATTGGATGTCCCATGTTATTTAATGCAGTTGTCTACTATACTAAACATTGTAAAATAGGAAGACCAGCTTTTAAAGAACTTATGAGAAAGGCCCCGATGCTTTTATAACAGCAGTGAATTTAACACCTCGTGTATTATAATTCTAAAATTTGCTCACTGTAGGAAATACTTACTTTATCTGTCTCCATTGGACAGCCATCTCTGACCAATAGCCTAAATATTGTAAAAGCTGCGTGCCCGTATTTCTTTTTCACAAGTGACTCTATCTATAGTGCACAAATATAGGAACAAATATGGCTGTCATATTTTGTGCGCCAAGTCAAGGATATACTAGTAGCTTTCAAAGAAATAGGACATAAAAATCTGACAGAATCATGTACCTCCTCATTTTGAGACGCTTCAACAATTCTGCTTAAATCTACAGAGAGTAGTACCACTGTCATGTAATAATAATACAAAAGGAAGCCCTAAATTAATCATGGCATAAATTTTAAAGAAAAAGGCTGATTATCCACGTGTAAAGGTATATTTTTGAACTCATTTATTTAGGTTATGCTTTTCTTGTAATGATCTACTCCTCCATCTCTTTTGGACGGAGGGAGTACACACCTGATCAAGTTGATGAACATATTAAACGTTGCTCTTTTTTTTTTTACAAATATTTAAAGATTATACACATTTTAGGCTCTTAGCAACCATTGAATTTTTTATGTGTATGGATAGTCTGACTAGGTTGGTACCCCCAAGAGAAACCATACAGCAAAGGATTATATCGACAAATGTCAACTCTAGGTCACTCATTAGTCATTACTAATCACAGTAGAGTTGGAAATCTAATTCTATACTGATAGATCTGTGCAATTCCAAATGAGGGGAAATATCAGAGCTTCAAATTGAGTGAATATGTAAGAATTGCAATTCCCACTTGCTTCCCTCCATTGATAAAGCTAATGCCAAATGCCTAATTGATTACATATGAATCCACATGGCTGTGGCGCCACAAACATGGGACTGATATTGTATTCCTTTATTATTAAAGAAGTTGACCATCAAATGAAACAGATGAAGAAACAAAAAATAAGGAAAAGCATGAAGAAATGCAATATTAAGAAGAAAACAAGGATAAAAATAATATTGCATTAGGACAACAAGAAGAGTAACACTGAATATCCAAAATCATCGATCTGCGTTCATATTAGTATATGTTTGCAGCAGCTTATATTTTTTGCTCTACACCATTAGGTCCATAAGCAAATCAACTGTTACATTTAACATTTTTTGTGTAATATTTAAGAAATCAAATCAATGACCAGACTCAAGTTCAAAACCAGACAATTCCTTCTTGGATGCTCTAGCCTCCAACTTACCAAGTGCTATAAATAAATAGTCACTTTGATGCATTATATTTATCCCATAGTAAAACAAATCAACATAAAAATTCTTACCCAAGATGAATGAGTCTGGGTCCTCCGAGGAAGGATTACAATTTAACTCCTCCAAAACTCTTGTTATATGATCAAGTGTCATCAATGTACCTCCTTCCTTCTGTCCTACCCTCTCTAAAATACCATTTATTGGAGATGTCACTGGATAAATAGAAATCCACTGGTAAATATTTAATTTAAACTTTCACAATAGAAATTTAGAAAATTGAAATTAGATTTGTCTTTCGCCTCTTATATTATTATGAATTATCCAATAAGGTTTACAAGTTTATGCGACAAGTATCAATGGAAACAAAAGGGAGAACTAACAATAAAACTAAACCACCACTACTTCAAATGGTAAGATGTCACTGTGCCAGTATATAGTATATCAACCCTACCCTTTTCCCTTTCAAATGGAAAAATCCAAAAGAAAACAAAATTAATCACTAACTATATGTCATTCCCATCTTGCTCATAGAAGATCATTTATCATTGCATACAGATATATAAATAAAAAAAAGCAGTTCGAATGAACTAGCACAGTTTGGTATACAGTGGAAAACAACACCAATACGTGGCTCATCTGTCTTCCATATAAGCTTTTTTATAACAAACAGAAATGATTATGTACAGACATACAAAACTATATATAAGCTTTTTATAACAAACCAAAATGATTATGTTCAGACATACAAAAGTTGCTGCCACAGCATAATGTTAATGTATTTTCTGGCTCTAATATTGAAAGAGTACTTGAAATATTGATATGACTATTACCAGAGTTGTTGTCCCTTTCTATTAAACTGGCCTCGAAAAATGCTTCCCAGATAGGATGTGTGCCAACCTTCAACTTAGGTTTCTTTCGATCTGCGCAAAACTTGAATACGAGAAGAAAGAATTAAGTTGTAGGTGATAAAAAAGTTCTCTGTCTTGCATCCAGTTGCATCACGCCGTACACAGATATAGACAGATATTAGATTGTTCAAGAAGGACCTGGGATTTCTTATCTCCTCTTTATGCCTCTCTTTATTGCATATATTTATAAATGTTTTTTTTCAGGATCCTTCCTACTTTTCTCAAACGATGACATCAAGCTAGTAGTATGAGTAATAACACATTGAGGTTGCACCAAGCAAAACAAGGCTGCTGCTTCAAAATTTTCATTTGCTAATAGGAAATATAGCGTAGCACCACTACATGATTTTTTTTGATGAAAACAGGCACATACATAGATTGGCTATCGAAAGTAATGTTATGGGTAAAGCAGCAAACCTTCTTCTTTAGACAGAATATGAACTTTTCAAAATTTGCCCGCCAAAGTACTTCGTTCTCCGCAATTGTTGAATTGAGCTCTGCATCTACCTCTAAGGCATTATGCTTCCTCTGATGAGACAACGGCACATTGAATTAGCTGACGACCAAAGTACATAAATTTCTCAATAAGTTCTTCATTGGCCATCAATACTTGCATTTTTTTTTATTGATAAGACATACAATCTATGCATGACACTTGTTTTTCTAGTTTTAACAGTATAAAAATCATATAATAATGGAGGGGTGGGGGTGTTAGAGCATGAAGACATATAACAAAATCATATAATAATGGACTGCAATATTGCAATACCTTAGTGCCAGCAATAGAAGAATGCGTAGAATCATTAGCATTTGATGCATCTTCCATGATGTATGGGATCTCAGAAAATCTTTCTGCATCAGAAAGAGATGCAGTATTGACAACTTTCTTATCAATTGAAAGTGCAATCTCGACAGTCTGTTCCAAATAGATATTTGTCAGGTAGTCAGCTCACCCACTCAATCATGATACACTGGAATACTGGACACATGAAGAGAAGAAATGACTAGTAACACTTCAAAGCATCATGGTCTTGAATTTAGATGTCTAACCAGATCTATTTAGTGACTATATACGTCAAAAATGAGATATGTTTTGGTGTCAGCCAACATAAAAGATGGATAACAGAATTCCTTACAAATTGTCCTTTTTAGGTGATCTACCTACAAATCTTATAAAAATCAAAATCTAGTCAATTTCTACCAATCTTCCATTGGCCAATGGACCCACCAAAGAAAAACTATAAATAAGATGAAACTAGAAAGTAGTAGTAGATGACAACTGAAACTCCCAAAACCAAAACAAATCAATGTCCATGCTAGGAACTCAATGATTTAACTTACTTTTGCCCGTTTCCTTGTTGATGTAGATTGTTCATCTACAAGCGGATCAAAGAAAGGTTCAGGTTTTGGGCAACGCTCCACATAATGTGCAAATACAAGTTTGTTGAAGTTCATTCGTATTTCCTCCCTTGATGGTGTGATACTACCTGAAACATGTAATGACCCATTGTGGTAAAAAAACCATAATAACAATTGCCGGTTATGGCCACTGAAATAGAAAAGTTTAGAAGAAGGGGCATAAAGAGAACACTCAAATAAAAAAGGAACCTAGGGAAATGGAATAGCAACATAAATAGGACTCACCTTCTGGTACTTTGGAAATTGTTCGCTCCACAAGTTGGTCAAATGTTAGCCTACCATTCTGAAGCAATCCTTCAAGCAGAGCTTCTGACTGAAAGATATATAATATGAATACATAAAGTTATCAAACAGCCCGTTTCTACGATAGCCAAAAGAATCGAGTCACAAAAAGTATATTCTCGGTTTGAGAATGAACTGGTGATATTTTGTGAGAAAACTGGCATGACTATCAGAAATAAGTTAAGACAGGGTATGTTATTTGGATATAAATTAGCCAAAAACAATAATTGCTGGAATATTTAAAAACTGTGAAATAGGACTGAACAACCAAACCAAACATTTGGGATGGTGATTATAGTTTATTTTTACAACCAACATAGTAAGGTCATCCATTAATCAAGTTAAACACTTAGGATTGATACAGCAACTTCTCTACACTACTTAGTAACAACTCCTAATGTTTTCTACCAGTTGTCAACTTTGGATAATTATGTACTGCATGCAAATAAAAGATTAGGTCGAACTTTACACCTGCAAACCTCAAAAAATGGAGCATATGATATGGAAAACATTGCATACAAGACAAGGGTTTTAGCAGTGAAAAGCAGGTATTATGGAGTAAGGAAAAAAAAAATGGAGAGTCTCTTTAGCAGTACAATAGCTTGACATTGTAATCATTTTTTTTAAGCAAGAGAAAGGCCTGGATTTCTCCCATTTCCATTAATGGAAACAAAACAGCATTCGATACAACTTCAGTTTGTGAAATGACATTGTAATCAAATACAACATCTCGAGAAATATGCACAGCTGTTAAGGAATTTCAATATTAACCATGTAATGCTGCATAAACTAAATCCAAAAACAAGTATGGACCTCTGGAATGTCTGCGCGGATGACAGAAAGGAACTTTGAGAAACGCTGCCTGTGCAGGATGTTGTCGAAGTTGGCCAGGTAATGCGTTGCCGTCTTATCGCCACTTCCTACAAACAAAGGAGTCACAAACAAGTCGCACATCGAATCGGATCATATTAGCAAGATTTGCACATGGGTTCACCTCTGGGGGAATTGAAGGCCTGGACGCAGTTGTGCTGGATGAGGACGAGGAGCGAGTTCTTCACCTGCCCCGGGGAGAGCTCCAGGCGGCGGACGATCTCCTGCAGCGGGAGCGCGCCATGGCGGAGCAGGCAGCCGCACACCTTCTGCGACAGAGGGGGATCGGGTCGGTGGTGGTTAGGGCAACCCGCACACAAGCACGACGCAGTTAACAGCAGGGGAAGTGCGAAGCGAATGAGGGAAGGGGAGGAGGCCGAGAGAGGTGAGGAAGCTTACGGATACAAGGGGGCCGAAGTGGTCGGAGATGATGCTTACGGCGAGGAGTATCCCGTGCTGCGACACCATGGTCTCCGGCGGCGAGGAGGCTTCGCCGGCGCCGCGAGGGAAGCGGCGAAGGATACAGTGGCGCGGGGAAGCACCGGAAGCGGCGATGGCTCAGGGAAGCGGCGTCGGCGGCGATGGCTTGGGGAAGCAGCGGCGGAAACGAGTGTCTCGGGGAAGCAGCAGCGAGCGGCGCCGCGCGGGGAAGCGGCGGCGGCAACGGTGGTGCGGGGAGGCGGCGGTGAACGTGACTCGTGGAAAGAGCAGTGCGAGCGGCGGGGGGAAGGAGGTGAGGCGTCGACGTGGGGATGCAGCGACGCCGGCGCGGAGATGGAGCTACGGCCCCGGCGCCCGACTAAAACCCTCGTGTGAAGGGGACGGAATGGGGAATGGGAGGACCGGAGGATGCGACCTAAGTTCAGGATTTGGCCCTGTGACCGAACAGAACATGGAACGTGGCCTGTGTACGGCGCGCGGCCTCAAAGGCTGTAAACTTCTGGGCTTTATTTGGGTAGTACAGAAGAGGGTTGGGGTTGAATTGGGCCATGCCAAGAAAGGGCTGGGATGTGCAATCCTTGTATTAACAATTTTTTTCTTCCCGTCTAATTTATACTACATCCATTTCATCGTATATGGATTTTGATTTTTGTCTTATAATATTTGATCATTTGTCTTATTAAAAATATAGTGTAAATATAAAATATAACAAGGTGTTCTTAAAGTACTTTGATAATAAATTAAATCACAAACCAAATATATGATACTTCCGTAATTTTTTAATAAGACAAATGATCAAACGTAAAAAAAAATTAAAACACTTACATTGTGAAACGGAGGAATTATCTACTTGTGTTATTTGTTTTAAGGTAATATTGAGAATAGAGTGAGAAAAATATCATGGAGAATTTTAATGAAAAATAATTGTGATTAGTGAATGTGAGATAGGCAAGGATAGAAGGAGTCGTATTTTAACCCAAGTTTGAATTACTTAGGTCCTCATATTTATATTTTGAGATAGAGGGGGTGATCAGCTATCGTTCGCACTTTAGAACGTCCCAGGAAAAGAAAATGTAATGTTAGCGGTAGTGGCGACCCTCTTCTGCTGTTAAGCTCACCTAAACGAAGACAGTCAAGTGACGAACATAAACAATTGGAACCGGTGAAGCCAGCTCATAATATTTCGTGTTTTTTGCCGTCAAAAACAAAATCATACTTCTTTATCGGTCGATCCCTACTCTATTGTGACGTTTGCTTTATTTTGTAGTCTTTGCAGGCCTGGTTCAATTCAAGAAACTCGATCCAACATAGAAATTATTGGCTCCCAGATTTTATACTACTTATAGTTCATGTCAGCGTCTCTCCCTTTCGTACAGGTATACAGTCCATGTCCAAAGTAAATACTATTAGGATCCTAATTACGCTGGGAATTATCCACCGAAGAGTCGCACATGACACAAGCGCCATTGTTTCGCTAGCGGCCACTTCCACCACACACCCTTTTTGAAGAAGGTTTGGTGGTGATCTTGCACAGGAAAGGCATGGCACCTATTGAAACCAGCAGTTACTGTATGACCGTTTCACCCTTTAGGGGAATAAAAGATGTCCAATAATTCAGAGTACAGTTTCAGCACTGGTTGCGAACTGAGATGATCACGGTCTGCACTGCGCTCTGCATCATGATTGATAAGAGAGACACAGCTTGATACTAGCACATCGTCATCATCTTCATAATGTAATATCAGTTGTTTAGATAGCTTTTAAAAAGCGTGCGGCGCAGGTAGGCTGGGTTAACCACGTCGGCCCAAACCTCTCGTTCCTATCCAGTACTTTCTTTCCTTCAGATTTGTGTAGCCGGTCCCATGAATGAATCGCCGAAAGCAACACCATCGAAAAACCCAAACCGCAGCAAAAGAACCAGCGAGCCTTGCCTCTCACCCTCCCGCTAATCAAGCAAGCAAAATCCCAACACTGAACAAGCGAAGAGAGGCCAGCAAGAAACCCCTCCCGGCCCGTGCAGATTGCTTCAAAGCAACCTTGACCCCTCCTCGTTCAAGCGAGCAACTCGATCTGTTATATACGGATCACCGCTCCGGCGAGGTGAGCAAGGCAGGTTAATTAAGCCAGCAGCGAAGCGATCGGAGAACCAGAAGCCGGCCTGCAACCGCAGCAAGATGCTGGAGCTGCTGCTGGTGGGCTGTAGCAGCGTGGTGCTGCTCCTCCACGGCGCCAACCTCTTCCTCCGCGCGCTCTTCTCTCGCGACGCCGTCGCGCGCCCCATCAGGTGAGCCGTGAGCGCGCCCGTACAGCGTACCTGACCCTCCTCATATGATCTCGTCGCCGAGACGCAGCTGCTAGTTTTGTTACTGCGTATTTGTTGATTAACCAAGCCTCTGCTATCTCTTCCGATCTGTGCAGCTTCCTCGGGTTCGTCGCATAAGGGGAAAGGCCGAACGACCGAGCAAGTCACGCATCGGGCTCGGCGGATCATGTATTCATGTGGCACAAGGGGATCGATCGGAGCGCGCACATGTCGTGCACCATGCACCGTACGTGCACCAATCGTGGAGGACTCACTGATCGATCGCATTGAGCAAGTCCATCATCATCCATGTATTCAGTAGGCTAGGGGTAGTATAGTAGCAGACCGTGTGTGTAGCAGTACGAAATTGATGCGTGATTGATTAACGATCGATTTATCCCTCTACATAACGTGCCAAATCTGAGTAGTACTCGTACTAATTGGCTAGGTTGCAGTTATGTACAGCTCCGGACCGGTTCGTCGTCCGTGGATGTGAATCATGTGATCGGTGATGTTTTGGTCGTTTCGTCGAACCGATCTCAGCTAGCTCCATTCATGGTGCCATCGGCATACGTCTTCTTCTTTGTTCGATGTGGTGTCAGGCAGCAGCAGCCGGGGTTGGCGCGCACGGTGACTGACTTTCATCGCCGTGACGACATTTCTAGTTTTCCACACGAATTAAACCGGTGGACGGCCGCTTGTTCTAATGTGGCTGTGGCGACATCCCGCGGCGCAAGTTGCGTCCTTGCGCGCTGGCCAGCGACAGACAAAACCGGTGAGCTTTGACTGACTTGTTCAACACCAGTTTAACTGTTTTGCTGTACTCTTCGATCGATTGCCTGCCGTCAACGATCCACGGCCCACCTACTTGTTTTCCCTTTCTTTTATGGCAACGCTCTCTGTCCTACACTACAGATCGTTATGTTAATTTTACACATACTATATTTTACTGATCCTTGAATATAAACTCTTCTAGACGGCCAGCACATAAATTCTACAGATTTTTTTGTATATAAATTCACTCAGTCTCAGAACGGAAAATACACCTAAAATAGTGAAGGTTATTTATTACTCCCACTCCATTTTTTTGTGCAAGAGTTAGATGATTCGGTCCACCTCATCTGCTGACAAGTTTCTGAGACAGGAAACTGCCACCGGCAGCATTGTAGCCAAAAGAATTCATCTATGCTTGTGGACAATTATATGTGTATCAGGTTTTACAAAACTACAAGCAGAAAGTATCGGAAATCCTCCACTACAGAGTAGCAGAAGGAACCTACGCTTTGATCAATTAGAAAAGAGATCCAACATTGTTCTACCTGTGGAAACACCATTTTGTTCAGTGACCTATCCTTTTGCCGGGCCGACAGAAGATTCACGATCGAATTTCATTAAGGGAGGAAATAAAAATGTACAAAGACGAAGGTTAACATCTAAGGTGATAGCCTTCTCGGCTAGCAGTCAACTAGATTAATAAGCTAACAGTACCGAGCCAAGTAGCCAACTATCATTCTGCTGGGGGAGCTTCTAGCTTGTCTAATTTTTTTTTTCTGAAGTTGGTAGTTTCTGAAAATCTGTAATTACATATTTTAAGAAATAAACTAATAAATCAGAAGCTGGAGAAGATGGATTTTGCAGCTTTTGCAAATTCTTACCGGCTGGATACCAACCAATTGTTTTTAATAAGCTAAAGCTCCTCCAACAGACTAGCCAGCAGCGTGTCAAGTGAACATCCTCGTCACTCTCGGTCACATTGAAGAAGGTTATGAGTATTTGAAATGAGATTTCTATTGTTATTGATCTGCTAACTGCATCTTATACCGTTATGTCGTACATTGCACAACTGCTTGTCCAAGGTAGCGGCTAAACTCATTCACTTCTTCTAAGGCCCCGTTTAGTTTATGAAATTTTTTTAAAAAACATCACATCAAACGTTTGACCGGATGTTGAGAGGGATTTTTGGACACAAATAAAAAGACTAATTTCATGGCTAGCCCGGAAACCGCGAGACAAATCTTTTGAGCCTAATTAGTCCGTCATTAGCACATATGGGTTACTGTAGCACTTATGACTAATCATGTTCTAATTAGGCTTAAAAGATTTGTCTCGTCGTTTACAACCCAACCGTGCAATTAGTTTTATTTTTTTATTTTTTAATGCTCCATGCATAAGTTTAAAGATTTGATATGATGTTTTTGGAAGAAAAATTTTCGGAACTAAACTAGGCCTAAGATTGGCTGAATTAGATTCCGAGGAACCTTCAGAAACAGCATTGTGGGATGGAATATTTATAATGTACTGTATTAATTAAAGAAACTAATACTACTGGGTTGGAGAGACGAGAGCAGCAACCCTTTTGTCTGAAAATAAATAAAAAGGCTAATTGGATTCATGCCATTGCAATTTTTTTAAGTTGGAGATATGCTATCCGTTAGTCAATGACATGTGGGGCTCACATGAGTCAATGACATATAGGCCAGGGTGACATATCTTCAATTTTAAGAAATAGTAATGGCATGGCTTCAATTTTCCGTAAATAAATCTACGCAGGTTCTTCAGCGACACTGTACCCGTGAAATTATGCTTTTATACTTGCATATAAATGGGCAGTACTAATTATCTAATGGTACTGGCTGTTGGCATATTCGGCTTCCCTTTTTTTTTTTTGACTAATTTTCTGGCATACTCTGCTTTCTACCAAGTCAACCGACTAACTTGCTGGTTAGTTTAATAGCTAAAAGAAAATAAAGACTAAAGTATGTGTCAACATGATAACAACCATGGCCATAGGCATATAGTAGTATAGTACTGTACAAGAGTAGAAGTGAAGCACCAAGGAACATGCATTCGTTTCATCTCTTTGATCAGCTGCGATATTATATGCTCAAAACCAGCTGTTAGACTGCCATCTTAATTGCTATCATCGTTTCATTGAAATAAAAAAGAGCATCAATTGGAGTGATTTGGCATCTCCTATCAGGCTATGATAGTTACAGATAACAATAGGGCTTCCAAACTACTCCGTGCATGTCAACAACTTCTTAATTTCTTATGCAATACGAAGCTGCACCTGTAACTTGAAGTCTAGCTCCTTGACTCAAATTTGATTTCCAACGATTTCGTAGTAGCCACTGATCAGTACGAGTACTACTTGCTACAACTACTACCGAGATTTGTTTATCCTACGAAAATATTAATTATCTGTGTGTGTGTGCCCATCGACAATGTCCAAACGTCTCTCCTTGTATATAAGCTAGTTATTGGAGAGGAGGCTTTTGAAAGAGCTGATCAGATGCACATATACTAGCCAATCAGTTGATCTCAAGTACATATCCTAATATATTCCGCCGCGACGATGAAGGTATCGACAGTTCTTCTTCCATCCCTTCATATCTTTTCGAATCTGCTGTATGAAATTCTATCCGTCATTGTTCTGAATCAGATAGTGCTCAAAGTGCCGATCACCTGCAAGAAGTGCAAAACCTGCATCCTGCGGATCGTGTCAGGCACCCCAGGTCAGTCACCAGATTCTCTTCCTCTAGCTAGCTCTCCATAGACCATAGTCATCATCTCGTGTAATGCTCATGGCCAGTTCGTCACTGGATGTCTGGATGGTGGCAGGGATCAAGTCAGTGGCGTTCGACGACGAGAAGAGCACGCTGACGGTGATAGGGGAGGTGGACGTGGTGGTGATCGTGGACAAACTCCGGCATCCCAACAAGGGGAAGAAAAAGAAAGGGAAGAAAGGAAAGAAGGAGAAGAAGGCGGAAGGGTACATGGTGGAGGTGATGACGGTGAGCGACGAGAAGAAGGAGGCGGAGGAGAAGAAGAAGAAAGAGGAGGAGGAGAAGAAGAAGAAGGAGAAGGAGAAGGAGGAGGAAGAGAAGAAGAAGAAGCAGTGCGCCGAGATCAAGCAGTGTGCCGAGCTGAAGCAGTGCTGCAAGGCTTGCCAGCCGTACTACATCATCGACGAACCCGGCGGCCCCTGTGCCATACTCTGAGTCAACGACTCTGTTGCTGCAACTACAAGATTGAAGACACTCTTTTAGCCTCCACAAGATTCGTGTGTAAATCTTACTCATCGGTTTGAAAGATTCCGATTTGGTTCGTGTTCGTTTCTTCTCTGAATCTTTTGCATGTTCTTGCGACCTTCATTTAGGCTGGGTCAGTCATGGAAATTAAATGCAAGAAACACCCGGGACATCCAATTCAGAATTCTGTGCCAAGATTAAGATCATGTCTTACTCAAAGAAAAAAAAATGAAAAGAAGATATTTAGATGCTTCTCGCAGGGAACTGCTCAAGCAAGTTGTTAGTTTTGGAGTTTTTGTTTGACAAGTTGTGTGGGGGCACAAACCAGTTCTGTAGCTCATGACCAATTGGCAATAACTTGAATAAGTTATAATGGTGGTTTGCCAACTTAACCAAATGTGGTCAAGTCTGTACTTGCTGCCGGCAGCGTTAAATTTGAGCAATTTCTAGCAACAATCTGTCTATTGACACAAAAGTTTCTATTGACAAAAGATGTGTAAATGAGTAGGGAAACAATGGTTTTGCCTAGAAGCCAGAGTGTGCGTTGTCCCAGTCGCCAATCGACCGCGCCACATCTGATCATCTCCCTATTGACCGCAACTCATCGAAAGGTACGGGCCACCCTGCTTGCAGTGTTCGACTTCACTAATTGAGAACGCTGAGCTTCAATCAACCCTGAACGTCACATCTAATCTTATCACTGTTTAAAGTAGCTCATAAAAAAGTTTAAGCCGCCTGACATGTACGACACCATCGATTGGAACGCCAATCGCTTTCATCGCCATCAACTCGAGCACTATGTCTGGTCATCTTTATGTTGATTGCAGCACATCAAATGGTTCAAGCTGCCACCTGAAGTGTTCAACTCCACCGGTCAAATTTCGTTGATTGCCGCCGTGCTCTAACTTGCGCCATGCTCTATCCACGACACTGTGTGCAACCTGACGCGGTGTGGTGCACCTCCCTTATACCTATATTCTTGGAACTTCTCGCCATGACTCTGATACCACTTGTTAGAAAACCGGTCCCGATATATACCTCGGAAGCCAAACGTGAAAGCGAACGCCATAGAAGATCCAAAAATAAAGACGACGCCGAGACACGATATTTGCTAACGAGGTTTGGACGAAGCCTAATCATGGGACACTAATTACGTGCGCTCCTCCCCAATCCAGCATGTTACATTGTATCCGGATATCCACGGCCCTCCACCGGCCGACCCACACTTATGCTAAAGTCGTCTTTCGGTTACCCTGGTGTTCCTTCCTATTTAAAAGAGAGAGCCTAGGACTGAATCTAACACCAATTCAATCCTACACCTATTACAACTATAAGTTCTAAATGATAACCGATTACGTATACATATACGATTTAAACTCTAACGTTTCCTATCTCTATCTCTAGTTAGTTTGAGATACAATGGTACTCTTGGCTGTCATCTTCAGTTTCACACTCTCTCCATCGAAAACCCTTCTTGTCATCTTCAGTTTCACACTCTCTCCATGGAAAACCCTTCTACGCGAAGATTGGAAGTCTGACTGTCCGAGTAAATAAAACCTTCAGTTTAAAGAATAATGGTGTGTATGTGCCTTCATTTGATGATTGACGATGACTGGCCACACATAGTGGTGGGTGACTTGGGCCGGATTTAGTTTCAAATTTTTTGTCCAAATATAATATGTCACATCAATGCTTAGATAAATATTTAAAGTATTAAACATAGACTAATAACAAAACAAATTATATATTCTGATTATACACGACGAGACGAATATTTTGAGCCTAATTATTTCATCATTAGCACATGTTGGTTACTGTAGCACTTATGGCTAATCATGACGTAATTAGGCTCAAAAGATTCGTCTCGCAGTATACAGTCCGAATATATAATTTGTTTTGTTATTAGTCTACATTTAGTACTTTAAATGTGTGTCCAAACATTAATGTGATATTTTTTGGTCAAAAATTTTTGGAATCTAAACACACCCTTGGTATTATTTTCTCTCCTCCAGGGTGAGTGTGTGAGTTGTCAGGACGTGACAGAGCTTTTCTTTCTACAGGCAATATGCCTGTGAGAGTTGCAACAAACCTATTTTAGTTATCGTTTTCTATGTATCATCTCCTAAAATTTATACATATACATTTTCAGCTGATAGATGGGCCCTTCGATCCTGCATTCTTCTGATTTCAAAAAAGTAGGTATTAGTTGGTGGGGGAGATGGTGGTGCCAAATTCATTACTCACGGCCGCAACTAGCTTCTATTAAAGTAGTATAGATAATCATAGCTTATCAAGCTATAATCTTGTAAAAATATCCTGATATATCAATATGAAACCTTTGTCTTGTGTAATTCATTTTTATAATTTTTTCGACAACATGTTAGTATTTTTTACTAATTTGTGTGCTTTTGTTATATTGTCCGATATTATGATTATAATATTATTATGATTAATGAAAGAGAAAGATTACGGACTGGGGATCCGTTCCGACGATCCCCCGATCAAGTCCGCGCCCCCACCCACTGACTGAGTCCGCGCGATGCTCCCGCGTCCGCCGCCGACGCGCCGCTTCCCTCCACCTCCTTCCGCGCGCAGCCACCACCGTAGCTCCTACCCCCACGAGCACATCAGGAAGAGGCGAGGACGACGAGCCGACGACGCCTTCCCTCCCCTCTCCTCTGCCGGTGACTCCCCACCGGTGATGCCTCCCCTCCCCATCCACCGGCTCCCCGCCAGTGACGGCTCCCTCCCATCCGCCGCCGCCGGTAAGGCCTCCCCTACCATCCGGAACCCGGTACCCAGGGATACCAGATCTAGAACTAGTACCTATGGGGTACCAGATTCAGATCTGGTACCTCAAGTATCGGCGGCGAGGAGACGACGGTGTCGACGGCGAGGCATCGCGCGGGATGGGGTCAGCAGATCCGGTACCTAGGCGGCTAGGCACCCCGGCGCCGCACCTCGTCATTGTCCTCTCCGATGAGCCCTTTGCTGTCCTCCGGTGAGCTCCTTGTCGGTCTCCGGCGAGCTGTACTGCTGGCCGGCTGGAGATGGCGGGGGAGGCGGGCGCATGGTGCAGCGGCGGCGCACAGTGAAGCAACTCTGGAAGGTACGGAGAGGGAGGGACGGGGTCATAGATCCGGCGCGAGGAAGGAGATGACGTCCGTTACCGAACGGACATCCGTTCGGTAGTCCTGATCTTAATGAAATGCAAAAATTACTAGAGGACATGCAAAGTTTACTGTCTTTGCTATAGGACACAGTTAAAACATCTCTTTGCTATAGAATACTATACAAGTATGATAATTTACTAATAGATAGATTACATATTTTATTATTTTTAGTCAACGTGGAACGAGAATAACATTGAAATAAGCATTTGCCCACTAAACCATTTCCTATTGTCACGCAATTTGATAATTTTGTGTTTGTCTATATATACTACTCCACATGTCCAATTATATAGTTGTTATGTTGCCAAAATTTATAGAAAATATATTAAAAAGTTTGTTTCAAAATTGACCATAGAATCCCTCTAAACAAAAAGAATCAATTCATAATAAAGAAAAAAATTCTCATGTCAAATTCAGTACAACAAAGCTGTCATTTTAATGTTATTCTCTCACCACTTTGAGTAAAAAAATGATAAAAATATGTCAGCTAGTGGCCATTAGAAAATTTATACTCTTTTATAGTGTTTTACTACAAAGATTCTATATAAAAAACCATAAATTTTAGATGTCCTTTGTCAAAATTTGCCTTAATGAAACGGTGGTCACCTTGGAGGTGTTGATTTCATGATAATGTTCAGATGTTCTTACCGATCACTCCATCCGTTTCAAACAATAAGCATTTTTGCACATTTTTATTCTTTTGAGGGTTGTTTAGAAATGCTTATATTTTAATATGGAGGGATTGTCTTATTCCTATCAGTTTTCTTTTTTTTAGCTTATTTGCTAGATTTTTTTTCATTCTTCTTCGTGAGCATGCTTTCCAAACAATTTAAAGGTGAGTTTGGTAAAAAAGTTTTCTACATAAACATTTTATTAGAAAAATCAAATAAATATATTTTAAAGTTTATATCAATTAATATTTAACCGATCACGTGCTAATATCTCACCCCGTTTTCGTGTTGAGAATATCTTCAAATGAACGCAGTGCCGTGGAATTTTTTTAATCAATTCTTGCAAGAATTGCACAAACCATTTTGTTCAAAATACATATGTAGTGCTGTGTTTATCTTCTCCCAAACCAACCAACATTTGAGAATTCGGAAACTTTTATAATACCACACACCACAGAGGATCCAAATTCGGTGACATAGTCCCGTAACATTCTCGATGACATACTGTCACTGACGTGTGGGACTCACATATGTCTGGTTCCACATATCAGTATGTCACCGAGAATGTCATGGGACTATGTCACCGAATCTCCATCCCACCACAGGTAACACCTTCGTATAGGTGTTTCTCTCCAAAAATTCTTCTTTACTTCTTCTGAACAGTTCATAACTTCCATTCAGGTCGCAAGTTTTTTTTTTTTGAATGGCACAAAAAGGGAATTAATCTATAAAAGGACTGGGATGAATATGCGTTTATTGGAATATTTTAAGTACAATAATGTATCCTTTGCGATAAAAGTACAATAAAACAATATTATATTACTAGAAAAACTGTACTCTACTGCCTAAAATTATCAGCGGGAAAAAGTCATATTTTACTTGGGTAAAGAAAAATAAAAACCCCACCTTTACCCTCCCCGTCGAAACGCCCACACATCCCTCCAGCCGCAATGGCGCCTCCCTGCGGCGATGCCGCCGCGGCTGCATCTGCCGCGCCCGGCCTGGCCAACCTTCTCATCCGTGGAACCGCGGGGCTCCCTCCGCTTCCCCCACGGTACCCGCCATTCTGGTCTTGTACTTCTGATTCCTGTTCTTCAATCTCTCGTGCCCAGTATTAGGTGAAGGGGATTCCCTTTTCTGTTTCTTTATGCAGCAGCGGTGGTAATACGGCCGGGAGGGAGGAGGGTGGTGCGAACAGGAATGGGAAGAAGGAGAAGTCTGGGGCGCAGAGGATCACCGGGTGGGGGCTCCGTGAGTTCAGCAAGATAGGTCAGATGATGTGCCATGCCAAAAAGCTCGGGTTTTTTATCCATGAACTTGCGGTGGCCAATCACTCAATCGAGTTTATATTACTGGTATATCAATGAGTTGCTGAGGAAGATGCACAGTATTACCGTTTCCCGCACGAAACAGATTGGACGATTCGATGTTTAGGATGTTTCTATTGGATTTAATGTGTGGGTATCATCTTAAGACATAGGGGTAGCCGAAAGTTAACATTGCCCTGTTTGGTGTAGGGAATTCCTGCAATTATAATTTGTTAGGGGGTAGCTCTGGTGACTGTTGCTGTCCGTACTGTTTTGAATTTTAGATAGTGCAATTAGGTTAGGATCTAGCTATATAACATTCGAGGTTCGAGCTATACGGTGTAGAAATAGCTGTGTGCGCACTGGTGGAAAACAGTGGCCACTGCTGTGTGGTTGGCATTGCCAACGTTAGTAAAGCACACAATGTCAACATTGCCCAACTTGATGTCATGCCAGCATTTGGAGCACACCATGCAGTGTAATACGGCACGAGCATCTATTGCTATAGATTCTGCTTATACTATAGTCACTACTACCTTGCAGTTGGTTTATAGAATTGTTATGACATATGAGGTTGTGTCAGTAGAAATTTTTTGCAAATGTGTAATGGAGGTGTTTTACCAGTTAAAAATAGATGTCCTCTTGTCATTATGTGAATGAAATGACGAATGCTAACCTGGTATGCAATTTTCTGAGCATTTGACTTTATTTTGCAGTTTCTAAGAAAGTTGAGGCCAAAGGAAGAACCACATACAATGAGGTATTCCCGTTCACATGCATCCTGTGCTAATAGGCTGTGATACATCACTTTGGAGGTTCATGGTCAGAACATTAATTCTGAATCTACTGTGCTTTAGTGTCATGACCAGAGGCCATGACGGGGTAAACACCGTCAGGATGATAGCCAGGCAGCATCATCTGCTAGGGGCAAGAGGTAGACTTAGGTTGGGGAGAAGAACATTTGGGGAGGAATTTAGATTAATCATGATTCATTGCTTAATGATAATAGACACAATCTCATCCTTATATAGATGGAATAAAGTGACCCCTAAGTAAGAACTCAATCTAATCTTATCTCTAACCCACCTGTGGTATTGGGCTGCTCATGGGCCTTGACCACTCGGCTCATGCCCATGACATTTAGATTATAGTTGAAACGTCCAACAGGAGAGCTAATAACAACCAAAGAACATCCCAAATAGGCAAATACTGAACGCAAAATTAATACCCTTTCCTTTTATCCGAACTATCCGAAATTCCTCCACAAATTGCACGGAACTAGATTAAAGCTGAGAAAGTAGAATTGTATTTGATATACCACCCCTGCTTATATTTCTATAAACAGTTGTATACTGTATACATCTATAGACATCAATATAGAAACAATAATATTGGACCCACCCATCATGATCAATGGTGTATATCTTTCAGGCCTTGAGAGCAATAATGGTGACTCCTTTTAGCTTTCTCTTACTAATAATGCTAGATTCCAAAGTCATGCTTTGAAGTTTTTTTTTTATTATTTCCTGCCCGTTTAAGGTTGTAGTAAGCTATCTCATTCGGCCATTTCACAATTTTCTATTGGCTATTCTAGGTTGCAGATGAGATTTTTGCGGAGCTAAAGTCCATTTCGCTTAATGGTCTGGAGGTCTGGCCATGCTATTTCACACCGTTTGGTTTTCTATAATTGAGCTGTCTGTGCATTTTACAGGAAACAAACTAATACAACATGATGTTGTCTTTGTAGTTTGATGAGAAGAATATTAGGCGGAGAGTATATGATGCTTTTAATGTGCTCATTGCAATTCGTGTTATTGCAAAAGATAAAAAGGAAATAAAGTGGATGGGCCTTACTAATTACAGATACGAAAGGATACATAAATTGGAGGTCAGTACTTGCTCTTATATTTAAGGTTAAATTAAAAATAATCAATCAGGAATATCAATATGGTTTGATTTCTACAATGTTCTATTTTAAAGGAAGTCCACAAAGAACTCATCACCAGGATCAAGAACAAGAAGAAACTTCTCCAGGAAATTGAAAAACAGGTAGTTGGTTTGCAAACATATCAATTTTTATTTAATTTCATGTAGTTTACTACTAGTATTAAATAACTGGTGCAGTTGATTATTGCCTGATGTTTCTTTCTTGTTCAAGTTTGATGACCTCCAGAATATTACATCACGCAACCAGGCACGACAGAGGCCAGCAGAAAGTGCTAATGGCGTCTGCCTGCCATTCTTATTGATCAAGGTAACGTTATGGCAAAAGTGGAAAACTCCTTGAACCCACTCACTTGCAACTAAGCTCTACTATAAGGCTGTACCTTGATTTGCTCTGTACATATTACAATTAACTCTGTATGTCTTAGATGGGCTGGTTTAGACATTGCCTTTTGCTGTTTAACTAGCTTTTAGTATAATTGCGAGGTACAACCACCCATCTACGTACAATGTAGATTACAGATGCTAGTGCGTAGTGACTGCGTTAGATGATATACATATCCTATTCCACGCTATGAAATAGGATTGTCTTATGCTTACGGAATACGGACTTACCGCATTTCATGTGTAATCTTATAAAAAAATGCTATTTTTTTCAAAGAACTGCTAATTGATACAACAAAGGTGATAAGAAAAACAAATCTTTACTATGTTGTTGACAAGAGGGATCAAGATGGTTTATCAATTTATTTATTTACCTTCGAGCAGACATCCAGACAAGCAAGGGTGGAAATTGAGATTTCAAAGGATTCAAAGTTTGCACGGTTTGACTTCAATGGGTATGTTTTGTATGCTACTTATCCCTCCAACCTGCATGTGTTTTTCTTAACTGAATTCCCGCAACTCTCTTTTCAGTACTCCATTCACCATGCATGATGACGTTTCAATCCTTGAAGACATCAGGCGTAACAACATAGGAAGATCTAGCCTCTCCATTCTCCCTTAAGAGGCACAACCGCACAAGAATGTGATAAAGCAATGAAAGTGTCAAAACTGGCACTGCCAGTTTCTTTTGCACAGCTATGTATAGCTATAGCGTACCTTCAGTATGAGAACTCGACCTAGTTTATAGAACAATATCTCAGGCTTTAAGCAGATATGACCTGCAAATTTTGCCTCTTTTTTGTGCCTAGCAGGTGAGTCTGGAATAGGTGTTTCTTACATGTACCGCTATGTATAAACTCCATAGCCGGTTCAACTCGAAGCTTGTGTACAAGCTCCATTGATGAGTGACGACCATGGTGTTTCGCTGTAGGCACGTGACGTTATGCATTTGGAGGAAGTCATTGTGCAAACAAAGCGCAATACTTGTCATCAGTTCGAAGCCCCGGTCCAGCGCAGGAAACCCTGGGATAGTCAACGTGAATGGATGATGCTTCTCCTGCAATTCTTTTTTTTCTTTTTGATCATTTCTCCTGCAATTCTTGGTTCAACGTGAATGGAAATGGAATATATCCTATTGGTATTCACTGGTCTGCAAGCCTGCTAGACCTAAAAGAGAGATCCGGGACGCCAACACATTCTTGTTCATTGTTTCAGTCACTGAAAACATATTCGAGTTTTCGGAGGGTCAGGCTACTTTAAGCCAGGTAAAGCTCTTTGCAGATCAGTGATCCTGGAGACTTCGTCAAAACCTTATTGTTCAGGATCGCGGCCTGACAAAAGGTCTAATCAATTCTATCCAGATTAGAAATTAAGGAAGTTTTACCGAATTCATACTTCTCATCATTGAACACAACTGAAAGTCTGAAATAACTTGTGACAAACATCTCATTATTTGCACAAAACCGGCGGGCAGTGATGTATGAAAATCTTTACACTGAATATATTACTCTGAAAACATCTTCACCACAAAGACAAAAATATATTTCAATTTGGAATTTTACAACAATGATGTGAATGATAACACAAGTGGGAGGAAGCATTGGTCTAATTCTGTTTCAAGGCTTCCAGTACTGAGCAAGCACATGAAAGAACATGGACCAAAGGGGTATACACATCGCTTGAGATGGAGAGAACAGAGAATATAATAAGCTATTTAGTTACTTAAACAACATATGCATGTCCAAAACTGGCAAGACGTGCCGAAAATGAATCTGCTGCAAATTCCTGATGATGATTTGTCAATAACTAGGTGGTAGCAGCAGGTTCAGCATTTGGAACATACCAACCACGGAGTATCTCAATGGCCTTCTTCCTCCTTGCAAGAATGGACTTGCGATGGTTAGCAGTATTCCTGTGCATAGCGCCAACCTTTACTGTCTTATCAATGGCTTTGTATGCCTCAGAAATCCATTTCTCAATTTGAATGATATCTTCAGGTGTGGCATCAGCTTTCTTCCTCAGCTTTTCAAGGGCTTTCAACACCTAAGAAAAGAAAAGAAAAGGCTTATGCTATTTCATATACATAAAAAGAGTTTGTGTAGGCTGAATAAGAAAATAAGCTTTTCTGAAGGGAAACGAAAGGGACTTTACAAATGAACCTTCTTATTTCTGTAACTGTTGAATTTCATGCTATCAGATCCATAAGAATGACAATAGAACTATAATGCGCACAAAAGATAACTCTGAAACTAACTTGAATGTAGTAATTTTCTTTTTGAGATGGTAATGTCATTAAGTTGTGACAATTCAGATAAGCAGAGCCTTTTATAACCACATTCACTCCATTTTTGTTGCTAGATATTGGACATTACATCAAATTCATCTACATTTCCAAGAAGGCATATTACGAGTATAACAAGCTAGAAATTGGACATTAGGTCAAATTCATCTATGTTTCCAAGAAGGTCCTAGTATATTACGAGTAACAAGCAACTAAATCCCAAGTTCCCAACCCTCAACCACCTTCTCTGTCCTCAACTCAACATGTATTAGGTCCACAAATGAGCTGATGAGTTGATACTAATATCGAGACGGTGTTAATTACGCATTTTTTAGATAATGGAAGAGTTTTCGGCCTTTGCTTAAAACAAGCTGCAGCCAACTATTATATGAATCGTTTTGACCAAACACCAACACAGCCAAGAGGAACTAATTACGCATAATTCCCCATAGTGTACCGTGCAATGCCTTACAGTACTTCCCTTCGTCAATACTGGGAAACTCCCGAATTATAAGCAATGAGAAAGGGAAAGCACCGCCATTTTGGGTATACCTTCTTCATCCTGGTGCGCATCTCGGCCTTGCGGGCATGGTTGCGGATGCGGTGCCGTTCGTTCTGCCGCTCCCTCTTCTTGACCGAGTCCGGCCGCCTCCCGGTCTTGGTTGCCTCGCAAACAACCTCCAGTCCCCTCCTCCTCCACCTCCCCGACGACGACGCCGTCGCCGCCCATGCCCCGAGCCCACCTGAACAACGCATTTCGCATCACCAACGAATAACTATAGAGCAAATGCGGAACACACTCTCGAGGAATAAAAAAGACTGATACCGATGGGGAACGCGGCGTAGGAGGCGGAGAGGCGGGCCCGCGGGGCGAGGGCGCGTAGGGAGAGGGATGCGGGGGTCGTCCGGGTTGGGGAAGGGAGGGAGGCGGAGAGGGAGGAGAGGGAGAAGAGCGGCGAGGTGGCTGTCGCCATGGCTGCGGTGAGGAGTGAAGCTCGAGGGACACCAACGCGGGTGCTTGTGCCGATGGTGTTATCTTATCCGGTCCGAGCCGGAGCCTGGTGCGTCGGTCTGGTGGGGTAGGGATGTCAGGCTAAGTTCTGAAGGCGGAGCCGTAACTTTACGCCAAATGACCACCAAAGCAGGAATTCGAAGAAGCGGGCCGCAGCCTTCCAATTCGAGGTTGACCATGTGATTTGAATTTGGACTAAAGGAGCATGACCAAGAGAATTAGTACAAGTGCACCGCCAAAACTCTTTTTTTGGCCTCCTAAACAGTTTTTGGGTCCAAAAACTAATGACCTCTCCACCAGATGTACTAACCGAGCTCCTAAAACCAGAAGCGTGGGCCCACTATCAACAGAATTCGTTGGACGCTGAAGGCTTGCGCGCGGCAGCGACGATACGCAGTACTGAGCGCGGCAGATCGCGGCATCGCGCCCCGCCTGGTAGCGATCAGATCGCGTCGCGTCCGCCTGGCAGCGATCGACTCGGCAACGCCGGCAAGGTCGGCAGCGGCATGCATCGCCTTGAATAGGTCATCGCTCTTCTCCTGATCCACACCCTGCCGCATCGCACCGCCCCTACCGAAATCCATCACTCTCCTATGCGTCCTTCCCTCGGTAGCACCCCGGCAGTGCCCGGCAGACCTCGGTAGAGGTCCCCATTGATTTACTCCACCGTCTTCCTCCCCTGCTGCATCACACCAACCGACATCTATCTCCCTCCTCTGCCTCCTTCCCTCGTTTGGCTTCAGTTCTGGTGCTGGAAGCCTCGACAGTGCCTGACAGCAATTGGCAGCCCCTGGTAGAGGTCCCCTCCGCTCTCCTACACCGTTTCCCTCCCCTGCCACATCACAACACCCCTTGCCGGGTACAAAGATGCGTCGTAGAAGCAATCTCGTACAAATGCTATTGAATGATAAGTCTTCATCGGATGACGATGAAGAGTTTATAGTTTCAGCAGTAGATATACTGCATGATGACATGGATGATCATGAAACAAAGCACGGCGAGTCTGTATATGGCCATCAAGTACTTCATCGAGATAGGTTGCCTGGTCATTGGAGACTACACAAGGACTATTTTGCCGAAAATCATACATACCCCCTGTAAAGTTTAGGCGGAGGTTTGTAAATATTTTTTTCCATTTTTTTTTCAAACTGTGACGGGCATATGATTTATTAAGGTTATTGTGTGTGCAGGTATAGAATGAGGCGGCATCTTTTTTTACGCATAATGAATGTTGTAGAAGCGCATGATGATTTTTTTTGTGCAAAAAAGAAATGCAGCCGACACACTTGGATTGTCATGTATGCAAAAGGTAACCGCAGTGTTTCGAATGTTGACTTATGGAATAGCAGCAGATGTCGTAGATGAATATGTCCGTATTGGAGGAAGTACTACTATAGAGAGTCTAAAAAGGTTTGTCGTAGCCGTAGACGAAGTTTTCGGAGAGGAGTACTTGAGGACACCAAATGAGAATGACATAGCCAGATTACTTGCTGTTGTGGAAAAGAGGGGATTTCCAGGAATGTTGGGTTCTTTAGATTGTATGCACTGGAAGTGGAAGAATTGTCCTACTGCATGGGCAGGCATGTATACTGGAAAAGATCGGGAGCCTACTATAGTTTAGAAGCCGTTGCCTCATATGACAAATGGATTTGGCACGCTTTCTTTGGTTTACCCGGATCTCATAATGACATTAACGTTCTTCAAAGGTCACCGTTGTTTGCAAAGCTAGCCGAAGGGCAGGCTCCTAAAGTTAATTACACCATCAATGGGCATGA
>CM002476.1:19980612-20017914 GCA_000325765.3 Leersia perrieri | reverse complement strand
AACCAACTCCCTATTTTTTTTTCAAGGGATAAGTCCATATTACAACCCTCAACTATTAGGTTGGTCCACATGTCAATAACAAATGGATTTTAATTAAATAAAATTAACATTAACATGTTAGTATCATCATTTTCTCATTTTCTGCATATATCATCTCCTAACTTCTGCATGTAACGCATGGGCAATATGGTAGTATACGTAACTTGCTCATTTTGACAGGATTAGGCCCTTTCAACTTTGGAAATTTTGATACAGTTTGCCTTCAAGCTAAATAAACAATCTTTTTTTACTAGACTGCTCAGTGCACCAAGTGTGTTCATTTTTAATTACTTCGCTTCAGACAGCCTGTAAATCGTAATCTTGGTTTTCTTTACTTTAATTAAGCAGCTGTTTCTCTTAAAAAATGTGTCTTCTTGTTGGCTTGTTGTCTCACTAACTGTGGTCCATCCATATTTCTGATTTACCTTGTAGGTTCTTCTTCTCTTCATGTTAGCATGTGACGTACTGGTGTTTGCATTTAGTCCCCAACCGTTCAGAATAGCTCCCTACATTCGTGTTGCGTTTCTAATCATGACTATCAGGTATTTTTTTTTATCTGCTTAAAACTGCAGTTTCTTGTGCTATAGCTTTCTGAATACAGTGGAAAGGCCCCTAACCGAATCGTTATAAATAATATTAAATAGAATGATTTGCAATCCTGGAGAATAGTTATACTTAATACCAAAGAATAAGCAAAGTATCAATTAGTTTGGCACAGCGGCTAAATTGGTCCTCTGCCCCATTATTAAGAAAATATGCATGTCGATGTTAGTTAAGAACTATATTATTTGTTTGAAAGATGTATTCAATGTTCTTTTTGCAACAGGGAACTGAGAATGTGTGCTGTTACACTGATTGGTATGGTTGGGACATACCTTAATGTTTTGGTAAGGCTTTATTAATTATGCAAAATTAGTATACTTTTTAGCATTGTAAGACATATAAGATTTAACAAATTCACTTGAGAATAATCCATTAGAAGTTTTTGCCAAAGCTTGAGAGTAACATGGACCTTTCACTAATCATCATCTGATGATATTGAATAAAGGTATTGTGTTGCATGTATCGAAGTTGTGCGGACCAAATCTGTTGTAGGTTGTAGGCTGGGAGGGAGGGATTGTAATCTCCTGTTATTCTGTTCAATTTTTCTTTCAGTTCTTTGTGCTTTTTTGGCCTAGTTATTGGAATACATCTCAGTACATTTAACTTTCCATGCATCTATTGTTGTTTTGCATGTTCATATTCATATTTGCATCAGAGCACATTATCTGTTCAGTTTTGACGTATATTTATTGGGTGACTTGCATTATGTAGGCCCTTTCACTGCTTTTCCTCTTGTTTGCAAGCTGGCTAGCCTATGTAACATTCGAGGACACACCCCAAGGAAAGACTCTGTTTTCGTCATATGGTGCCACACTATACCAGATGTTTATTCTTTTCACCACGTCCAATAATCCTGATGTATGGGTTCCTGCTTATAAGTAAGAAGACATCACTATTCCTGAAGTGTTTATGATAGTTCCTGCAGATGACATGCATATAAGTTAACTTTGTGAATCTTTGAGCAGGAGCTCACGTTGGTATTCTCTATTTTTTATTATCTACGTACTTTTGGGAGTTTACTTCCTAACAAATCTAATTCTTGCTGTCATTTATGATAGCTTTAAGCAGCAGGTAAATTCCTCACCTGTGTCCTTTACATGATTATCACTGTAATTTTCTGTTATGAATTTTGATTTATCATTTTTATTATTCACATAGAATTCTAATATGGCATAGTTTTGTAATCTAGCTAGCAAAGCAAGTTTCTCAGGCAGATTTTACAAGGAAAAGTATACTAGAGAAGGCATTTGGTCTAATTGATGCCAATGTAAGTGTTTCTCTTTTCTAAGTTGTCCTGCAAACTAATGCACCATAGTTTATCAGAGTATTTTAGTGCAAGTATGTTGTTTCACATTTTCTTGAAAACTAATGTACCATAGTTTAGCATAAGTGTATTAGTGAGCTTCGTATGCACTTCAGTATGACTTTGCTGTTCAAGTTATCCTTCACCAGAGTATAATTCAGTCACTTCAATTCCCAGTTGTGATAATTTTAAATGCTCAAATTATCAAATAAGCAGCACTAGCCCACCTCTGCAAGGGGTGATGAGGCTAATGTTGTAGATCTTATATTAGGGAAAAGGAATTGTCAAGAGAATCATGTCAATGAGGTAGTAACGTGTTTTGGTCCTGCTGCTATTGGGAGGATATAGGGGTGTTTCGTACTTTACCTATGTTATTCATGAGTAGTATTTACATTTGGCTGCTGATATCCTTTTCTTCCCTGTCTGTGTGCACCAGGGTCAGGGTTATCTCAACAAAGAGCAGTGTCTATCATTACTGGATGAGCTCAACAAATACAGGTAACTAAAACACCCTCTTACATTATACTGTTTCAAAGCTGCTTATTACATATTGGAGTGATTTTAAAGTCCTTGAGAAGGTGGCACACTTTTTAGTGTTAAATTTGTGCTGAAGGTGCTGAAGGAATTCAGCACAAATTTATCCATTGAGGAAGTTTCCACTTTATCTTTTCATAAACACTATTAAGTTATGCACTGAAAAGGCTTGTTAACCTATGCAATGCAAATGGTCAGCAATAAAAAAAATAGTAACTTGACCGCCTCTGGAAGATGGAGTTCCATACCAGTGTCTAGAGACAAAATATCTGCATTGGTATTGATGCACTTCTACCTAAATACTCATTTATCTTTGAGTCTATGACGATCTCAATGCTATCTGGTATTACATAATTTCACCATTGCTTCATTATTTTGACATCCACAACTTATCTCAGCAGTCAGACCTGATTGTGTAAAAAATGTCAAGCTGGTATCTAGAACATGGTTCAAACAACGGCAGCATATCATGCTGCACAACCTTTACATCTATTGATTTATTATACCAGCAACTGTAATGAGGTTTAAGTTAGCGTGCTATTTTTATTCTTATATTGTAATTCGTAGCATAGTAGGGAGTTTCCCAAGCTAATGATGTCAGATGTAATCCTTGCATTTCATCAAATTCATCCTAGCTCTTTGAGCAGTTATAGGCTTATGGGTGTCATATAATGGTGTCTCCCTTTTGTAGATCCTTACCAAAAACCTCAAGGGAAGATTTTGAATTAATTTTTGCTGAGCTTGATCAGAGTGGAGACTTCAAGGTATGTGCTCTTCAAACATGTAGTTTGCTGTAGGCTCAACAACTTCTGGCTATGTCCAGATCCATTTCTATAAGTTTTTTTTTAAAAAAAATTGTTTTTTTTTTGGGGTGGCGGGCTTTATTGATTCAGAATAATAGTGTTACAATCTTGCTCCAGAGCTTGCAGGACGTAGGTCGGGGCATGACTTGTGTGCTCCAGCTAGCGGTTACAGTGCCATCAACTTCCCATACTGTGTTCTCATGCATAAGAGTTATCATGGAAAATATTTTAGGATCTAAATTTTCGAGTTGCTTTTGGGTTTACTGAATTTTTCAAATTTATGGACTTTTAGCAATTTTTGTGAACCTGTTAGCATGGAAAGATCCTGACTCTTCCAAGTATTGGAAAACTGTTCATAACAAAAACACTTAAGAAGCTGGTAGTAATTGGCACCTGTTTCATTTTCTGAAAGTAAACTTTCCTCAGAGAGGTTTTAATTTTGAAATTAGTTTTATTCTTATTTGATGATATTGCATGTTAGTGTATATACATCTCACTTATGTATCTTTGTCTAGGTTACTTCTGAAGAATTTGCTACACTGTGCAACACGATTGCAATAAGATTCCAGAAAGAACCACCGGTATACCCCTTCAGTCTAAAATAAATATCCTTTATTTGATTTGGCACAAGTCCAAACACAACATTTTGTAAGTTAATTTAATTGTTACTTTTAGCAAAAACTGAAGGAAATGTTTTATGAAAATATGCCTATGCAGTTCTCTTGTTTACACAATCTGAATACTTTTGACTGCTCATATATCAATGGCCAAAGATTTGAAAATTGATTATTAGGGATATAAATGTTACATTGATCTTGCATTATTTGCAACATCATTCTACCTTGTTTGACCTAATGTTGTACACATCTTTGCAGCCATCCTATCTCGAGAAGTATCCTTTCTATCATTCAACACTATGTGAACGGTTAAAATCTTTTGTGCGGGGCAAGCAATTTGAGTATATTGTTATTTTTGTTCTTCTGATGAACCTAGTCGCTGTCATTATTGAAACAACGGTATGCCAGCATTTTTCTTCTAATCTATGTTTATCATTTGCAATCAAACTTTATACTGTCAGCAGTATGATTTCTGTATCTGCAATGCTAACGACACATACTTCATATTTTTCATTTACCATCAAATACTGAAGTACATGACAGAGTGAGCAGCCTAGTATATTAGATATGCAATTGTTCATTAACATTCTATAATACAATCTATATGTAAAGAGAATATTTTGTAGAGAAGGAATTATGCCTTCATTTTAAAACCAGTAATTGAAATGATTAAAACAATGGCTGTGAAAATCATATGTAACCTCTGGGATATGATCTTTGCAGCTTGATATACAAAACAGCTCCTCACAGAAAGTGTGGCAAGAAGTTGAGTTTGTCTTTGGTAAGCTTGCTATGGTGATCTTTTTTCAATTCTGTAAGCAGAATGTTAGGGCCTGATCATTTGCCCTAAACGGCACAAATGCAGATTTTCCGTTTTCACAATTAAAAAATAATTTATGTATACAACTTTTATAGATGGATTATTTATAGTTCAAAAGGCAAAGTTAGAAAAAAAAACTACAATGAAAAACCTCTAAAATAAATCTTAAAGTTAAGTTTAAAAATTTAAAATTTGGCTTTGCCGCTTTGGATTATAATCCGTAGGCGAAACAATGAGAGCCTTACTTATCTCTGATAAATTTCATGTCCGACATACTATTGTCTGCCCTATGAAGATTTATTACCATTTTAATATTTTACCTCTTAGTGGAAGTTTCTGTTAGGTTTGATTATTTTTGTAGCCAAAATTTAGAGTCTGTCCTCAAAACTGGTTTGTTCCTGCAGTACTGTGGGGGTTGGTACAGAATCACATGCTATTTGCAATGGGTCACAATATTTTCTAGTCTGTTTAGAAGTGTATGTTGTTTCAGAAAGCATGCAGCAAACTTCTTTCACTTTGACTACGAATATATAACAGTCTGCTAATATAGGTCATTTGAAGTTTACACAATTAGATTTGTAGTTTCTTCAACTTTCATGAGTATATTCACAAGAAAGTACTCCAGTTCTGTAAGGTGCATATGATATGCGGCGGCGTGTTGTTGTGGAGAACTGGTGCTATAATGTAATTATATGTTTCTTCCCTTGTCTTCATGTGCGCTAACAAAAAACAAATAATGTTGCAGGATGGATTTATGTTATAGAGATGGCACTCAAAATATTTTCATTGGGATTTGGAGCTTATTGGATGGAAGGTCAAAACAAGTTTGATTTTGTGATTACTTGGATCATATGTAAGTTTAATCATACCTCCTTATTTTGAGATGATTTTAGTAACACTTCGTATTCACAAAAAAAAAAGTATCCACAAAATTTTAGTAACACTTCTATGTATTTGATTAATTTCTTCCACCGATACTATTCGCCTTGCATTTTAAAGAATAATCCATATGCGCCAGGAATTGTTTCTAAATCAATACAAAGTGGTACTTCACGCACACACACAAACTGAACTAAGAAGTCGTATGGTGAAAGGTTATCTTTAAACAATACTATATTTAATTATTGGTGTGTACATTCATGGTTACTGAAAAATTATGGAGTACAATTGATTTTTGTCTGGTCCAGTTTGGAAGTTTATAAACTCAACTTTAAAACTATGTTTCCTCTCCAAGAATATAATACTTGTGACGTACTCATGTCAAATGCATTATGTTTTTTCAAATTTAAGCTTTTGTCTGATCTGGAGAACTACATATTCTTGTTCCCTGCAATTTTTGCTGGAATTAAGTAAACAATTACTATTGTATGGTTCAACTGCCTTTTTTTCATCGTTGAAAGAATTTTAGTATCTTTTGCATAGTGATCTTCTTGTCAGTTACTTTTGTGGAATCTGACATGTCATTTCATTGTAGTTATTGGAGAGGCTCTAACATTTGCCTTCCCGTCAAAGCTGTCTTTTCTTTCAAATGGAGAATGGTAATTTCCACTGTTTTGGGTTCATTACTTTCCAGAATTTAGTCAAATTCATCACAAGTACATCAAGAAATGCATAAAATTTTTATAGTATATATCATGCTCTAGAATTCCTGAAACTAAAAAAATATGCCTCCATGTGCTATATATACATGGTACTGGTAATAAGGCCAAACCCAGTTCTAAAATTCTGCGCACTGAGAAGGCTTAAAAGGATAAACCCCTCTCTAATTAATCAAAATGCAGAAAGCTTCCTAATACGATGGTTATTAGGAGTTATGTGCTTAAGTTCTTATGTGAAAAAAAGAAAATGCACCATGAAATATCATGTACCTAATGTGGGGTGTTGAATTAGACTGTACTTAAAAGGTGTCCTGCACTGTACTGGTTGAATCACTAATTTAGCATTAAGTCACTTAAACAGTGCAGACAGAATTTTCTGAACACCATTTCTTATTGCTTGCTTTAACAGTCCTGTTGGCTGCTGCCAAATACGTGATTCATTTTCGTATGCCTTTTACCTGGCAGGATTCGGTACCTTCTTCTTGGAAGGATGTTGCGCTTGACAAGAATTCTGTTGCAAGTTCAGCGTTTCAGAGCATTTGTTGCGACATTCTTTACTCTGATGTCTAGCTTGATGCCATATTTGGGGATTGTATTCTGCACTCTTTGCATTTACTGCTCCATTGGTTTGCAGGTTGGAATAAACTAATTATTCCCCATGTCAAGTTTAGTGCACTCAAATAGTTAACCCAAGAGCTTAAAACTTTTGCGGTAACACAGACATTTCTGCTCATTATCCCGTGCATCCCCTCACATGCAGACATGAAGTCTCGACAAAGATTCTGGTTCAGTTTGTTTACTGGTCACAGCAATCTGTTCCTTAAGCTAGTAATCAGAATTTGACCTTCGCTCCGGTGCACTTTAGTAGTAGTAGAATGCGATTAGAAACAATCTTGACCGTTGATTTTTTATTCTACTGCCTGTTGAAAAAAGTGTTCTACTACAGATAGTCGATGCGGTGGTATAAATAAATATGAACCATTGGATCTGAAAACATGAATAGCTCAGATTGATTCTACTACAAGTAGATCACCTCAACTACTGGTAATAGAATATTTTCTCTACTATTAGTATAATTAACAATCAACGTTGAGATCATATCTACTGGTGATAATACTTGTAGTAGAATACTACCAGTAGAGAGCACCGTAGCGAAGCTCTCAGAATTTTATTTCCTTTGCTGTCAGATTTCCCAGTTACTAATTACCATTATCATTTCTGTTTTTCCTGGTCTGAACTGCACTTCATTGCTGTCTAAACATCAGTAGTACTTTTTGCATCTCAATCATTGTTATGAGATGATACCTGAGGATTTTTGGTTTGCAGATATTTGGGGGCATTGTGTATGCAGGAAACCCAACACTGGAGGAAACCGATCTCTTCGATAATGAGTATCCTTTGTGTTCTTATTTAACTGTTTAAATTTCTAAACTGTTTTGGTCCAGTAACTTATATACTAAAATATAACCTTGTAATCCTTTTTTTCTAAAAAAAATTCTCATATTTTTACCTTGACGCTGTCAGCTATCTTCTTTTTAACTTCAATGACTATCCAAGTGGTATGGTAACTCTTTTCAATTTGTTAGTGATGGGCAATTGGCAAGCATGGATGGAGGTGAGAATGTGGTGCCATGCTTGCACTCAATCTTGTTTGTTCTATGCACCGATCTTTTTCATATTTCTGAGGGGTTTACTTATATAGTTATGCCTGTCCATTTTACTGTGTTAAAATGAACATTAATGATTGTATAGTATGAAATACTGAAAGTAAGTTTAAAAGCATATACATATGTTAAGAAGTACACAACTAGAAAATATTAACAAAGAATAATAAATCAGAAGGAAAAGGACAAAAGATGGTCTTTTATATTATTATAAAGTTAGCTCCGTGATCTGGATCGTCTGCCTACAATAATTCGAGGGAAATCTAACTGGAAGTCTTGAGCGACTTATTTTATTTGCTAACCCTCATTTCCTTAGCTTTGTTCTTTTGAACATATATAAAGTTCTCTTTTTTTCTTTCAGAGCTACAGGCAATTGACTGGAAGTTCTTGGAGCTTGATTTATTTTGTCAGTTTTTACCTCATTGCAGTATTACTGCTTCTTAATCTGGTAAGATATTACTAGTAAATAGTTTTTCAGTTTTTGTTCATGCAGTGACATTCATGGTATAAATTTTCTAACTTCGCATGATACTCTTGTTCTTATAATTCACGTGTGCAAGCTAGAGACGTATTGACAAGTGGACATTCCTATTATCCTACTTCTGTTTTTAGATATTTATTTGTCAACTAAATAAATTGTCTTCTACCCTTTTCTTCTCAGATTGTGGCATTTGTGTTGGAGGCATTTTTTGCTGAGATGGAGCTGGAGAAAGATGGAGAAACTAATACCCAGGTTAGAACACTATTTGTGCCAAAAAGCACTAGAAATTTCTGGCGAAGTGGGGAGCCGACCGAAAATCCCATAACTTCCATTTCAAGCTTTTGGTTACTCTTTGCTGAGTTTAATTTGTAGTACTACAGTATCAACTAAAGCTGTTATCTGGACTGAAATAGCTAACTTTTGAGGGTATATGCTCGTTTGCCTCTGCAGGATCCTACTTTGGAAGGAAACAGAAGGCGATCTGTGCGGTAATAAACAAAAAAAATTGTTATAGCATGATAACATATTGCTGCAACATTTACTTACCATATCTTTGGTGTAGTGTGAGGACAAAGGGCACCATGGTCGATATTCTTCTTCACCATATGTTGAGCAATGAACTTGATGGATCTCAAAACTCTGCCCAATAGTTTATCTTCATGGTACTACCCTGCATTTCACTCCAATGGCAACTCCCGTATAATTAAATGAATAAATACATTATACATGCTATGAAATTGTCATGAACCATTTCTAATATTTATAATGCCTATACCATGTCACCCTGTTCTGATATCCTTCTACACAATGTGTTCTATGTCTGTTTAAATCAATTATTTTGTTACATCAGTCACATAATTAATTTGTATACTTGTGTTCTATGCCTGTTTGAATCAATGATGCTTTTATCATTATTAATTGTATAATGCGTTCTTTGTTTTTATTTTGGTCTTGCAAGGAAGAAAGCAAGAAAAGAGGTATTGATAACGGCTAGTTCCCAAGTATGGAGTGATGTTTTGATGTTACGTAAAAGTCCAAAAGAATTTTGTTGAACTATGAAAGAAATGTACTTTGTTTGCCGTATATTTTCATTGTACATCATATGTGTTTTCTCTTTCTGGCCGAAAAGATGCCTTTTTGTACAGGATAAATGAGATGCTTATAATTATGGTGATTTTACCTCCTGTTTCAGCCAAAGCACTCCACATTTGTCTATCATTTTTTTCTTAAGATAATGCAAGCTTTATTAAACTCACCCAATTTACGTAAGGTGATACAATTGTACGGAAAACACTAATGGGCTATTCTTGTATGGTATATCTAGTGAATTTAAGTTCTCTCATGTTGGGCCGTGTTGTTCAGGCAGTAAGAAAAGAGTTCAAACCATTAAAATTCGGAAAAGTCGTGTGAACCAAAAAGGAAGAACATTAAATCACACGGGACTTGATGGCCAAAATCTATCCAGTGGGCGATTATTGCCTTTCAGAGATTACATTTCAGTTCCAGAGAGCAACGAGGCACCGGAACATAGATCCTTCACAGGCTGATAGCATCTTCTTCATCACTCCGATCGAGTGCCTGCATTCTCCATTTCCTATCGAGACAGAGCTATCTTTGAAAAGCGGAAACCAACTGATAATCCCTCGACCTCCTGCTCCTCGAACGAAGCATCAAGTCCCCTCCAAGCCGCTGCTGCAAGAATAGCACCAACGCCAGCGACGCCGCTCCCAACGGCACGACGACGTCCCACGCGGCGCCGAAGAAATCATCGCGAGCGCTCGCGTACACGTGGGACGGGCCGTAGCTCACACCCATGGCCCTGAGCGCGTCGTACGCGTGTGGCGCCGCGCGGATCACGGTGCCCCCGGCGTAGAACCACGGCGAGATCGCCTCCACCCTCGAGCCGGACGCCGCGTTGAAGACCACTTGAGGCAGCAGGAACCCATCCAGCACGAGCCCCACGTATGACGCCAGGTCAGCCCAAAGCGTGGCGGCCTCGGCCGGAGCGAAGCGACGGGAGACCAGCGCCGCCTCCCTCGCGGCACGGACGTTCACCATGTGTACCACGACGGTGACGGCGGCTCCGAGCAAGTAAAGAGGCAGGCACGTCCGCATCACCTTCCTCTCGACGGCCGGCGATGTGTCGCTTCGGCCTCGCCATGCCCAGCTGAAGGAGGCGCAGCTGCAGCGCGAAGGCGATCAGAGTAGGCACCCTCAGCATCAGCTCGTTGAGATGGAGCCACCCGTCGGCGTCGCCAATGAGCCAATCCATATACTTCCTCTTGTTCATGATCAGGAGCTCATAGTTCACCACGAGAGGGGTGACGAGCCCCAGGGCTTGGACGGCGAGCATGGTGATCGAGGTTGAAGCAGCCGCCTTGGGGTTCCTCTTGGTGTGGAGGATCTGCAGGACGGTGAAGACGCAGGTCAACGTCGTGGAGATAACCACCACGACGCTCTCTGTGTCCATCGTCCAGATTGAGTCTGATACTTCATGCGAGTACATCCCAAGTAAGGCGATATCCCTCCTTGGGAAGTAGAGACTGTCTCTGCTGTCCCTCAGGCTGCTGATCCGTCCCTTGCCATGGCTAAATCCCTCGCCATCGCTAGACGGAGTGAACTGAACGGTTATCAGTATCCTGCAATCCATTGTGTCGTTTAGCTCTCCACAGCCAACCAAGCTCAGGTAGCCCGTGGTTGGATCGTAAACACCCTCTGCCCATATATGCCGATCTTTTGTACGGACGAAGTCAGTCAAATTCTTAGGCATGACAGAGTAGAGCACGCCATAGCTTACATTCACCAATGAACTCTGCTTAAGTTGCCGCGCAGCGTGCCCGGAGAACGAATCTTCGGCGGACAGACTGTTACCTTCAACCATCGCCGAATCGATCGAGACAGGGTAGGCGCGCCCGCTCCCTCCTCCGTCCAAGAAGAACATGAAATCGAAGTCTCGACGTGAGTAATTAGTGTGGTTTCGCGCGAACGAACCCTTGCTCTTCTTCTTGTTGCTGGTGTTCAGCCTGGCCTTGACCTTGAGGTAATTCTTCTTGGCCTCATCAAGCATGGTGAAGTTGTAGCTGTAGTTCACGTCGGAGACATTGCCTTTGAACTTCTCGAAGCTCGACGCGGTAATCAGAGCATCGGATGAACTCGCACTGCTGTTCAGCTGGGTCGCGTTCCAGAGCGCGCCGGCGGCGACACTCCGGTCACGAATCGTCCACACGGCCGGGAACCAGAAGCTCATCCCGATCCCGCACTCGCGCACCTCCAGCAGATTAGTCGACGACGGCGGCGAGGAGGAGCGCGCCACCAGGCACGCGCGGAGGCATAGCCGGTTGGTGACGCTGTCCCAGCGCCCGTCCGCGACGATCGCGGTCTCCTCGGGCAAGAAGATGTCCCTGAACCCCCACGACCACAGGTGGCTCGTCGTGTCATTCGAGAACACCGCGTACGCTCGAACGCCGCCGCTGTCCGTGCAGTGCACCCGGTTGACGTACATGCGCGCGGGCGGCTCGTGCGGCGAGGCGAAGCTCACTCCATGGCCGCGCCCGTGCTCCAGCCGGTACGCCGTGGCGAGACGCGCCTTGAGTGTGGCTCACGAGAAGTTGCCGCCGTCCGGCGACGTCTCGATGGCGCGCCGCGGCACGGAATCCGAGTCGGACACTGGCGGGCAGGACGCGGTCGCGCTGTACTCGTAGCTGGTCCCCTCGGCGTACGTGACGAGGGAGATTGGCTCGAAGTCGGCGCCCTCGAGGTTGCCGGTGACAAAGGGGTCAGTGAGGCTGGACGGGCTGGGGATCCGGAGGCGGAGAGCGACGCCCGCGTAATGCGTCACGGATCCCTCGTTGGAGAGCTCGCTCCCCTCGCCAACCATGCAGAGCTGGGCGGAGGCGGAGGAGTAGTACCCGTCGAGGTAGAAGGAGATGGAATGGCTGTACTTGCGGAAACTATTGCCGAAGAAGCCGTCGTAATTTTCATGGACGCGGATGCCGGACATGGTGAGGGTTGCAGCGAGGTGGAGGACAGTAGGGTCGGTGGTGCGCGACACGGAGTGGGGGAGCAGGGAGAAGGACGGCCTGGCGAATCCGTCGGAGACGTATGAGCCGGCGGAGAAGAGGGTGTCCGCGCCTCCGCCGGAGAAGAAGCCGGAGGTGATCTGGAACGATCGGATAAGCGCAGCCGCGTCGTCCACGTCGGTGTGTTGGTCGGCGGCTGGAGTCGGGGAGGTGCCGCAGCGAGAGGAATAGGGCCCCGACGGCGCCGCGGTGGAGAGGGTGGTAGCGGTGGTGGATAGGACGAGCAGGACGAAGCAGAGCATGCGATTCTTCGCTAGTGTCGCCATTGTGGTGAGACCGGTGGCAAGGGAGTGCGATATGCTGCTCTGCGATGATGCACTTAAATCAAGTATCGGCATTGTCTGCACAGCAGCACGAGGAAGACGCTCGGAAAGACGTTATATTCTGCTTAGGATATATGTGGGCTTCTCGCCATTGGTGCTTCTGTTTGCAAGTAGGCTAACGTGATGCTTACCATAATACCAGCTACCCACCAACTTCAAATAAACGGAGAGTCAAGCTTTTTTAACCATGTGGCACACTGGCACTATTCTTTTCTTCTTCTTCGGCAGAGCCGATGCAATGCTCCTTTCGCAAACGTGGGATTCAGCTATTTGTTTAAGAGCGGAATCTAACCTTTTGAGATACTTGCAGATAGATTAAGTTGATGATGACGGTGGGAATTTAAGGATGATGGATGCTTCTTTAATCTGGTTGTTTGACCTGGGTCAAGACGTTGCCCGTTCGTTGCAACGTTCTAGATGGAATGATGGATCGCTGAAAATGCCCAACAGCCAAACTTTGACTTATCCGTACGAGCA
This sequence comes from Leersia perrieri, assembly GCA_000325765.3. Lineage (NCBI taxonomy): Eukaryota > Viridiplantae > Streptophyta > Magnoliopsida > Poales > Poaceae > Leersia > Leersia perrieri. The sequence goes on along the minus strand of CM002476.1, from coordinate 20,004,573 downwards.
AAATCGTAGAACCCGTGGTATCATGACAACTACAACAGCAAACTATAGCAAAGAGGTGATTTGACTATTCTGCCACTTGTCAAGCTAACTACTTTGAAAGTGTACTGTGTGTAGTGTACTGTACATTGTGGATCACCGATTGCACGGCCTGGGCAACATAAAGCAAAAGCTCCCGCAATTTAGGCCAGGCCCATTCATGCATGCACGGCAGAGCCCAATGTAACAGTGAAAAGGAGCAAAAGAGAGGTCTCTACCGGGGATTTTTTTTTTTGAAAATAATAGTATTGAAATAGAAAATCACAAAAATGTAGGCCTCGGTGAAGAAATCGTAACTTTTCAATTAACAACAACAAAAAAAGACCCTATCGGCATTTTATTGAACGACATAGTCCTATTCTCATTTCCCCTAATGATATGCCTGCCTTATCGGAGGCCCGTGCGTATGACAGGGCCTGTCACCTTGGCCCATGACGACAGGCCCTATCGTCGTTTGGTTTAGCGATAGGCCGGCCAGCCGTCAGCCTAGAAGGCGATAGGGGTCCTATCGTCAGCTCATATGGCGGTAGGGTGTTAAATCTGCAATTTCTCCATCGAGACCTACATTGTTTTAATTTTTTTATTAAAATTCTATTCTTTTCAAAAAAAAATTCTCTACCGAGCGATCAACAGCATGGCCTGATCGGCATGCGGCTGCTCTCTGTGCCGTCACGTGTCTCCTCCCTCCTTTATTTTCATCGTTTCCTCCACCTCCTCCTCCTCCTCACCATGATTCTTGTGTTAAGTCTGTCTAACATGAGTAGCCAAAAGAAGATCTTATGCTTATTCCAAAGCCATTGAAAGAATGGTGGGATAAGTTGATCTCCCATGAGCAGTTTGTAAGCTAAATAAATCGGTGAGTTCCAAATGTAACACCAAAGATCATCTCCCTGTGAGAGTGTATTATCCTCTACCAAGACGTCTCGCAGTAGTTGAAACTCTTCAAATGCTTCAATAGATAAAGGCAGTTGAAAGAAAGTACCTAAATCTGAGGAGTTTTTTTTATATATATTTCCAGGGTAACATCTGGTCTGGTATAGAAAGAATATAAATGTGGCATTTGTATTGAGAGTGGTTGAGTTTGATGCCATTTATCTTGCCAAAAATAAATGGTGTTTCCTCTGCGGGACTATTGTCATGAGTTTGAATAGATCAAGAAGCTTAAGATTATCCACCAGAAAGACCCATGTGTAAACTTTAGGGGGGTTGTCTTGTATAATACGGATTCTAGAGGAGTGTTACGTACCCAAGGCACATTATGATGATTATAGAAGATTTTCTATCAAGAGAACATGGGTTGTGTACTTGCAGATTAAATACTCCTAGACCTCCAATCTGTTTTGGTATACATACTCTCTCCCATGAAACTAAAGATGATCGATGATTTTATAAGTCTGCTCCTCTTCACAAGCAGTGCCTTATGTATTTTTCTACTTGCTCAATTACCCTCACTAGCAGTTTAAGAGTACACATGTAAAAAGATGGTAAGGATGGTAGAACTAAATTAACCAGCTGCAATCTACTTCGTGCTGGTAAGAAAATGGCGGAGGAAGTGAGTCATCTTTCAATTCTATGAACTAAAGGGAAAATTTTTGAATTGTAAACTCGCAGAGAGTGGGTGGCAACCCTGCAAGGAAAGGAACCTTTTTTATAGTTGATAGTTTGCATTAAAATCTCCATTTTCTCTTCAATTACATAAATAGGCATCATGAAGGATTTGTTATAGTTGATCTTGAGCCCAGTGGAGGAAGCATAAGTGTTCAGAAGAGCTTTGAGGTTGAACAACTCCCGGATCAATGTATTGATCTTTCATCTTTTAAAAAATAAAAAACAACCCTGCCGTTGATCGTGTCATTTCTGTAGCCCCTCTTTGAGTCTTATAATTTCACCGTTTCAAGATGGGCGCAGGTGGAAAAGAAGTAATCTCCAAGTCAAGCCAAGCATACAACAAATAAAAACTTTATAAAATGTGAACCATATTTTTGGTACTTGGCTAAGGGGTTTGTCTAGACCTATAAAAAAATAATTTTATTTGATACTAGTGCTTTGTGCTGGACAATATGGCGTTGCCGAAATGATATGGTTTTTAATAACAAAAAGTTGTCTACTGCTATACATGTTATCTTCGTGTTTTCCAGTTGGCTCCATTCCTGGTGTATGATGCTATCATAGGAGCAACAAGATATTATACACAATGATGTTACACGCTTGGAATCGATAGCCAAGGATCTTCTATTCCATTTTGGGTGGCGTAGTAATTATAGGGTCACTGGATAGAATGTGATTTAAAATTTCTATATCAGTTCTTTTTTTACTATAGTGAGTTAGGGATTTGTCTCATCGTCTTAATTATTTTCTAGTGTGACAACTTGCTGGCTGTGTGTCTAACGACGGAGACCAGAGATGTAAAACCATTTCCATTATTAAAAAAACAAGCATGATAAATATTTGTTTGTTCTGAGTTAATTTTAACAATATTAAGAACATACATACACCAGCATGTAGATTAACAGGACCACACGTATCTATACTACTGCTGAAGTACTGAGTACACTACAGTCTACGCAACCCACGACACCGAGATCATTCACAAAGTCACAAAAGCTGTTCAGTACTTCAGTCTACCACACGGCACCCTTTTTGATCCATCGCCTTCTCAGACTCTTGCCGAGACTGAGATCCAACCGGGGACGGAACCATCTCATACCCACCAAACCTCCTGCCCCTCACGAAGAACGCGCCTCCAAGCCGCTGCTCCATGGAGGCATGAAAACGCCGGAGCTGGGTGGCGTGCTATTTAACGAGCACAGTGAAGCTGCGCGCGCGACAGGGGCTCGACTCCGACTCGACTAGCCAGATATACTCAAATGAGGCACAGTGCGTAATGGTTCGCCGTGAGTTTTACTGCGTCAGTGCGTCTGCGTGGACTTGAGTGGACGACTTCACTCACTGTTTTCTAACTAGCCGCACACTTTGGTCCGGCGAGGTTCACATCAGACCCTTATTTCCACGCTGTTTGACTTGCTTGTCTGGAGCAGAAGACTTGGTGAATTGTACGCTGGATAATGGGTTTTGGGGGAAGAATTTTTGCATAATTCAAATCTATTGGCTCTTTTGTGTAATTGTATGTGGAGCTAAACTAAATCTTATATGAAAATAAAATATTATTTGAAAATAATTTTGTTTGAAGCTAGATTAAACATTTGAAATGGATGGACACATCTTAAGGTTCACTATATTATTGCCACAATTGCTCAATTCTTCTAAACATACGGGGTTTTTTTTTCAAGAAATGTCTAAAAGAGTGTAGAGTCTATATATAATAAAATTTAAATTAACTAAATTGTGAAAATAAAAATAAATAATATTTAAAAAGGTTATAGAGTCATTATAGAAATATATTATAGGAAAAATATAAAATTAAGAATTAAGAAAAAGAAAACTTAAAAGACAGTATAGAGTCCATATAGAATGCATTAAAATAATAAATTAATTTCGGAATTAAAAATAATAAATATAAGAAGAAAAGTACAGAGTGCATATATAAATGTAGAAATAGCTAGAAATTATAAAAAAATATTAAAAAATTACAAGAAGAGTTAATCTAAAATACAAGCCCCAATACATCTCCCTCTTGGACTAGTGAAAGTCAAAGACGAGCACACAAGTGACGCGAAAGAAGCAAGAAACCATGAGAAGAGCAACGACGATGGGTAAACATGTATAAGAGGTTGCAGTTAGGGATGAAAATGGTCGGAAATGGTCGGTAAACAGGTAAACTATTATCACATCCATATTGTTTATCGGGAATGGAATCAGAAACGGTAAGCCGGGAATAAAAACGGTATCGAAAATACGGAAATATCAGAAATGGAATTATTCGGCAGGTAACATGTCGGTAATGATCGGAAGACTCTAAAGCGGTAATTCATTTCGGAAATAAACTGTATGCATATTAAATTGATAATAAGTTTGAGGATTCAGTATATTTAATCGATAGATCAATAGACTATGATAAAAACGAGATACGCAAATAGAAATGTCTGTAACATATGACAATATATAAGCGATAGGTCATATTCATTTGTAGGGTTATCACCATGTAAGAGGAATCATAGCTGAGAAGTTGGGTTTTGAGGTTGGGCTTATGAAAAAAGGTATTTTTCCGTATTCATAAATGGTAATTACCGGAATAATACCGTTTACCGTCAAAACGGTCGGTAATTAGAAAAATCATTTCCGATACCATTTCCATATTATTTACCATTTCCGTCAAAACCATTTCCATTTCCTACGGTCGGTAATTTTCAGAAACGATTGACGGTCGATCAGGAATTTCCGTTACCACTTTCACCCTTAGTTGCAGTTGCATGAGAATACCTTCTACCGTGAAAGAAGTGAGCAACAATGAGAAGACTAGCCGGCAACATGCATGCATGTACACGCAGTTGCAGTTGCACGAGAGTACCAACTAGCTGTCGATGCTTCGAGTGGTTGTGAGTAGAGCAACATCGACATACGAGCAAGCACAAGCGACAATGACAACGTGTGAGCACTCAAAGATCCTTAAACGCAGCGAGCAGCATTGACGGGCAAGAATATACAATTGGCAGTGCTGGCCATCGGTGATTACACATGAGCTATGAAGGCTACGATGGTTGGAAACATCGCATAAATGGTAACGGGAGAGCAAGCATGAGTTGTTGAGCTAGCGAATGGTGCGAGTAGGGAAGTGATAGGCAAGCTCGAATCACGTGATGATAGGAGGCACGCACAAGCAGCGGCGGCAGTAGACAAGAACATAGGATCTGCGTACGTAGCAAGTGACCAGTGGCGAATCTTGGACGCAAATTGAGGTGGTGCTAGTGCAAAAATATATATAGCATCAATAAAGCAAACTAGCAATATATCCGCCCAATATTTCCGACGACACACAAAATATGCATATGATTAAAAGTTGCTTTTCTTTCCCATTTTTAATTGGCAGCTATATTAATATTCAAAAGGTTAAGTATGGTATACTGAAAGTATATATGTTTCATATTTGTAACTTTGAAAGCTAATGCCAAGCAGTGAGCCAAGCATGCATGCAGCTAGCATCCTTGGATTCTTGAAGTGCGGCCAGTTTTTACTAATTAACTGCTAATCATGTTGATTAATAGGTGATTATATAGAATGGATGGAGGTGGGGCCGGAGCCCCAACCAGCCCCAACAATGGATCCGCCACTGCAAGTGACGATGACAAGTGAGTGTGTAAGAGTCTCGGAGGCAACTAAGTGAAAATAGAATTATAGCGACAATGATGCATGGTGGATAAGCAAAGTCGGGGGGGGGGGGGGGGGAGCATGAACAATATAGGTTAAAGTAGAAGAGACAAATAAACTGACATCCAAATAAAAAAGCAAATCAATAAATAAAGACCATCGTTCATAAATCTGTATTGACGCTAACCGCGCAATGGCGCAGGTCATCCTACTAGTTTCTCTAAACGTATGTTTTCTTGAAAAAAAATACTGCACTGCTCAGATTACTTGTGAGCATATCCAAGAGAGGCCTAAACATGTTCCTGAAATGTCATTTTTGGAAATTAAGACTAAAGACATCCCTCTAACAAAATGTCCAACTCCACTTCCAATTTATTCGCACCCGCCGGCCCCTCACCTCGACTAAAATGGTGCTACACGCTAATCATGCTTGTATGTTTTCTTTCTTCACATGGCAGTCCGACCAGGGTGTTCGAACCTTGAGTTCGAATCAACAGCGAGGAGGCGGGCGACGTCCCTGGCTCAACGTTCGAACCGTGAGTTCGAACTAAAGGCGAGGACGATATCGAAGCCGGCGCTTGCTCGAAAAGAGAAAGATCGAACCAAGCACAACAGGCCGAAGACAAGACCCCGACAGGATCAGGACCACTCGTATGACTGGTTCCCAAAGTGACGTAGCCATGTCGGGTAGTCCCTTCAAGGGCAAGGATCGACTTAAAAAAGACCGGGTTACCCCTATGGCTATATAGGAACCCTTGTACTGAATAGTATTTTCCTATTAGGATCTGTGCCCTATAAATAGCCGGTCCATGTACCGTGAAACGGACAAGCTAATAACACTTGAGTGAAACACTAACTTGCCTCCAAAGTGTACTCTCGTTTGAGCCTAGATAGGTCGTATCTCCTACTCGAACAGTATCTCCTCGAATCTGCAAATATTCTGATCGGAACCGTTGTTCCGACACCCAACTCAGGCCCTGTTTAGTTTCCAAAAATTTTCACCCAAAAACATCACATCGAACCCAACCTGAAGCATTAAATATAGATAAAAAATAAAACTAATTACACCGTTAGGCTATAAACGACGAAACGAATTTTTTGAGCCTAATTAGGCCATGATTAGCCATAAGTGCTACAGTAACCCATATTTGCTAATGACGGCTTAATTAAGTTTAATAGATTCATCTCGCGGTTTATAGGCTAGCCGCGAAATTAGTTTTTTTCATTCGTGTCCGAAAATCCCTCTCTATATCCGATCAAATGATTGATGTGATGTTTTTACTAAAAATTTTTGGCAACTAAGCATCAGACTTATATAGCTGAAATATTTGGGATCGACAAGCGTAGGTGCCCCATGCCCCAAAGCCTGTCACGGACGCTCGACATGCCCACCCTGCCACGCAACTTCGCCGATCGTGTGGATCTCTCTCGTACTGACAAAAAAAAGGTAAATAAAGCAGAGAACAGTTGAATGAGAACCAACTGAGATTGACATGGACACCAAATTTAGGGGCAGTGTTGGAGAATAGGGTGATTCTATTTTTTTAGATGGCCCAATCCTGAATTTTTGGATGTCATATATTAGCATTTCTTGGAGATGCTCTGACCTACTAATTGTTAAGTTTATTTTTAATTTTTTTTGTTAAGTAGATAATATGTGGTAATACTGTAATGAATAACTTATTTCAAATCCCCCCCAAAAAAATTATTTGCAGTTCACTTATTGATTTTTTAGTTTGTTGTGTTATCTACCCTCACGATTTATGTATTTTTCATGACTATCATCCCTGTCACTAGGAAGTGAATAATCCATGAAGATGGCAACACCAACTGGGGATATTCAGATGAAAGCTACAACTGGACTATGGCCCTGTTTAGTCTAAAAAATTTTCATCCAAAAACATCACATCAAATCTTTAAACACATGCATGAAGTTTTAAATATAGATAAAAAATAAAATTAATTACACCGTTAGGCTGTAAACGAGAAGACGAATCTTTTGAGCTTAATTATATCGTGATTAGCCATAAATGCTATAATAACACACATGTGTTAATGACGGATTAATTATGCTAAAAAATTCGTGTCGTGGTTTTCAGTCTAGTCGTGAAATAGTTTTTCCATTCGTGTCAAAAACATATCCCGACATCTGATCAAACGTCTGATATGACATTTTCACGAAAACTTTTCCCAGACCTAGATTTATCTACAGCTTCACTGGACTAGATGCATGCTTACTTTTCAAAGTAAACGTCAACCGTTTCATTTTTTTTCGTTTTTTGAAGCAGCTAGCTATAGATAGCTAGGCGAAACCTGGCGTGCGAGACTGTGAGGTAGATAGACAGCGACATGTGCTGGCAACAACATGTTGACTTGAGCAGGCCCCTCCTTGACCTGCTGCTTATTTTTGTTGTGGTGAAAATCTGGCAAAAAAAATTAGGTTAAATGGATCTATGCCATCATAAATTTACTGAACCGGAGAAATGTCATTAAAATTCATACAACTGGCTGAATGCCACTATATATATACTTCTTAAAATTTAAAACGACGCCATTGTGGTCATGTTTTCCATCCATCCCAGTTAATTTCCGTCTTCTTCTATCCTTTTCTCCTTTCTCTTCAGTCTTCCTCCTTTCCTCCGCCATCAACCTCCCCACGTTACCTTTCCTTCCATCTTCCTTTTTGTCTTCTTCTTCTATGGCAAGATGGCAAATCCCGGGTGCCTCATCCTCGTCCTCACTATCGGGGAGGGGGGAGGGGGGGGGGAGGTTGAGATCCAATCCGGTCACCGGTGCAAGTCTCATATGGCATTTGTATATGCACCGGCGCAACGACGGGTGTCACCGGCAACGGTCGTTAGAGTTTCGCCCAAACAGATGAGGCGGAAGGGCGGGTGTCAGGGGTCTTGGCGCGGCTGAACACGTCATCATATAGCGCGTCGGAGCCGAAGGCGATGGGAGCGTGTTCCCTGTCGTCGTCGGTGGGAGATGCGACGTCCATGGCGGACAGGGCGGGATGGGGAGTGGCGACGCCAGAAATTTGTCTGGACAAATCTAACAAAACATTAAATATATTTTGCTATGGAAGTTTTGTTGGTAGGATTTAAGGGTGGAGGTAGGAAATAAATAAGAAGATACAGGTAAGAGAGAGAAGAGAACCACCGCCACCGAGTTTGCCAGCTACCGGTCGGTGGCTTGCGACAAGCACCACCGCAGAAGCCAAACCCACCCTCACCACCGGCAATAGGAGATTAGAAGGAGAGAGAGAGGAGAAGAGAGATGAGATAGAGGGGAGAGCATATGGTTTTTGTTTTTATTTTTGAATGTATGGCTGGTATGTGGCCCCCCTACCATGTAGCAGGCAATGCTAGCGCGTGAAACAGTTTTGGTACACGTTTGAACCTATATGATACAATACACAAGTTCAAGAATTCAAAAACGTCTTTTAAGAGTTCATAGATTTATATGACATACACGTAAATTTAGAGACCTAAAAACGTGTTTTAAAAGTTTACGGACCTAGACAACATAACCGTGCAAGTTCAGAGACCGTCCAAATTTAAAGCTCGTCTTACTGTCATCTAGAGCCTGGACTAATCAATTTACGACGGTTTATCCCATCTATGAATGCAACGGATTGCCAATCGAGAGTCAAGTGCTGGCGTCGAGATCGACTCTCTCGTATCCACCCGGTTTCCTGCTCTTCACACGACACAGGAAATCACCTCCAAGCCGCTGCTGAAAGAAGAGCAGCACGGCCAGCGCCGCCGCACCGCACGGTATCGCAACGTCCCACGCGACGCCGAACAGACCGTCGCGAGGGCTCGCGTAGACGTCGACGTACGACGGCATCCACCTCTGCACGTAGCCCCGAGTCCTGAGCCCGTCGTACACGTGGGGCGCCGCGCGGATCACGGTGCCGCCCACGTAGAACCACGGCGAGATGGCGTTCACCCTGGAGCCCGAGAGCGCGTTGCACACGATCTGTGGCAGCAGGAACCCGTCCATGATCAGCCCGGCGTACGAGACGAGGTCACCCGACAGAGGAGCCCGCCGCGGTGCCACGTCGAGGACGAATTCCACACGGCCTATCGTCGGCTGATCAGCGTGGCCGTCACTGATATGGTGAATCCAGATCAGGACTGCTCCAGCGATGTACAGGGGCAGGCATACCCAAAGAGTGCTCCGCTCGGCTGCCCACTGATCCTTGTCTCTGCTTTGGCTTAGTACTCCGGTGGTTAATTTTTCGGACCATGCGAGCTGGAGGAGGCGCAGCTGCAGCACGAACGCCACCATGGTGCTTGCCCTCAGCGCAAGCTCGAGTCTCCGGGTGCCGCTCGCCAGCAGGACGAAGTTCCTGCCGCGGTCGCCGCCGCCGTCGTCCGCGAACATGGCCTCGAAGTTGAGCACGAGAGGGATCATGTAGCCAAGGGAGAGGACGGCGAGCATGGTGACCGACGTGGCCTGGAGCGCGTCGGGGTTCTTCTTGGTGTGCCGCAGCTGCAGGAGGAGGAAGACGCAGGACAGCGTCATGGAGCTCACTAGCATGATGCGCTCCATGTCCAACCTTGAGACTTCCTCTGCCGCTTGCAAGGCGATCATCACGGACGGAGCGATACCCAGTGTCTCGAAGAAGAGAGGGTCAGTCTTGTTCTTCCTCAGGCTGCTGATTGACCCAAAGCCATGCTCGCCGTCTTCGTTGTCCACGCCGTCAAGCGAAGCGAACTGGAGCGTCACAAGGATCTCACAGTCCGACGAGCCGTTGATCACTCTGCAGCCTAACATGCACAGCGAGCCTGCCTTTGTATCATAAATGCCTTCTGCGGAGATGCGCCATGATTCATATGTAAAGGACACATTCCCGGCTCGGGAGGATTCCACATAGCGATATTGGAAATCAAATTCGTAACTGACGTTCAGGAGCCTCTGCTCGTTCATCTCCGGCACAGCGTGTCGAGCAAAAGCGTAGTCGGCCATCAACCTGCCGCCATCACCATCATCAACTATGGCGGAACCGAGCGTAACCGGCGATGCGTACCCGGATCCGCCTTGCCTCATCATGTGGAAGTAGATGTCAAAGTCACGGTAGGAGTAGTTTCCCGGGAACCTGCCCTTCCTCTCCTTGCTCAGCTCCGGCTTGGAGTAGTAATACTTCTTAGCATCCTCCACTCTGGTGTAGTTGTACTTGATGTCGGAGAAGTTGCCCCTGAAGCCAGTTCTTGACACCGATATCACACGAGACATTTTATTGGTGTCGTCGTCGCTCGTGTTCCAGATCATCCCGGCTACGACGCTCCGGTCGTGGATCGACCACACGGCGGGGAACCAGAACTGCATCCCGATGCCACAGTCGCTCTTGCGCACCGTGGAGCGCACGGGGCGACACGCCTTGAAGCAGAGCCGGCTCCGGGATGTGTCCCAGAACCCGTCGGCGACGAGCGCCTCGGCCCCGGCTGCGTGGAACAAGAAACCGTCAGGCCTCCACCACGCCATGTCATCCAACACCATGTGCGCTCGCACGGCGCCGTCGTGGGCGCAGTACATCTGGCTGACGTGCATGCTGCGATGGCGTCGAAGAACAGGGGGGAAACCGTTCGACGCGCGTCCCGCCGCCGGGTACTCCAAGGCGTAGGAGCCTCGGAGCAGCTCCTTGATGCGGTTGCACGACAACAAGCCGGCCGCGTCGAGCACCTGGCTCGCGGACCGCACGGCCCCCGCGAGCGGCGGCGCCGGGCAGGAGGCGGCCTCACCGTACTTGTAGTCACCCTCGGCGTACGCAACGAGTGTAACGGTGCCGAAGTCCGGGCCCTCGAGGCTGCCGGTGACGAAGGGCCGCGTGAGGTTGGCCGGCCGCGGCAGCCGGAGGCGGAGGACAACGTCCGGGAGCACGACAACGCCAAACCCGTCGTCTCTCGCGCGGGAGCCAGAGCCAACCATGCATAGCACGGCGGAGGCGGAGGCGGGCTCGGTGGAGTAGTATCCGTCGAGGTGAAACGAGACTGAGTATGAGCCGTTGGTGTGCCTGCCTAAGCGGTAGCCGGAGAGGGTGACTACGGCGACGAGGTGGTGGATTGCGGGGTTGGTGGTGCGGGACGCGCGGAGGGTGAAGAAGGAGAAGGAACGACGGAATCGGTAGTTTTCGGAGGCGAAGTGGAGGTCGCCGCCGCCGGAGAAGTAACCTTCGGATGGCAAGGGGAGGTGGAGCTCGTCATCGTCATGAGACTGGTGGTGATGTCCAGTGACGACGAGGTCGGCGGTCTCGGCAGGGGAGCTGCAGAGTGAGGAGTACGGCGTGGCTGTGACTGCGGGAAGGAGGATCAGGAGGAGAAGGGAGAGGCAGGCATAAGCGTCGTCGGGGCCTCGTGGCCGCGCCATGGCTCGATCGATGTCCTGATGCGTAGCGCTGGTTCCGTTGTTTTTAGTACTGCAACGGTGGTGGTGTACGAATGAATGTGTATCAGAAATCATGGCAGAGAAGCATGTGCGACGAAATCGGGCTTTAGTTCCAGAATTTTTTTAAAAATATCACATTAGATATTTGACCGAATATCAGGATTGTTTTTCGGACACGAATAAAAATAACTTTCGGACAGAGACTGTCACATTGGAGGATCGCTTGTGTTCACCTGTCAAAGTAACGTCAACTGTACTTTAATTGTGCCGTCGATAACTCTGGAAAATTTTATCTAGTCCATCTGACGGATAATGCTCCATTTCCAAAAGCCGATCCATGACGCGAGGTGGAAAATGCCGTGGTCAATACGGCTTACGGTGCGAGTCATAGGCACTATGGCTAGGCCGGGAGACTTCAGTTGTCGTCAACTAAGCTAGCACGCAAAACAAAAACGTCATTACCATAATATTATAATATTAATTAAGTATTAAAATTTTTAATGGATTAATTTTATTATTTTTAAATAATTTTTATGTAAAAAATTCAAAACTACACCATTTAGTAATTCGAAAAACGTGCTTACGAAAAACGAGAGAAAAAAACAGTCGTAAAGGTTAATTCTTTCAACGGCTGATATCCGTAGACGGGGTATGTAGATGATAGAGAAACATTGGCATAAGGACTGATATAATACAACATGGCTAAAAGACTAAGGTGAGGATTTTTATACTGGTTCGGGCCCAAGAGGGTAATAACCCTACTTCTAGTTTATATGGGATTACTGGTGGAAAAATTTTCAAGTATAGAGAACAATATGTAGAAATGGGATCCGGCGAGATCGTAGTCGAAGGAGTTGATTACGGTCTCGGCAGATTTGGTGGCTATCTCTACAGAACTATCGCTCGGGCTTCTACTGCGGCTTGATTCATCTCCCCAGTCATGGGGATGGCAATCCTTTTATACCATGAGCTACTAGCAGTCCTCGGGTAGGACTCGGACTGTGAGACCTGTATGGTTAGGAAAGCCTATGTCTTTCATGAGTAGGACTCCACTTTGATATTCTGGCACACGGTCTCCTTCCATATTATCCGGTGATTTCCCTGTATATCTTGATCTTCTTTCTGTATTCATGTAGGTATGTCTTCCCGTGTACTCCACAATTCCGGGTAACGAGAATATCCCTTATCTGTAATCCTGACAAATTCCTTTCATATTCTTGCAAACACGCGGCCTAATGAGTCCTCCAATGATATCTCTAAACTATCTCATATAATATTTTAATAGAAAAAAGAGAGAAGTTATCTTATACACATTCCAATATCACGTAAGAATAATATGTCGGGTTATTCATATTATGAGCTATGTGCTAAAAGTTGGACCATTATGAGCTATGTGGTGTGATCTAGGGACTAAACTTTAGTCTCTATCAAATCGGATGTTTGGACATTAATTTAGAGTATTAAATATAAACTAATAATAAAACTGATTGCATAAATAAGAGCTAATTTGTGAGACGAATTTTTTAAGCTTAATTAATCCATAATTAGTAAATATTTACTGTAGCATCACATATACTAATTATGGGTTAATTTATTAATTAGGTTTAATAGATTCGTTTCACGAATTAGTCCATAATTATGAAATGAGTTTTATAATTAATCTATTTTTAATACTTCAAATAAGCGTCCAAACATTCAATATAACACGGACTAAAATTAGTCCCCGACCAAACAGAGTCAGGCTAGCGGTTGTCTCAATTATCGGTGGATGCTTACGACGTGCTATATCTGTCAAAGAGATGTAATTAAGGGTAGATTAGGACAGCTACCCATACACCGTTGGCTGACCCACTTATTTTGTTTCTTTCTTTTCGAAAAAAGCACCCACACTCATTATAGGAACACGCACATACCCCTTATCTCTACAGATACGTCATCTATCATTAAAAATATTAGCTACAAATACGAGTACCCATATATATCTGTGATTTCAACCTGATGGTCAGGTGTAGTTAAGCTATACTCACTTTACATCCCTTAATCTGTCACCAACCAACTCGATCACTGCACAAACATACACTACTCCCTCCGTCCAATTAACAAACTTAGGCACAGGTGAGACTTTTCTTAGCATAACAAACTGGGAAAGACTTGTTCTTTTTTAAGGAGTAGTCACAAGTAACACAACATCCAAAATGTAAAAATAAACGAAAATCACTTAATCAAAAAAATAAAGATTCAAGAGCTCTCTTGTGATGGGCTTGAAGAAGAAAGCCGACATGGTATAATCAAGAAAAAGAAGTGGTGGACAAGTGTTGAAGTTGTGATCCAAATTCATTTGCACTTTATAAAGGCCACTTGGACGGAGCGAAGCGGAGGCCCGTTACCGGAAGGCTTGGATCGTCACCCTTTTAAGGTTTTCTTTGATATATATATTCTTGTAATCTGCCATAGCGTGCAACACTTTGTAACCTCATCTTGATACAGTGGAGTTTTGCTGGCTGGCGTCCGTAGTTTTTCTCTTTCATCTTGGAAGGATTTTTCATGTTAAAATCGCATGTCTCTTGCGTTTGATCCTTACTCTTTATCGTTTTATGCCTACGTCCTATAACAACAAGGAGGAAGTGAGATAGACAATGGAGTATATACACCAACTAGTGCGTCCGATCCTCGGTGGCAGAGGAGGTCGACTGACAACAAGATGGACATGGCCACCGGCGAGAGCGCATCGACGAACGGCGTGTTCGCGGCAACAACGACGGTGATGGTGGTGGAGACGAATGTCGGGCTCACAGCGGTGGGGGTGGCGGGGGACTGCGGCGGTCGCGGAAGAGTCATAGGACACATCGCCGCCATGAGGAACAATCGCTAGTGTTTGAGCCGGCGGTGCCCCTCACCTCACGCAACTCATTACTCATCCCTCGAGGGGGAGTTCTTTCTCCGTTGCTCATTGATGCATGCATACTACTGGTAGTAAGCAAGCTGGTGTTAAGTGGGCTGCAGTACTGTTGGGCCATTGCGGGCAGCTATATCAGCCCATTCAAAATTTATCGGGGTACACAAAAAAGGGTTAGTGGGTAAGTGGTGCAGGCAAGACCAATGGGTTATCGGCAAACCCAACCCATTTGCAGTCATAGAAACATGACACTCTAAGAACAAGAAAGCTCTAATTGCCGGGCCATACCACGGGCGTCCAATCCTCGCCCTAAGGCCCAATCGAGTCGCTCGTGTTAATTTCCTCATTCATGTACTGGACAGGACAGATAAAAGATCCACCTATACAAATTGAGCCGAGGCCTCCTTGCGTAGTCTATTAATTCAGGGTGGTTAGACACACTTTTGAGTAAAGTTTATGACCAAATTAGAAAGTTTTTATGGTGACTCAATACATAATCTATTAATTCAGGGTGTTTAGACACCCTTTTGAGTAAAGTTTATTTGAACTTTTTCCTCTTCTAAATTGTTCCATGTAAGATTCCTCATGAAAGTTATCCAGATAAACTGGAGCCCGCTGTCGCCTCTGCCGCTGATCTCATTCCCTTCAGATGAGATTATGGCATTATGCTGATAAGTGTTGAGCACACATTCTCCCTTTTTTGCATGAAGAAATTCTTTCGTTTTTTTAAGAAAGAAACTCTGAGGTGTAAATGGAGGTACCATTGCTGAATAGCAAATACCCCCTTGTCTGCAAGTAAACTACTGCTTGCTCTTTCCTATGAAATATTAACAAGAAAGCAAAAGGGGCTGAAACTTCACCCTGTATCTCACTGTACATTACAACTATTTCGTGCCGGCTTCCGAATCAGCTATTATCGCTGGATGTGAACTTCTGCATCTTGGTTTCAAAATTAAACTTGGTTGTTCTTGTTCAACTGTAACCTTGAAGCTGTGGCAGCAACGGAAACCTTTGGACTAGGATTCTGAACTAGTACCAGCAATGGCTGTGAAGGACAACTTGAGTTGGTATGAGAAGTCCTCTGCAATAGTGCAAGGTGTTAGACTCACTTGGTTCAAGTATAGTAGGGCAGAAAGAATCAGTTGTTTTAGTACAGTTGTGCATACCACTCCGACATGCCAATGCTCTGAGACAAGGCCATTGAAATCGGCTGCGTCCATTTCCTGTATCATTGCATTTACAGCACGGGAAATTTTCAAACTTGTGCAGATTAAAATATGAGAGTCCTTGAGAAAGTACTGAGATGTACCACAATTTCAAATACAGAATTTCCATACCTCTCACCACGTCTCAAGGACAGTAACAAATCTCTAAAGATATAATAAGTAGAAAAATTATTATGACGTAATCTTAGAAGGCGTCACTGAACGTACCACACTGTAAATAGGAGGCATGGCAATCTCCCAAGTAGATTTCATGAAGGGTTCGACCGGAAGATGGAGTGATGCTTCAGGGATCCTGAAATTCCACCTAAAAATTGGAGGAATAACTGCATTACATCCCTTTGAGCTCATTGTGCTGTTTTGCATTACTTGTTTCCGTCTTTGCAAAGAGATGATTTTGACTCACCCAATATACATGAATATGCAAAACTGCACCCATTCACGCACTAGTACGCGAAACCAATAGTTATCTGGTGTATCATCAGCCCTCATGTACACCTGAAGGCACAGATGGCACTATTAGAATTCACAGGCATTGCCAAACCTAACAGATCATACCAGAACAAAACGCCATAATTATGCATAGATCATACCATGATGAAAGCCACTATTGCCACTTGCATTGTACCTTGAAATCTCCTGGAAAAAAAAAAGAATGAAGAGAAGAGAAGGATCTAAGCACATGACAGTTTCTCAAATTTTTTTGTTCTAAAATGTTCTCAAGAATATGATCCGGAAAGGAAAACAGAGTGGAGTAAAACTGCGTACTTGAACATTGTGTACTTTGTGTTCAGTGTCCCGTGCAATGAATGGATGTCTTCTTCCTCTATAAAATTCAGCTGTTCCCTTAGAACCAAGAGATTGTGGGATGTGCGACGAAATATGATGTAAAATGACAGGAAGTAGTTGATCAGAAGAAAGACCTGCACCAAACATGGAAAAAGTTAGAACAAAGACTACTAAAGTTCGCGAAAAGAAAATTTTTGGTGTCACATCGGACGTTTGACCGGATATCGGAAGTGGGTTTTAGACACAAATGAAAAAACTAATTTCATAACTCGCCTAGAAGCCAAGAGACGAATTTATTAAGCCTAATTAAGTCATCATTAGCACACGTGGATTACTATAGCATTTATGGCTAATCATAAACTAATTAGGCTATAAAGATTCATCTTCTGATTTCCATACAAATTGTGTAATTAGTTTTTTATCTATATTTAATGCTTCATGCATGTGTTAAAAGATTCGATGTGATATTTTTGGACAATTTTTTTGGAACTAAACAAGGCCTAACTTATTATAACACACAAGCCTCTTTGCGTTCTTGAGATAACATAGCATTCCACTGTTTCCAGTGTAATACTATTACACTGGCAGTAGAAAATATCTTGACCATTGGTTTATAAGAGTATAATAGTACTTTTGCAAGTATATAAGTAAGGCAACATTAGTACTTTTGTAATGTGATGTGCATAATGCAAAAAATATGATTTTATCTCTTCATACCTATATTTTTACGGACTAATATATCGTCCTATGTTTTTATTACCATTTGGGGTGAATGTAAAAATTAATCCAATCCATAAATTTGGATCTACAGTTTAGATTGATTTCTACTGACGGTAGAGACACCGGATCTAAGCTCAATTTACAGTACCTCTTGGTACCTTTATAAGAACATAACAACCAAAGAATGTACAAGGAGGTAGCAAGAATTGGTTGTAGCTTGTGTTGAAGTCAAGACCGGTTTCATCCATTATTAAAAATGTTAGAAAAAATTAACATTTAAAGGTATAGCATCTCACATTGCCTCCTCAAAAACCATATAAAATCTCGTAATAGACTGTACCATTGTCTAATTATAGAAACCCGGGGATATCAATAAGAATTAAATACTCAAAAAATAAAACAGATACCCTTTGCAAAAATGATTTTTTTTATACGTCCAGTGAGGCCTTACTGTGAAATAAGGAACTGCAGCTTTGTAACCGATCAGACTGAGGTACAGAAGGCATCCCAAACCAGCAGTTGTGCGCCTCTCCCTGATCGAGAGGCGCTCGCACATGATGCAGTAACCGTGTGATATGAGCATGAACGAAACAAAGGAAGCTGTCTGGAAGAGAATCCCTGTCACATACACGCCAAATGACATCCACAGCGAGCATGTCTGAAGATGCACACACGAGTACCTGCACAACACCGACAATTCAGTACTTTGTTTGTCTATGAAAATATTTGTGACGCTTACACTAGAAAAATGTACAACTTCAGGACTTGTTCTATTACAAGTGTTCAGAGATTAAAGATGCCAAGTTAAACTTTAGTGCAAGCATCAGGTTGCTCACCAAAACAGGAATGAGAGTGCCATTTGGAGGGCTTTGATCAAAGGCACCATAGCCAGGATCCACTGAAGGTTGTTTGCCTGCAGGGCAACAAAATTACTCAAGAACTGAGTGCTCGCACTATTTAAACGCCTGAAACAATACTCCAGAACTGACAATGGCCATGGGCTGTGAACACCTCTCAAGGTATAGAGGCCAGGTTTTATATAATTCATTATTCTAAAAAAAAGAACTGACAATGGCTAGTTGTTTAGAAGAAACTAAATTGAAAATTCAATGATTTAGGTCCCCATTCAAATTAACCCATAAACAGTCAATTGAATTAAGCCATAATCAGTCTCCTATAAAAAACCATAAACAAATAACTGCTAAAAATTTAGAAGGAGCAAGTAAAACTTTTCCCTATCGGAATTCTACTCTAAAACACACTACCATAAAACAGAACAAGACACTATGCGTCTATGCCACCAAATGCACCACTCAAATTCAGGGCAAAACAAAACGCCAATGCAGGGACAATACCTGGAAATGCCGACTCCTCCAGGAGTTGAAGGCCCAAGAGAAGCCGGAGACCGCCCATAGCGCCAAGAACCCGAGGTACAGCGACGGGAGCGGCTGGTAGGCGTTGCTCAGCGCCGGGAGAGGAGACGAAGCGTCCTGCATCCTCTTCTTCTTCTTGCACAGGTAACCAAACCACCTGTCCGAGTCACAACGTGGAGAGGAATAATTTCAAGTTCTTGGCAACCGGTTGGAAGGGATCCCAAGTTCACAACTCCCAAGAGGACTGCTAGGATTTATGGATGGATCCACGAAATGCATGAGCCCATGCAGGAACACACACTCACGGAGCAGTAGCCTGGATATATAAACATAATTGACTTTGATTGTCATTTCTTTTATGCATGTCTTGGCCGATGTGGGTTTGGCATCTGGGGGAAGTTCGTGTGCCCCTTTTTTCTCACCAGAAGCGTTATAGAGAGTCTAGGAGTAGTTAGAGTTAGTTGCTTATTGGAGGGAAAATACTAGTGGCAACCGTGCCTCTTGATGAATTTAAAAGGAGAAGAAGAAACTTTTTTAATTTATGGCGATTCTCTTCTCGTATTCCTTTTGACTTGTAGATGTATGTTCCTAAGATTAAAGGATTAAGGCAGTATGAAACTGTATAAGCTAATGTCTCTATCGAATACAAAGAAAATAATCCTGCAAATATGTTTAGTCCACATCTAAAAAAACACTTTTCGGTTATCCAGAAAAGTATTTACCACATATCTAAAAGAAAGTATTTACCAATGCAAAAAAAAGTACATATTTACCGCAAGAAACGCATCATACTGGTAGGTGTGGAATAGTGCAACTGAAGACCATGATGGAAAAAAAAGGTAAAAAAAAGAATGTCACACCTATACATACGCACTAAGCAGTAAGCCAGTAAACCAAGAAGAAAGAACGTGTGTGCAGGTTTCTAGTGATGGAAATGCTAAATAATTCCTAAAGCATGCACATCACTTGTCATCAGCATATTTTACTGCAAAACAGAAATGCAATAAAACATCAAGAGAACATGTATGTTCACGGCATATTACACAAGTATCTCATAGAGTAATCATCTAACGAATTAATTAGTCAGAGTCAACTATTGTTATCTTGTAGCCTGTTCTTTAGGATCCTTTCAAGCAAGATAAGTGATTGTTTATGGAGATTAACCAAACGCACGCATCAGCAGAGAAATAGCCACGTTTAATCGGGTGGAAATGTGGCGGATGGGTTGGGCTAATTCATCAGGGGCAGTTGGTGCAGTAGTTGCTGCTCACTGATTCCACGTCTCCAAGATGGCCTCTTTGACTGCGGAAGACGGTCGCGCATTAGGTGAACTAAACCTCACCGAGTCCGATGCCCTCCTGCACCTACAAGTCCGAACCGAAACAGAAACACTAAGATAGATGCTTAAAACGAAGCATCTGTTTTAAGAGCCCTTGTCTCCAATGGTTTGAGCTTGTGTAAGCTAGTGATCGTACTTGAAAACTGCTGTTTTACATCACATCCTGC
Source organism: Leersia perrieri (assembly GCA_000325765.3). Classification (NCBI taxonomy): domain Eukaryota; kingdom Viridiplantae; phylum Streptophyta; class Magnoliopsida; order Poales; family Poaceae; genus Leersia; species Leersia perrieri. The sequence goes on along the minus strand of CM002476.1, from coordinate 19,984,372 downwards.
GACAAGCACCGAGCGCTTCAGCCAGCATCGACTCTCATGCAAAAAGGCCACATGGCAGAAAAATCAGTTAATTAGCCTCTAAGCATCTATCTTAGCGCCTCGTTAAACATGCCCTTCAGGAAACACTACTGCTGCTCCATGAGGACATGTTTAATGGGCTGCTTAGATTGACGCTTAGAGGCTAATTAACTGTTTTTTACTGCCACGTTGCCATTCTGCATGGGAGTCGATGCCTGTCGAGGCGCTCGGTGCTTGTTTGCAAAAGAGATGTCAAGGCAGCGAAAAAATTAGTTTTTCACGTATGTGTACCTATCTAACCAAGCGTAGATCGTTGGAGACAATAGCTTTTATGGGAGATGCTTATTTTTAAGCATCTATTTAAGCACCCGTGCATTGTACATGGCCTGACGGAACTCAATTCAGGGCGCCGCCTAGCTTTGGGCAGTGGCCCATCACAATGCAGCCTGCTGCCTCAAGTGTTCACAGTTTCACACCTCAAAGGGTTTGATCGATGACTGTCTCCCTTCAACAATAAATACAGGTAATTGCTACTCCCGTCTTATCTCGCTGGAAGGCCACCTGCAGCGAGGAGAGGTGTGATCAGCCGCCGCGTGTGTCGTGACTCGTGATGGTGATGATCTGGTGCACCGCCGCCTGTACCGGTGCAGTGGTCTGTTTTTATTCTTCTTCCTTAAGTTTTTCTCAGTTTTTATTTTTTATTTATAAACTTAATTTATTTCTATTTAGAAGTTTAGTTTCTATTTTGATTTAATGAAAACATTCTTTTTATTCGTCATGAAAAGTTTGATTCTTTCTGTTTGAAACTTTTGAAAAAGAAAAACCTATTCTCTTTTTTTTTTTGAGTGTAGAAAAGAAAAACCTATTCTCGACAGTATAGATTGATAACTAGCCGGGCCGATCGTGGTCATCATTCTGCCGAGAACACTCGGCTGAGCCGTCCGTTTGTTGTATGTCTCCGTGCAGTACGACTGCACGGTGTTGGGAAGACGAAGGCTGCCGCTAATATAGGTTCAGGCCTTCATGGTGTTTTTTACTTCGAACGTTTGCTGGAAAAAAAAAAAGTATACCAAATGGTGGACAAATGCAACATGAATCATGCACGTCTAGTCGTCTAGCATGTTTCACTTATGAGCGATGTGTGGAGTATGAATGGCTCGTGTCGCTTTCGCTTCACAAGCCTGTAAAACAAGTGCGAGTACGATTATGCGTACCTTTGCACTCTGTTCTTCGGTATAGTGCTATATAATATCAAAACACTAGTTTGTATTACATTGGCTTGCTCTAAACACAACACTACCTTGCCCAGATCTCCCTTTTTTATCTAGGGAAAATCATACCACGAAAAATGCAAAATCGTGGCCGAAACATTCTAGTACTACTTTGCGGGCATGCGGCTGCTCCGTATCACTAAGCCCATCATTATACACTATCAACATCGCGTGTCAAACGGCACACATGCACGGTGGCCACTTGGTGGGTATGCAAGCACCACTGCAACACGCGCGAGTCACTTTTTTTTTGTTGTTGTTTACTTGTGTATCTTGACCCACGCGGCCTTGCTCGGCACCCCCTTGGCCACCACGAACACCATGTAGTACCCTGGCGGCGCGAGCTCCGGCTTGGGCGGCGCGTCGACGGTGACCGTGTGGCGCCCTTGCCCCTGCACGGCGAACGTGGAGACGGGCAGTATCAGCAGCCGCTGGTTCATGGAGTACCCGTGCGTCGTGAACGGCGGCGCGTACATGGTCACCTTCACGTCGCCCTGCCCCACCACGCCCTGCTGCCCGGGCGGCGTCGTGAACCGGAACGTGAACCTTGAGCCGTACCGCATCCCGTCCCCGGGGACGGACGCCGCGTCGATCGACGGGCGGCTGGCGGCGAGGTACGGCGGTGTGAACCGCTCGACGCGCACCTCGGTCGGGAAGTCCACGCCGCTGAAGTTGTACGCCGTGTTGGTGTTGCTGCCCGCCACGAGCACGGTGGCATCGGGCAGCAGCGTGCTGGTGGAGTGGTACATCCGCGGCACGGCCGTCGCGGCGAGGGCGCGGAACCGCTTGCCACGCGGCTGGCGCGGCGAGTACATGACGGGGCTCAGCACCGGTTGCCGGCCGAATCCCCATCCGGAGCATCCCCTGGCGGCGCCGTTGAGCATGAGCAGGTCTCCCGTTGGGAGTATCAGCATGTCGCCCATGACGCGGCCCACGGGCATCTGGTCGAGCGCCCACCGCGCCCCGGGCTTGGACGGGTTGATCCGCGCGCAGTCGCGGAGAGCCGGAGGGAAAGTGTTGTTCTCGCCGAGCTTGAATGCGTTCTTGGTGGCGCCGCCGCAGATGATGACCTCCGCGCTAAGGCTGGCCCCTCGCCGGAGGTCGAGGGGGAGGAGAGCCGACATGGCGGAGGCCGGGTAGTTCCGTGCGCCGCCGGGGAGGATCGGGAGCTCGCGCACGACCTGCCCGGTTCTGTAGTCGAACACGACGGAGCGGTCGTTGACGAAGAGGAAGAGGGTCCCGTCCGGGAGGAGGTTGACGAATGGGTACAGGTTGTTCTCCACGTCGTCGGTGGTCTCCCGGAGAAGACGGAGAGGCGTGGCCTTGGGGTTCGCCTAGCCTGCCGGCGGGACGAACTCGTAGCTGAATGCGCGCCGCCCGCCGATCATGATGAATCTGCCGTCCGGCAGCACATGCTGCGTTCCGTACCTGTTCGATCGCGCGCGCAAGCAAAGTGTGAGGAACTGAAGACTAATAGAGATTTGGACCGTAAAAGAAACGTCTCGATGTTACTCATGTATACCATCTTCCTTCGGCAAAGCTCTTGGGGAATTCCTTCCAGTCGCAGTTGGCACATGCACTCAGGTACCTGACAGCCTTCTCCCCTTCGAAGTAGCCACCGGTCTGCACGAGGTTGCCGTCGCCGTCGAACGCGCCCGACGAGCACCACGTGTCCGTCACGATCTGCAGTGCGCCCGTGTTGTGTCACTTTGATCACGTGAGCAGCAGCGGCCAAACTGGGGGAAGGAAGAACACAATTGATCATTTGAACGGAGCAGTAGTAACTAATTAACCTTGAGAGACCGGTGCGCGCCGGTGTTGTAATCGAACTCGACGGCGTGCGCCCAGCAGTCCATGGCGCCGGGCCGCTTGCTCCGGGGGTCGGGGCGGCACCCGCCCGCGGGAAGCCGCACCAGCGACCGCCCCGTCGTGGACGTGTCGAACATGATGGCCTTGCCGTGCCGCATGACCACCATGTGCATTGCGGACACGCCCGAGTTCTCGCTCACGACGCTCCAAGCGCCGGCGGAACCGTCCGCGCGGAGCGTCACGCTGTCAAGCGCCACCTTGCTTGGCGCGGCCCGCGGTGGCGCTCTCGTGAGGCCGCTCCCTCCTGGGCCCGCGCCGGTCAACACGAACTCCTGCTGCTGCTGTTGCTCGCCGCCGACACCACGCGGCGCCACCTGCTCCTGCCTCTCCTGGAACGCGTTGTGGAAGTAGTCGCTCTCGGAGCGCGGGCTGAAGATGTTGAGGACATCGTTGGCGGCGCCGTCCGCCTCGGCGGCGGCGAGCAGCGTGGCCGAGAGGACGGCGGCGCGGAGGAGGAGGCCAGCAGGCGCCCACATCGTGATGAGACGGACGGACGGGGCGGTTTGCGCCGGTGCGGAGGATGGCGACGTGACGCGCCCTCCCCTTCTTCTTCCATTGATCGCGAGCTTCTAATTCTCTAGCGGCTGTGCTTGTTTGGGCGC
>CM002476.1:19955241-19980512 GCA_000325765.3 Leersia perrieri | reverse complement strand
ACTGGAGATGCGTAACGGTCTCTTCAAATATAGACATCGTCATTTGTGACTCGTGAACGGCGTTGTGTTTCACGATCGATTTCGCGCCACAGTCTACATGAGAGACCAATAGCTCTTGCAAGTTTGACGGGCCGATCTCTCAAAGGAGCCCATGTTGGGGCGTGGCTAATGCGTGCGCGTGCGCCCGTGCGTGCACGCAGCGAACGGAACAGGCCCACTAGCGTGGGAATGGCCCATGTGCTAGATATGAGTAGCAAAAAGAAAAAAAAAGCGGGACTTTATACATGCATATAATTAAACTTAAAAAAAGAAAACTTTATACACAAATATTTGGAAAAAAAACTTTATACACAAAGATAAACACGTCACCTAGCTAACAGCAGAACGAAAAACTTTGTATACTGAATTTTATACACAAAAAATACTTTGTGCGTAGAAAACTTATTTATAAGTGGGAACTTTATACATGAAAAAACTTCGTATACAGAATTTTATACATAGAAACATTTCATATAATACTTGTATGTAGAAAAATTTATATTGCATTTCATACCTATACTTTGTACACAGATAAATATGTCCAAAAACTTTATATGCAAACATTTGAATTAATAAAAACATAAAGCGAAACTTTATAAATTTAAATGAGAAACTTTATACATGCATATAATTGAACTTAAAAAAACTTTATACACAAATATTTGACAAAAATCTTTATACACAAAGATAAACACGTCACCTAGGTAACATCAGAAGGAAGGCCGAAGCCCATACGAAAAAAAAGGCCCCGCTTTCTACTTCTTTCTCGGCTAATTCCAGTAGCTAGGATCGGCCTATTTAGCAAGAAAGAAAGGCCAAGACTATAGGGAAAGGGAGGCCCATCCGTCCGCTGATGAAAAGGACGCGTGGCCGTGCGCGAATCATTCGTTTCGGCCCATGTCGTGGCAACACTATTGGGCTTGAACTGAGGATATGCGAATTGCTGCTCGCGGACCGGCCAAATCTGTGAGCCTCGGCACAATGACCAGTCTTGCCTAACATATCGATCGATCCCATCTGGATTTCCTCACGATCCACGCACATTCTCTCCAGCAGCCGGCCACCGCCCGGTGGTGCTCACGTTCCACCGCACGGAGGATTATCGCGCGCGTGCCATCGTGCGGATGCGGGATGCGTGTCGATCGTCGGAGGACGGCCTGAGAACTAGAGCGCACGCGGAGGGCGGATTGACGGAAGAGCGCATGGTGCGGCTGCCGCAGGACGCGGACACGCGGTGCGACGCAGACGGGTACCGGCCGGGTACGTGCTCTTGATCGTGTTAGATATGTGGATGGCTAACTTGGCTTAAATTTCCTCTTTTGTGATTTCTACTTATTGCTGAAGTTCGGTGTTTTTCCGAAAACCAAGTTATATAGATGTTCGTTATTTCGATCTGTATGCCACACACACACAAAAAAAAATGATTGCACTTGTTTGAACCATGCCATCACATGATTGGACTATTGCACCTGAATATATTAAGCGATCTTCTGCACGGTCAGTTGGTCACGAAGAACACGCGTGGTCGATAATTGACCAGATTTCCGAAGACCCTATTGACAAACCTAGCTAGAGAGCCCTGTTTTGTGCTGTGTAAATATATTTAACAAACATAGCAATAATGACAGCCTGCAAGCCAATGGAGTAATTGCCCCACCATGCTTAAATTAAACTTAACTGATCTTCGGGATTGTTTAATTCGCAGTACTCTTGCACACTCGGAAGTGCGATTGCCAATATAGCTAGTTTTGTACCATTGCACAATACTGGGGCCAAAATTAACACCCCGCTATGCAATTGCCTCATATTTTCTTAGATAATGGATTTTTCATATGTAATTAATAATGGTGGAACATAACTTGGTGGGGTAATCTTCACCTAAAGTCGTGGCTCCTAAAACCATAGAGTTCAAGCCTTTGAAATTTCATATGTATTTCAATGCAGACAGTGAGTTTGTCTAGGCTGTGTACATCCGTTCTAGATGTAAAGGCGGGGTTTAAATACATTATCTAAAAAAAATATAGTAAGTTTTATTTCAAAACAACATATGATTGTATACATGTATATACTATATAGTTCACCATAAATTTAGGTATAGTGCACTCAAAAACCTTCAGTGTCAAAATAATAGACTGTATATACTCTGATGATCATATAATATTATATACACATTTATCAACTAGCTCTTCCAAATTGCATGAACAACTCCAACTGGGCAGTTGCATTCCTCCAAACTACACCTAGTACGACGTACAGTGAGTTGGTACTATGTACTACCCGAATAATGCTTGCAACTGTGTGCAACTTACAGGCCGACGAGCGGTCAGGCTAGCGCTAGCTCCCAAAGTAAAGCCTTTTTGGCAGGTGAGAGATTGGCAGTTGATCAAATATATACATGTCTCGTTCCAACTTGATGTGGCCGTAACGTGCATGCCTGTCTGCATGCAGCCTGCCTCTTGCATGCCCAGTGGGTAGTACACGTATAAAAATATCATCCGTCTCTTATATTCTCTCTCTATACGTACGTATGTCGAGAGATCAGAGAGTTCAGAGGTAGATAGCTTGGGTGTACACTTTTCGCAGGAGGTGGAGCCATATATATAGTATGTACCAGTTGGTAATAACCAAACTTTGCAACTTGCAAGTTGCAAGGAAGCCTAATTAATTCTTTTATCTTTCAAAGATCGTCAGATTACATATAATACATAGAGCGCGACATATGCATGCGATGATGAACTGAAAAGGTTCTGATTAAATAGTACAATTTGGGATTCGTGTAGCTTTGCATCCGCTCGAAGCCGGTCCTGAGGGGACAGCAAAGCCCCCCTCATCATATGAAAGTAGGAGTAGGATCTTTCCATGAAGATTCCTACACGCTTTGGATGGAGATTGAGAGGATCATACGGTTTGATTATGTCGTATACTTAATTACATATCTTATAGGTTAATTATGCCATCTATTATTGGCCTTGCTTCAACTCAAATCGATCACAGAGAAACGAACACACAAAGGCGTGCATTAATATAGACGTGCCAGTGTGAAATTGTGACATGAGGATAACTAGCAGAAAATATTCCCCACAACCAAGAAGTTATGTTTTTGGTTCTTCAAAGACATTATAAAACGTGACATACTTTTGACACAATTGATCACTACATTTATACTACATTCAAAATATGTCATGAAATTGTATTTAGTACAATTTATCGTGCCATTTCCACATATATCTCTGTTATGTTGCATCCAATGATTTGAAGCAACACATACTGAAGACCATCATCACCAGTAGTGTATAGTTAATATTATGTGCTCTTTTAACATGGAGATATTAATTTGAGCAAATGTTAGTAATTAAAACATGAGAACAAAATATGTGGTATGTATTTTGGTGATATACGATGATTCGTTTAGCCTTTAGAATGGTAGTATTTAGAAGAACAGAATATTTTTCTAGGCAGACACTAGATTTTTCAGAGTTATTTGCTAAGGTTTCTGCACGTATATAGTAGGACTAATGAAATCTATATGACGCACTCTTCTAACATGAATCTTCATCAACATTACCTCCTGCAGCTATAGTAATGTCTGTCATTTGGGGCATTGCCATATATGATCTTCCAACAAAATGAACTTTGACTCTTAATTTCAATACATAAGAGTGTATATACTGTAAGCAACTGTAATCAAAATCCATTAGAATTGCACTAATACAATATTAACAGAACTTATTTAATTAGTTTTTGATATGTATAATTTTCATGTATCCACTAATATTTGAGAATATACATATTGCTTAGTCAAAGTTATAAGTGTTTGACCAGAATGATGTAGTAGTAAAAAAATATTGGCAAGGCTTGTTCGAACATAAATATATTTGGTGCTGACACCAAAACTAGGACTAAATTTCATAACATTAATATGCATGAAAATATTTGATGTGAAATACATATGATCTCATTGCAAACTGATCATTTTCAGTAAAGTGATGCAGTTAATTAGTTAGCTTATTTTTATGCTAAACAAGTGTTAATGTATTATACTTCTCTGTAGAGTTAATAATTGACCGAGCTAGCTGCATACTTGCATATGATCTCATTGCAAACTAATCATTTGAATGCGTTTTTTTTTTGGGTTGGGGGGGGGGGGTGGGGGGTTAGAGTACACTCCAGGCCACTTGCTTTATACGAAGCTTACATGATTGAATTTCAGATAATATGTATATGACAGCGCGTAAAAAGACACAAAGTATTGCAATGTCTTCATATGTACATGGACAGACTTCACCAGTCTAGTATGTCAAATCTTAAGCCTCTCTTGATTAACCATGCATGAAAACTGCATATATATACGCATGATTAGAGAAGGCATGTCAGGTTACATTGCTTCACGTACAATGCATTAATTATGCATGCATGGAGATAAAGAGCATATATGATCATCGATCAATCCACCAGACAGACAACACACAGACACAAATGACACATGCATACAGAGATAGAGATCTTCTTATGATTATACAGATAACCAACTAATAATGGAACTGCTGACACAAGCTGGATTAGAAGTAGTACAAAAGACAGCTGTGTCTGAGATAGTACAAGATAAAGTGGTTATTATATGCCCATCTTGTGCTTCTGGATCAAAAATATTCTGGCATGCAAGTGTGTGTCTCATACACAATTGAACATTCTCTCTGATCTCAGCAGTGATGAAAATTGCATTGCATAAATTATAAGAATCGTGTACGATCTGTGTCAGTGTATACTTCCAGTTGCAGGCAAGGGTCAACACATCTATGCTCCACACAGTACAATCAAAACGACTGCTAGATATCAGCAGAGATTCCCATACCCATAACGTCTGGTTTTTTTAAAAAATGTTCATCACTATTCTTTTCTTCTTGTGCACATTACAGTACAGAAGATGGCAAATCTTTTGGTTCTAGCTAGTGGCACCAATTAAGAAACTTATTGCACCACAAGGAAAAAAACCATCAAGACTAAAAATTAAAAAATTAACTATCTCGCAGCAGATGGCAGGAGAGAGGAAGCTGGAAGAGGAAGAAACATCTTACGGATGATCATAGCTTGAGCTCAAGGTCCACATCTTGCGGATCGTCAGAGTTCATACTCGTCGAATCTGCCGATTGGCTTCGATCATGGTGTGCCTTCAAGCGAGCGGACTCCTGAAACAGATCAACATTTAACCAACCATGCACTCATGTATGATGTATGCTGCATAGCACACTTGACTTCAGAGCAGCTGCTTGAATCTAACTTTAATTTACTCATAATCTACGTGCATACCTCTGGTTCAAAGAGTGGCAATGTGATGCTAGGATGTGCGTAATGTGGGGCACCATAGATAGTACTTCTGCTGCTTGGTGATCTGGTTGTCAATGAAATATAGGCAAAAGTAACTCGTAAGTACTAGAGCTTTTATCACAAGAACTTAATGGAAAATCAATTATATTGCATATGCCATTAAAAGTACTAGAGCTTTGATCACAAGAACTTAATGGAAAATCACAAGATATATGTGTGCTAGCTAGCTACCTGATGATCGGAGTTTGGAATTCACTGTATCGTACGTCTCCTCTTTCCCCATATGCCATCTACACATGATAAAGCCGGGCGTGCCATCAGAGATTTTTCTCAGCAGCTCAGACAGATGGAAATGGAACACTGATTGGTGTTTTGATCTACAATTCATACAGTACTAGTGATAACATAGATATATGGCAAAATCATATGCAGATGACGGTACTGATTTTTTGAAAAGCTTCAATTTATATTGGTTTTCACAATTGAGATAGTAGGAATATTTTGTGAGATAAACTTTACAGACAAAAAGAACATGATGCTGAGATGAATAAAAAGTAACAGAACGAAAATAATGAATATTGAAGAAGGGTGAAGATATGCATGTAGAGCAAACGGAAACAATGCAACGAAGATCAAACAAAAACATAATTAATGAGGCTAATCATCTTGCACTTGGTCGCGAGTAACTTCTTATGTGTTTGAACCCAAAATAAAATCTCCTATTTTATACAGAACAAATTAAGATGAACCAATTTATAGTATTGGCTACACATGTCACATGTGTATACCGTGTGACATATATTACACATAAACCACTAAGTTATCCAAAGAGAAAATTCCTTTGTAAGTTTCTCTGGTATATGTGGTGGCTATATATCGCTCAAGTTTTTAGAGGTCAAATTCCTCTTGAAACAACTAGGCATACAAGCATAGCTAGGAGAAATTTGTCCATGTACCGCAAGATTTGGATGGATCGGGAAAGGAGACGAGCTAACAGCGGTAGCATGGAAGGGAGATGATGGGGACGACGACAGCGAGGATGTGGACGCCCGTGCATCCTCCTGCTCGATCGATCCATGCCAAAAACCACAAGAAATTAGAAACGCCTAATCTCTATAATGGCAAATATGCACATTAATAGCCCCACAGGAAAGATGATAGAGATGCATATGTAGCATATGTACTGTGTGCATCCCCTTGACTTACCAAGTTAAGGCTGCCGGCTCTGTGGATCAAGTTTCCCGGCTGGCCTAGAGGGTTATAGTACTCGGCCATTTCGCTCTGTAACCTGATCTTCTCCAGCTGTGCGACGCCAAGCCCTCGCTGCGGCTGCTTGGGCTTATCGGCGCCGCCACTGCCGCCGCCTCTCTTGCCCTTCCTGGAGGAGCCGGCCGGCGACGACCTCCCGCTGTTGCCCCATCCCATGCTGTCTCCGTAGTTGCTCCCACTCATGTCCAAGAGGAAGACCTAGCTAGCTAGGAGGAAGACTTGAAAGAGCAAGATGAACAAGCAGCTAGAAGGGGAGGAAGAAGGAAGAGAGAGAGTGATTGGATGAAGCACAAAACCCTTTTAAAATGAAAGGGAGAGATCTCCTTGCAGGGGCAATATATCCCCCCCTCTTTATTAAAGGGAGACTTGCCCAAGCTTTTCTTGCGGCAAGTTTTAAATTGCAACCGGTGTCATGGCCATCTTAGACTATAGTTAACACCATGTGCAACAAATTAAACCGTATCGCTTGAAACAAAAAACAGAGAAAATTAAATATGGTAATTCGTTTTAATTCGGTAGGTGCTGATCTCCAAGGATCTTTGCCATCAAACACACTTTTTTTTTGGTCTCTGAAATATGTGATTAGCTGTTTCCCATTCTAGGAAAATAAGAGAGCTTAGCAGGATGTTGAACTACATTAATATATAATATTTGTTTGTAGTTCATCTAATTTAGGAGAAGAAATACCTATAATTGGTGATATATAGTTACATATTTATGGCTCCACCTATCGGTGCTCAAATCATTTTTCCAAACACAAAAAAGCTTTGCATGTCAATATAGAAGAAAAGATAGAGAATAGAGAAGAGTGGCTTGCCAAAGCAGCTATACCGTCGGGGATGTTAAAGAAGCAAATTAATGAATTGGACTGGAAACCATGCCACCGCTGCCAAGGTTCTAAATAGTGTATTGGGGGATCATTGCATACCAGGATCGGTGTAGCGTATTGCGGATTGCGAACACAACATTCCAATAGCAAAATAAATAATACCACAAAAAATAGTAAATTGTATATATATCATTGGTTTAAGCGGGATGAGTTTATTTTTTGAAATCATATATTGTAAATTAGTGCTTAATTTACTTAAAACTTATCATTTATATAATATTTTAGTCATAGTGTCGATGGAAGTTCCAAAAAAAATCTTTTAATTATCATGTACCAAACTGCACACGCAATTACAGTGCTGCGGCCGCAATGTTTCCTCCATAATTTTTGCAATGCAACGCCGTTGCGGTAGCGGAAACGCCCCGCTACCGCAATTGTAGTCATAGCAACCACAATTTAGTACCATGGCCGCTGCTAAATGTTTAAATCCTGGCGTTCAAACTTATGTGTTTATATGTATCATCCATAGTTGATATATAGACTAAATTTACTTCCATTATTTAAAAATATAGTTTAGCGGTTTGTGTTTTTGTGCGGAATAGTCTTGCATGATGAACGGGTGTGCGTGGGTACAAGCATGCACATCCATTCTTGCAAGAACACTTGTTATGTCATCCTTGTCAGCTTAATGAGAGAGAAGCTTGGTCTCTATTTCGGTCTCGAGAGAGAGCTGTCACTATGGTTATTGTTATATTGAGGCGATTAGTTTACATGTAAATAATAGCATATCATATTTATTCACCATTTAGTACTGCATTTGTCGATCGTGTACATATCTAGACCAAGGAATTGTAATCTAGCTAATTGGGAATCGATTCCTAGTTGATGAATTTGTTAGCTTGAGTGCGTCACATATATAGATCATCCTGCTCATATATAAGTACCTTACCATAGAATATTCCTCAGGCAGTAGAGTATTGATTCAAGTGTATGCATGGCACAAAAATGCTGCATTATTTGAGCTAGGTTTGATTGGTTCGAATTATGAATTGTGCAATCATTTATATTATTTTGGAAATAAAAGGGGGCAATTATTGTTTTATTTAATCAAATAATTCCTATTATGATGATAAAATGTCCAACAAAAGGGGCCAATGAAAGGGAATGCATATGGGCCCGTTGTACCTCTAGCTGAGGGTGCAAACTTTGGTGGCATGTGTAAGAAAAATGAAAGGGATGGCATGCGTTTCGCAAGATGCATTTGGCAGCGTCCATGCCTTTTGTCACCTAGTGATTCACCATGCTGTCACGTTAGCTCTGGTGTAATTAAGTGCATGATTAACATCTTCTTAGGGCACGGTTGCATGATTAATATAGTCGTTTTGCACGGCTATCTAGGGCGACTTTAACTAGCTAGCGAGCTCGTATAAATTCTCACCTGATGACATTTGCAGCTAGCAAATGAACTTGATTTGAGAAGCTTAGAACGACGACACGTTGGTATAGCAGCTCGCCACATTAATTTTGGGGCCAAATTTCGCCCCACTTTTGTTTGTCAAATTCCAGCCGTTTCACATGATGGCCAAATCAAGATGGCATGCATTATACTAATTTTCACGGCGTAACCAAACACGAAATCAACGTTTTATTAACTAATTGTCCCACTCCTGTGATTTTGGGTTTCTAGCTAGCCAGCCAGCCCTGCTCACCTGATTGCAGCTCAGCTAATTAAAGCGCTAAACGTCTACTGTAGGTAGTGTGCCTCACCTCTCGCTTGGTTAATTCGCAGCGCCAGCCAAGCAAAGCACACGCCAACCAACTCGATCGAGCGGGCGAGCGACCGCGCGCGCGCCACGCACCACGCAACACCTGTGTTTCAGATTTTGGAGGATCGCGTCGCGAGCGCAAAGTCGCTCTGCTCCGACACGGAGGGTGGGGAGCAAAACCAGCCCGGGGCGCGTATTTTATAGGGCACAGTGGCGCATAAACAAATTTTAGCAGGCGGGGGGCCGGTGGCGGATCGGCTTTCGGTACGTACAACTCAGAGGGGATCTACCCGGGGATTTGGGCGGGATTTCGCCGTGTCGGAGAGCTTACGCCGCGATCTCCCCCGCGATTCGGTCGCTGCCTAGCTCATGCGTCCGAAGCTTCGCTGGCGCATCGCATCCCACCGGCACCACCCATATCGGTTAAACCCACCTCGGCTTCGGGCTCCGGGGCTTGCAAGTGTGCAGGTTGATTCGCTTCACGTGCGACGTGGACCACCGCCAGATCGATGTGCCGGCCGGCTGGCACGCGACGCGACGTACTGAGCTATAGAGCGTAAGTGCGTGCAGTGGAATAGCTACTCGCCAGTTGCCGGCGCGCGTTGGAATGTGCACGGGACTCCGTGGTTCGTCGTAGTTAATTCTTCGTGAGGCCGCCAGTACAAATCAGTCGCGCGGTCCCTACGTAAGAGAGGCGCTCGGTCGGTTAGACGCATTGGGACCTTGTGTTCGGACTGTCGTATAGGTATGTTCGGACTGTCGTATAGGTAACCTGTTGTGTTCTCGGACTGTCGTAGGTTTGCTTCTCTCGACAGATTCTAATCATCGTAGTCGTAGAGGCTTGGAGGCTGCAGCTGCTATATACTACCAAGCAGCGGCGCGGAGCTAGGTCCTACACATGGAGGGAGCGAGAAGAGTTGGAGGAAGGTAATATACTCCTATACTGTTACCAAACTTAATTATTCTAATTGAATAAATATTACGTGCAAAAAGTCAAAACAATATATAATTTGATGGGGTATATACTCCTAAGTACCTAAATATAGTTCGTGTAATAACACTGCCATACATATATGAACACCATAAATAGACAATAACTAAAGGACGCGACTATACAACTAACATTGTTCCGTAAGTCCTAACCGGTGACCATCCAAAAATATGATTAAATACCACCGATCACGTTCTCCCAAAAAAAGAAAGGCCCAACCCCGCAACATTCCGAAAATGGAGATCCCGCGCTACACGTCCTCATGGGGCATGCATGCGCTCTCCTGCCCCATTCCATCTCGTCTGTTTTTTCATGATTCCACGAGATTCACCACCAGATAGAGAAAATAGAAGAATGGAAGAGAGAAAAAATGCTTTTGGAGAAAAAATCCAAATGAAGAAAAAAGTGAAGAAGCACATACCTGATATGATTACTCAATAACTTTCCAAAACATTGAAGTGACATGCTACGACACTAGAAATTAGTTCCCTCTAATAGTAAGTTACATCCTTCAAAAATAAAAATTAAGTTACATTCCGCAACACTGAACTTACATTCCCCAAAACATTGGGTTACATCCTACAAAAATAAAAGTTACATCCCAAAATATTAAAGTTACATCTATAAAACATTAAAGTTACATCTCCACAAATCACCAAAAAAGTTACATCCCATTATTAAAAATACTTCCATATTCCATCCTCGTTACATTAAGTTATATTTTTCAACGCATTAAAAGTTACATTCGCAAAATTAAAAAATATTACATCCTAAAGACATTAAAGTTACATTCCCGAAACAATAAAAAGTTACATCGTCCGTAACATTAAGCTACATCTCAACAACATTAAAATTACATCCCACAATATAATAGTTAAACAACAAGTTGGCTGCCGGTGACTACGACAACGCCTACTGCTGTTGTGTTGAAGATGCTACCATCAACGAGCGTGTGCTCTGCCTGCGTTAGAGAAGATCAAGCACAAATCATCATGCAACGGATGTGATCTCCACACAACGGCAAGGAAAGTGGTAAATGGGGAATAGACAG
This sequence comes from Leersia perrieri, assembly GCA_000325765.3. Lineage (NCBI taxonomy): Eukaryota > Viridiplantae > Streptophyta > Magnoliopsida > Poales > Poaceae > Leersia > Leersia perrieri. The sequence continues at coordinate 19,969,242 of CM002476.1, read as the reverse complement.
GAATTCCACCGTGGGCGACGAATGAGATGTACACACCTTGGGTCGCCGCAGGTAGAAGGGGCAGGGGTGTTGTCGTCTCAATCGCCATCGTCATCGCCGGACTTAGGGTGAGGGGGATTTGTGGAGGCGGAGAAGATAGGGAGACGGATTAATTTGGGTGAATTTACGGAGATGGAGCGTTGAGCTCGTCGGAGTTGGATGGCCACCAAGCACCGAGAAGGAGGCAGCACCGTCACTGAAGTTGGATGCAGGGTCATGCCGCCATGGTCGTCGTCGCCGTCGCCGGATTTGGGGGGAGGGGGAGTGGATCTGAGGAGAGAAACATGAGGAGGGGAGGGGAGGGGATCAGATCTGGGGAGGAGGGAGAGGATTCGACCGAAAAAATCTCTCTTCACGGAGAGACGTGGGGAGGCGTCGAGCGCGTGGGGCACGTGTCGACTCCCCAGCGCTTCGCTAGATAAGACGGGATGGCGACTACTTGAGGAATAAATATTACGATAACTAAACCATATCCAGCGCGTACCATATATATATATATATATATATATATATATATATATATATATATATATATATATATATATATATATATATATATATATATATATATATATATATATATATATATATATATATATATGTTAAATACATATATGAATATAATATGTAGAAAATACAAAATTAATTATAATACTCTCGTCGGCCTGGTCCAACTTCTCTAAATCACCTTATTTATAAGCTAATAAGCTTATCAGAAACACCAGTGGTGTTGTGATAGTAGAGTTGTGGGTGAACAACTTCATGACCGAAGATTCAAATCCTGGTGCACATGAATATCACCACTACACCATGACACTTAATTACCAACATACAGTTGGGCTTTTATTAGTAATTTAGCGAGAACAAGAATGTACCACTGATATTCACTTCTTTGATTGTACGTTAGGGAGCGTGTATGTGTAAGTATAGTGTTATACGTGTTTGCCTGTAACCGGAAAAATAAGTTTATGATGTTACGATAGTGTTATTGAAGACAAATCTACCCATATTGTTTTAAAACTATGAATAAATAATAGATGAGTAGTTGAATTTTAAAGGTTCGATCAAATTTTATTGTGAGCATCAATTATTTATGACTGGAAGAAATACTAGTCTATTTCTCAAAATATGGCATGGGTATTATCTTGTTTTAACAGATAAACCCAAAATATTGTGTATCACACGTTTAGAGATGGCCAGTAGATAAGAAAATTTAGACGAGAATTTGGTATGAATGTAGTACAATGGATGAGTGGTCAAACCAAAATCGTACGTAGAACTTTCCTGGAACAGATTATAAGGAGTAGACGGATGATTCCTTGAATGACAAAACAAGTGATAACGTCGGCGCCGACGCTTATTTTATCGAAGTGATTCCATCTACATCCAGTCACCATATCTCCAATTAATCAAATAAGCAAGAGCTCCGTATGGTACTTGACTAGTGTTTTTTTCTATAGATAATAGTTAAATATAAGGTTGGTATTGAAGTTTGTTTATGTTTATGTTTTGATCCAAATGTTCTTGGGGAACCGTGGTGGAGTTTTGAACGAATGATTATATGATATTGCATTTACCGAACAATTCAACCAAAATTTAAGCTAATGTAAAAAAGGTAGGCTCCAATGGTTCACATAGGCAATACAAGCTGCAAACTTGTTGACATTCCTTTGTAGGTCACACCAACGATGTATCAAAGGTTGGTCATGCATATATTTCCTCCGTCCCAAAGAAAACATAACCCTGGGTTTGAATCTGGATACATGTCTAGATTCAAACTCAGTGTTGCGTTTTTTTTAAGGACGGGGAAGTACTTGTTAAAGGAAATATATCCAGATTCAAACCTAGGGTTGTGTTTTTTTGGACGGGGGAGTACTTGTTAAAGGAAATGTAATCACCAATTCACCATACCCATAGAAATCGGTTTAGATCGGTCATGTATATACTTGGTAAAGGAAATATAATCACCAATTCACCATACCGGCCTAGAAATCGGTTTAGATCGATAATATATTTTTCAAATTGGAAAGAGTTTCATATACATAGCTAGGAGGAGGAGAAGGACATGTCGACGATACGTGGCGTCAGTGCTCAGAGAGGCAACAAAGATAACACTCCGGTGGCTACGGACCTAGGCATCTGTGGCGATGGTGGTGCAGCACCCCAGCGACAGGAGCGGCCACCAGGGACCTATCATTGGAGAGCGACGAGAAACCGATTTGGAGGAGAAAAATATTTATTTTCGTGGTGTGCCCATTGTTGGCAAAGAGATTTGGCTCTCCGGGACTGATTTGGCCAGGAAGAAGTCATTCAAAATGAGACGTAGAGGCTGTTAGATTAAACTATTTTTCTCTTTGTGCCAAATTTAACATCGGTAACCCATTTAGTACCTCTTTTGGAGATACTATAATTATTTCCTCTGTCCAAAAGATTAAGAATTTTAGGTATTAATTTTGTAGATGGGTTACGGTTTAGTTTACATATGTTCTTAATTTATATTTATTGCAACATGCTAACAATAGAGAAGGTTTAAAGAGTCAAATCTGAATTGGACAATAACTAGACCATATCCATTGTGTAATTATATAAGTTGAGACAGATTATAGTGCAAATCGGCCAAATATATGTTGAATAGGATATGTGATGATTATGAATTCGGGTCGAATGTTAGTCTACTACCAATACTCTTTCCATCCAAATATATAACATTTATACTATGATGTGATATTCTAATACAAAGAATTTGGGTAGAGGTTCTATTCTGATTTGTTTTACTAGTTAGTGTCATCACATGGTTATGTTTAGATTCGTTGCACTAGTATATGTTGTATTTCAACCTAAATATTTATATTATTGAATTAAGTGAGTAAGATTGAAAGATATCCTTCCACGTCAGGAAAAATAGATTTTATTTGATCAAGATCATGTTATCAAAGGCACCAATAGAATAGTAGGATACACCACACATACAAGCTCCGATTGGACTCCAGCCTGGTCATCGAATCCTGTCAGGTCACATAATACAACACAAGCTAAGACTCCTATTATGCAAAGAGGATCAACTAAAAATTATTGCGCAAGCAGATGTTCTCAGAAAAAGATTGTGCAAAGTTCAAACAGAAGATGAGCTAAAACAACATGGCAAGGAATGGAGTACATCTTGTCAAAGACTATGCATCGCGATGGTTGCATGCTAGCTAGCTGGCCATAATTTTTGGTGATATATAAACAGAAGAATCTTTGAGCATCCGTCCCTGTCAAACTCCTTAAAGGAGACAACATCTACCCCGCATGGCCTGATGCACTTCTTTTTCCCCTAAGTTAGTTTAATGTGGAGAGTTAGTGAAGGATCAGATTAGAAATAATGCATCACGCATTGCATGCCCCGTAATATTTTATCTCTATGCCTAATGCCACGCATCTTTTTCAATACCAATTGCGGCTAGCTCATCTAGCTAGCTGTCTGCATTCCTTAGTCGCATCAGCAAACGTTTTTTAAGTGTGACAGATGTTAACAGTTCAGTAAAATTTTAGAAAGTTGTTTTCTAGCTCTTTTCCAATGCTTATTGCTGGTTCCAATTTGCTTGGGACTCAAACTAGCTGCTTCAGAAATTCAGAATCTCTATTTCTTCAGTATTATGTACTCGTATTTGTTGCAGGAAGCTGGCAAACATCTTTCTCCCTGCAGCATGTATTGGATTCCGTAAAGCTTCCAACTGAAATAGTGAGCTCCTATTTGTTAATTAGGTGTAACCGTGAGCAGCCAGCCATCAATGAGATGCCGATCGACGCTACGCACGTGTGGCAACCTTAAGACAAGATCGATGGAGTGAGCAGAAAGCGAGGCATCATCTCGTAAAAATCCAGGCAAGAATCTCTTCAAATCTAACTTGCAGCAGCCAGCAAGAATCGACCCGCCACTTGGGTACTGAAACTGAAAGCTCGCTAGATCTCAGCGTCAGGCAACTTGGCGATCGACCGACGTGGCCACACTGTACGCATAGCGGCAGCAGCAGCCAAATGCCAATAAGCATTGGCAGATCACGATCCAGTTTCTACTTGACTTAAGTTACCTAATTCTTGTGCCTTTTTCTTTACCTTTTTCCTGACCAACTCCTCCTTCCTCTGTCTTGTTTTCTTTCTGAACATCGCCTTCCATATGTCTGAAGGGAAGGACGGCAAATGTATTATTTTAATTGGGAGGGCCGTGGAGCTTATGGCCATAGATTAGCCAAGTCGCCTCACTAAGTCTTGTGCTTTAGCAAATCATCACAAGCACTAGTTGATGGTTTCCCAGCAGCGTCAATCACCATCCTGACTTTCTTGCACTAATGTTAAATCACACGAGCACTTCTATACACGCCTGGCACTCATTCATATTTTTAATTCAAAGAAAAAGAGGTACAGACGAAGATAAGAATTATTTTATACTTTTATAGGTACAGGGGAATGGAGAAATTCAGAGAGTCCACTAACTTGGAACAAAAGAAATTTGGATTCCCAACTATGTTGTTAGCGACCTTAGGCTGACATAAGAGCTTTTGACTAAATAGCCTAGCTAATTCATTCAGATTGCAGAGTTCTAGTCCAATGGTCTGAACATAGCTAGAGATAATTAAATCTGATCCATATTTTCTATATATGTTAATCATACTTCCATGAATGACCAGTACCATAGTTTTATCTGTGTGCAACACCTGTTGATCGACTGCTGATGAGCAGATAATGGAATCTTTCAAAGAACTGATTGATCACATGTCTGAATTGTCTAGGAACATGTCCTTATCAGAACACAGAGATGGCAATTCGGCATGCATTACATGGTGTGGCACACGTGTTCATACGACATATATACGTAAGCCATGAAATTTATATGAATGCAACGTTAATGGCATGGCTAATATGATGAATTATTGTGCTTGTTCTTTATTTTTCTTGTCGAGCCTTTTGGTGAGAATGATAATGATGCTGAGTGGAGCAGGAGACGTGGATCGGTTATTTGGCGCGGTACACATGCTGAGAGTGAAACTTACTTACCACAGATAGTGCATAATACTCAACTTCTGTATCTTGCCTTTTTCTTTTTCCTTTTAGTTCACTTTGGATAGATTTCTAATGTCACCATCTGTCCATTTATATATATGCTTGGTTGAAATATATTAAATTAATCAAAAGTTAAAATCTTTTAGTACATTCCTTATTTGGGTTTGTGGACCTTTTTTTTAAAAAAAAGGTTTCTTCAAGGATTTTTCCTAAGAAAAACGATTTTTCATATCTTATTTTCAAATATAAACTCTTTTCACGTCATACCTGTATAATTTACACTACCCGAACAAAATTGGCTGTGGTACGGCAAAAGGTTATTAAAAATGATATGTGGTATTCTTTTAATAAATAGTACGATTAAATAGAGATAAAGCCCAAAACAATACCATGTTTGCTTGAAGGGCTAGATTTATCATGTTAAAAGGAGCAAAAACAATTGCCGGCATGTTTTACCATATTGGATCCTGATTAATGTGCACTGGCGCTACATGGTACTCAGTTGTATAAAAATATAATCATCTTGGTCTAACTAAACTATTAAGATAAGTAAAACAAATAGGGCGACTGTAAATTTGTAAACTTGCCACTGAAAAATTGCAAATATAACAATAGAGCTATCATTGGAATCAGTGGCGGAGCCAGGGCCCGGCGACCATATGCTGGTGCCCGGGCTCCGCTGTGCACTGCTGTAGATGAGAGTACTTCTTAATCACCATGATTAATCACTTGGCCATGTAGCAGCAATGATGTACTTAATTGTTGTGCTTAACACAAGCTAGGAAAGACAATGCTCGCATCCTCATGGTTGTAAACCTAAGGCTAGGGAACATGACATCTATCTCTACCTGTACCTATCATAATTGTGTTATCTATTTTCAAGATAAACCATTCTCTCATTGATATATTCTGGTATACTTGTTTTTCTCTCTAAATCAGATATAAATGATTTTCAGTTTTTCCTATGTCTACATTAATTAGGCTATGGATTTGTTATCCATCTTTAGGCTCGCCCAGTCTCATCTGCCACTGGTTGGAATGGCATGTCGTTGCATAATGTAAATAACTAGTGGCAAATTTTGACTATGCAAATGCCCCATAGGAAATACAGTTGAATGCTGATAAATCCGGGCAGCTTTATTCAGAATACTTCAAAAGAAAATAAAAAAAGAATGTTTTTAAAGGAAAAAAGAAAAGAATGTTGAGGACCTTGAGGTACATGTTGGCATGTTGCCAACAGTCCAGCAGGTACTGGCCTGTATCCTTACATTGGGCCGTAAAATAGAAGGCTTTACCAGCGAGGCACAGGAGACCGAAAGCCCATCTTGGAAGTGAACGCGGCCGTACGGCTCCCCCACCCCCCACGAATTGACAATTTGTCATCAACGTGATGCAGAGCGCGGCTGGATAAATTGGAAATTGGCATTACGTTCTTCAAGAACGGCTGGATGGTCAAAAGACCAGGCAATCAGGCAATGGGTGGATGGTTGTCAAAACGCCGGGCCATGTGTAATATATCCTACCTCCGTTTCATAACATAAGATGTTTGATTTTTTTGGTTGTAACGTTTGACCATTCATCTTATTTAAAAATTTGACAAATCATGCTTAAAATTTTTTTGATAATAAAGTAAGTCATAAGCAAAATAAATAATATTTTTATAATATTTTGAATAAGACGAATGGTCAAACGTTACAAGAAAAAAGTCAAACATTTACATTATGAAACGGAGGAAGCAGTATATAGAAATATTGCTGCAAAATGTTGCAAACTCGAAGCGTAGCGTAGTGTAGTGCTAGTAACCCCTCCCTCCCTGCTCGCTACTCCTATGTGTTGCCCGATAGTTTTCTATCCATTTCTGGTACATGATCTCAGTGTTGATCGCAAGTACTACAATCAGGTGAGACAAAGGACACATGACAACCTGAAGAGTGAAGATGACCAAATACGAGTCTCGTATCCGAGTATGCCTCCTGCAACTGTACAGTAAGGAGTACTACAGTGGCAATACCATTGCAGCGCCCATTCTGTCTTCAGACTTCAGAATTGAATGGCAAATCTGTCGATGCAGAGCATTTACAGAGTCCGGCAGCACGGGCAAGCCAATAAGCACGACCGGGCGACCGGCCGGACATCACGTCACGTCACAGCGAGAGCGCGACGAGGATGGCCTGGCGGCATCGCGCGCGGGCCGTCTCGACGCGCTCTTTCACCGTCTCCTCCTTCACGGCGGCCTTCACCATCTCCACGTCCATCTCCACCAGCCGCAGCACGCGGAAGAGCTCGGTCACCACGCGCTCCTCCACGCCACCCTCCGCCACGAGTATCTCCGCCTCCTCCCGCGCGCGCTCCGTCACCACGCCGGCCACCGTGCCCAGCAGCTGCCCGGACCCGTACCTCCCGCGCGCCAGCAGGCCCTCCAGCTTCTCCATGAAGTCGGCGATCGCCCACCCCCTCGGCTTCTCCAGCGGCAGCTTCTTGGTCCGCTTCCACCCGATCTCGTAGTTGGGCGGCTCCTCCCCCTGCGTCAGCGCCGTCCGACGGTGCCGCCCGTCCGTGGTGATGGCCGACGGCACGCGCCGCGCCACCGCGAACGACGTGGTGGCCGCTGCCGATGGAGGGGTGTCGTCGTCCGGGATGCGGTGCGGGTTGGCGCCTGCCTCGTCCGGGGTGGCGACGGCGGCGTTGGAGCTTTCTTGCTCCTGGTTGTTGTTATTGTTGTTCGCCTCTTCTTGGATGGGCTTCGGGGTCGAGCCGGTGGCCGGCCTCGGCGCCGCGGTGCAGCGGACGGCGGTGGTGGTGGTGGTTGGGAGATGGGGTTTGGGAGTGGCGGAGAGGAAGGGTTTTGGGGGGAGGAGAGGGCGGAGGAAGGAGGAGGCGGCCATGGCGGATGAGGCGTGGTCGGGAGAGCGAGTGATGTAGCTCAGCCGTTTCACGAGTTTTTACGTGATATGGATAAGCTTAGAAATGGCGAGTACTAGATATTTCTGGATTAGTGTCTTTTTTAGGCCTTCTGATTAGGCCTTCTGTGACAGGCCGGGGAAGGATGATTGAGGCCCATTTTCTGGCCTTCGAAGGAAAACCCATCATGAAGGGGAGAGAAACCAGGCTCGTTCCGAGAGGCAAATTTCCCTTGCCCAATACCTCCTCAAAAGAGAAATCCCAAGTCCTACTTCAACTCCCCTCGTGTGCCGGTGAGGAGAATAAGATATGAGTCTCTTCAGATTCCCTTTTTTTTTTTAGAGAAGAGTCTCTTCTGATATGCTTGCTTCATAGCCCAACTTAACCATAAAAAAATAGAGAGGAAGAAAGAAAATATCATCTCTAAATTTTGGCATCTATTTCGTCAAATCGGAATTGCTATCTAAGGTGTTGATATATTTTCTCTAAAAAAATAGTTGATTTTGTCAGGCCCAAACTCAAGGATAACAGAGCATTAGGGAAGCAGCCCAGTTTCTCCAAAAACACAAGTCTAGCCCATTGCCCTCAAGGAACGGAGTAGCCAAGAAGCCCAATGAATCTGGCTTCTAGAACAATCTAGCCCATTTCCCTCAAGGAACGGAGTAGCTAAGAGGCCCAACAAATCCGCCTTCTAGAACAGTGGCCGGTCCTTCGGAGTTCGGAGAAACCAATCCCGGCACGAACTCCGACTCCGAGTCCAACTCGAACCCGACGCTCCCTACGCTTCGTCGTCTCCAAGCGAGGGTTGCGTAATTGGTACGTTTCCGATTACGAACCCAAGTCGGATTCGAGAATTCTACGCGTGACCTCTCCCATATAAACGCGACAAGCTTTCCGTAGTCCCTCACCATTCCTTCTCCGACGCGGCGCCCTCTTCCTCTCCCCGAATCCCCTTCCTCTTCGACCCCAAATCGATAGATTTAATCGCCGCCATGTCTCCCTCCCGCGCCGACGAGGCGGACTCCGGCGCCGACCTCGGCTCCCACCCCACGGACCACGAGCTCCTCACCAGGTACCTCCGCCGCCACGTCGAGTCCGGCAAGAACCCGTGGGCGTACGTCCACGACGCCGACGTGTACGCCGCCGACCCGGAGGACCTCACCGGCGAGTACCCCCCGGCGGTGGCCAGCGACGGCTCCAAGGCCTGGTACTTCTTCACCACCGTGCGGGCCAAGACCGGCGGGGGGCAGCGGAGGGCGCGGGCCGTGGGCGACGGCGGGTGCTGGCACTCAGAGTCCGGCGCCAGGGACGTCGTCGCGGGCGCCCGCGGCCCAGGCTCGGTAGCGATAGGGCGGCGCCAGTTCTTCTCCTTCGTCAAGAAGGAGGGCTCCCGGCGGGTGCGGTCGGGTTGGATCATGGTCGAGATCGGCCTCAACCTCGGCCAGCAGGACGTCCCCTCCGACGAGCTTGTCCTGTGTAAGGTGTACCGGAGCCCGCGGGCGCCGCCACCGGCCGTCAATAGATCGACGGCCGCGCCGCCTCCCGCCGCCGCCGCCGAGAAATCCAAGACGGAGGAGGCTGCAGCGCCACCTCCCGTCGACGTGAAACCGGTGGTGGCTGATGCGGCTGCGCCGATTCCCGACACGAAGATAGTAAAGGCGGCGAAGGAGGCGGCCGCCGCCGCGACTGGATGCAAGCGGAAGGCCGACGGGAAGAGCTCCGGTGCGAGAAGGGGCAAGCGGCTCTGCGCCCGCTGCCAGGCGGAGACATCGGAGTCGGACAGCGAGGCCGAGACGGCGGTTCTTGACAACTCGCCGCGCAGCGGAGACGAAACGGCGGATTCTTCAGATGTTCATGTTAACCGCGAGGCTAAATTGCTCAAGTTTCTGTAATTAGTTTGATAGTTTCTATCTGGGACATAGCCTGCCAGACTAGATTGGAATCAGTATTCACCACAAAGATGGGAAGTTTCCTACGTTTCCCATTTCGAGATTTTAAGCTAGTGTAATCCCCCACCCAAATCATGCCTTACCCGAACATTTCCGTCTGTTGCAGACAGGGTAAACATTTGTTCAGTATCAGATGCACTGCGCTGCAACTGGTGCACTTGTAGACAGAAATTACTACAGAACGGAAAAAATTGGAGATAACATACAGACATTGGACATTCTTTTTCACGCAGTATAGTAGTTAAACACAAGAGGTTCAAGCCTGAATGATCATAACAGCTGCTTGCCATCACCCACCATCAGTTTCTTCTGGCATGATGGATAATTTTAACAACCTAGGATTTAAGACAGAAGCGAACAAGTGCCAGACTTGACCTTGATATGCAAAGGAAAGTGGGGGCAACGCACAATTGCACGATATGAAAGGAACAGATTACAAACATACAATGCACAGGTCTCATGAACACATTAAACTACACATACACTGAGATATTTGAGATACTTGCGAAGTTGCCATGAACAATTCCAATCTTCGATATCATTTTACAGCTAGATCAGTTGCCTTTGTTGTTCAGACGAAGGTCAATCTTATCTGTTCTGCCCTGATTGCTCTATCGATCTTGGAGCTGAAAAAGGATGGGCATATTTCAGATCAACACACTGCTCATAATCAGATATTAGATTCATTGAGTGGTCTTATATGCACAGGGAAAACACATAATATTTGCTTAAGTTTCACATTCAGGTCCAACAGTGCAGCTACTAGCATGGTCATAGGTTTATGTTTCAGTTAAGCCAGGCAAGAGATAAATGATTCAAACACAAAAGCATCATAGGAGCTGCACAACGTGGTAGAAACCAGGACATCCTCCAGCCATTACATCTAACACTGATTCCTTAGTGTCTAAATTTCCAGTAAACCATTCAATTCAAATGCAGGCATATTCCATAGATATATTTGTAAAGAGGGTGTAACTACCTATTCCAGCAGCATCAGATCCTCTCATGATTTTCAGTTTCCGACAGATAGTTGTAAACAAACTGCAATGGAATAATTTAAAGTCAGAACTCTTTTGATAATTACATTGAGCAAATAGCTCTGAAATTTACAGCAATATACAGGCTAAGGAATTTAGAAATTTAATAGACGAGATGTTAGAAAAAATTAAGCATCCATTTAATACAAAAGATGTACACATGAATTTTAAGGGGAGAGTCTTAGTGAAGGAGATGGCATATCTATAGGATATCTTTATTGTGCTATGTGATAGACAAGGAAGGTTTTCCTTCGATTGTCAGTACTCTTCAGAACTTAGAAGGTCTGGAACTCCTGAATCAAAACTAGCGACTAGCTAGAAAATTACTGCTCCATAACTCTAAGCTGGTTAAGTAAAACCAATGTCCCGCACTTTTGTTTATAGTCAATGCGCACAAGATTGCTTAATCAGATAGTGTGTGCAGAGGTCAGTCTGTAGTTCATTACAGACTTAGCACCTCAAATGGGTCAGTCCAAACAGAAAGGGTGCAGGTAAAAAATTGGCATATTATGTGCCTAGCCCAATAACTTAACGCAAAGGGAATGAAAATGAGGAAGTTTGCTCTTTAAAAAATTATGCAATAAGCAGATTGATTTAGATCGTCCTTTTGCTTTCAGATCAGTGTTGAGGTATAGAAATCATAATACATAAAAGGTTATAGATATGTTATTGTACTACTATCGCTATCTGAGACGATGTTATTGTGAACAAAATATGGTGTAGAACATTATAGGTAATTAAATAGACGGGCCACAATATTTTCCTCATGTGCCACTAGGAAACTTAAATAATCAATAACGAGTTCTAGTTCAATCCAAATACATTATTGAAGTTTAACAAGGGTTGTATTTAAACCACCCATACATGGTCATGTAAATAGGTATACCAAAGGGTGAAACAGAAGGGATATCATCAAAAGTATATACAAGGAACAATAACACAACAGAATATGTGGCATTAATTCTTGAAATACAATTGACATGAATACACAATGTGAGAAACTTACTCCCAAGGAAGATCACCAACAAGCATCCAGTCAGCATCCTTATCTTCATATGTCAGGACATACTCTTGGTCTTGGAGGGCATCAGCCTTTGAACCATTAGTAAGCCTATCTTTGTTTGATGATTTACGCAGACCGTTTTGACCTTTAAAATCAAAGGCATAGTATAAGCACCCACACAAAAGCAAAAGCTAACAAGCATAAGAGAGTGGATACATGTCAAAATATTGTTAACAGTGGAACGATTAGAACTATTAAGCAATATGCAAATAATTGCTCAAATTTGTGGTTCGCATGATTTGCATTTCACATATATTCGTACTTCATCTAAGAATTATGGGTATGTGTGTAAATCCCGTAGTTGAAGGACAATTAAGCTATGGAAAGGTTGGTTACAAATTTGAACAAAGGAGCAAAACGAATTGGTACTTCAACTTACAGAGTTACAGGTACAGGTTTATTTTCCTTCAAATTCTACAACTAAATCTGTAATACTATGCACACTTCAGGCATTGGATCAATGCTATCATCATGCTTCTTAAAATGACTGTGAAAAGCATTCGTGCACTCCAACAATCTAATATTCGAGCCGAACACTCACCAGCGATGAAACAGCTGAACATCTTCTCGAGAGCCAAGGAGAGATCCTCATAGCTAGAATACATCTTGAGGTCGACCTTTCTGAGGTACGGGGCGCCATCCATGCTCACCTTAACATAGAGAGGACCCCCTTCGGCCGTGCCCTTGTCTTCCCCCTTGCCCTTGGAGGTGCTCGCCGCTAGCGTGTTCTTCCGGTAGTTTCGCACGGGCGGCCATCCCACAACCTGCGCCCTGGGGCTCCACAGCGCCACCGCCGATCAGTACCAGCTCACGCACGCACACACCCACATCCAGAAACCCAATCTCAAGCTTAATCAAACCCTTGCTCGAACCAAATCTTACTTTGCAGCCGGCGGAGCCGCGGGTGTCGCCTTGTCCTGGCCCGCTCCCACCGCGGCAGCGATGGAGCCGCCACCAGAGCTATGCCGCGGGGACGATTCGGGGAAGGCGCGCTTGGATGCCGCCTTGGTGGGGGGCAGAGGCCCGAGCGTGAGCCCCGCGGCGACTGCGTCGCGTTCGGGGGACTCGGAGCCCGGGAGGCCGAGGCGGAGCGTGAGGCGAGGGCCGGCCTCGCCGCCGCCGGGATTGGGCGAGGACGAGCAGGAAGAGGAGCTCGGCGTCGGGGACGCCGCCACCGCCGGCGCCGCGGAGAGGCCGATGTAGTCGTGCGGCTCGAGGGGCAGCGACATTGGTAAGAGTTGGGGGGAGAGAGGTCTGTGTGGGGAGAGGCGGAGGTCAGGTTTTTGTTTGGAGGCAAGTGGTGTGGTGGAGGAGGAGACGACTTGTTAATTAAAAGTGGCCGACCGGTAGGATTTTCGACCGGATTTTTTTCCGCCCAGCTCCCTCCCTATTGTTTTTTTTTCTTTCTCTCTCTTTTCGCGGCTCTCCCTTTCTTTTCTGTGGCCTTGTCCGGTTGTCCTCTTGTCTCCTGGCGTTTGTATTCTAGTCGTTGGTCTATGCCCCGGGGTCGTCTTGTGTGCACTTGCTGCGTAAGCCGATATTCTTCTGCGGATGGGTTTGGCTCGCTCCGCACTGTAGATTCGGTTGCAGTCGAACATGGCTGCGAGGCAAAGTCAAAATGGTAGGAGTACCACGTTACGTGTAGCATTGTACCGCGTTGTTGACGACGATCAGCCCTCGGCTAACCGTGTAGTACTAGTATTGTACGGTACGAACTAATCATTCGTGAGCGGGTGGAGCTGGCACCGCTGCACAGCCGGGGGTTGTGTTTGGTTTGGTCAGTTCTGGTCCGGTCCAACGTCCAAGCAGAAGGAAAAAAGAAATAAAAGAAAAACCTGGCAAGCGTACGTACGTTGATCACGCAAGTTTAAGGCGAGAGTGGCTGCGAGGTTGGGGCGCAGCGTGGACGCGAAACCGCCGACACGGGTGGCCGTCCTCCCCCGACAACGCCGCGGAGCCGTCGCTCTCT
>CM002476.1:19920681-19955141 GCA_000325765.3 Leersia perrieri | reverse complement strand
CGGCAACGCACGGCTACGCTGCGTGCGTACGCCACCCGTCCCGGCCCGTGTGTCCCTAGCTCCTCAGTCCTCACCGTGCCCGGTGCGACCGCGTACTACGCTCGAACACCCGCCCAGCACATGTAGTACAAATCACTCGCATTAACTCCGTGTTCTGGCTGTCCCACCGGCCACCTGTGCGTGCGTGTATGCTCGCGATTCTTTCGCGAAGTGTTTTACTGCAGGAGGCAGCATACTCCTGGCGTATGAATCACAGGCGGCCAGGGGTGGGCCAAGGTCTGTAACTTCGACGGCATTAGTACTGACAGTACACGTAGCCCCTGCTAAACCACTGGTAATACTGAAGGTCAACACGTACGGCATGTTTGCGTGTGTGCGTGATGATGGCTAGCTCCACGTACGGGCTCCTTTGGGTCCTCTCGGCTGCACGCATGCGCGCTGCCACCCGCAGTGCTTGCAGTTGCAGTTGCAGCTTGCTGGGTTGATGAGAGTTCCCCACACTCCTCCCACAACGATGCCCGTGCACCGCGCGCGCGGGCAGACAAGCCGGCCGGCCACATGCACGCAGGATGGAGCAGGAGCTCCTGCTCCAGTGCTCCCTCCTGGTTCACGCCAACGCCACGCCTCGCCTCAGCGCCAGAGCTCTACTACTGCTACGAGCCTACGAACTGGAGTAGCTAGAGTGGCAGGACTGGCATTCTTCTGTTAACCGTCCATGCGTGCATCATCACCTCAACGCCTAGTCGCCAGCCATCATGCATCCCCTAGCTACTCCCGTCGACGTACGTACGCGCTGGATCGCTCGCCGGCCGGCCTCTCCTGCGTTGCCGCGTCGGCAACATGTCCCTCTTCCCTTCACCGCACCAACCATCATCTACGCTTACTATACTCCATTAGCTCCGTAACCCCGGAAGGAGTAGCAATTGACTCCTTCCTTTGCCGGAAGCAATAGACTTTCTACGGTCGCGCGTATCATGAATTGCTTTGCCGGAAGGAGTAGCAATTGACTCCTTTACCGGAAGGACACTCGCTTTGCAGCTTACACGGCCGAATTAAGGCGCAAGTACAACCACCGAACGTGCTCATCATGTCCAAACGACCTGTGCTGTGAGTACACTAGATAGAGAGGATTTTAGCCGTGTCAAGAAGGTATAGATGGACTGACGAGAGTGGCAGGAGCCCGTGCGACGACGGGGCAGGAGGCATGGGCCATGGGTCATGATGAGCTCCTTTCATCTCGGCCCTTTTCCCTATCTCTCTCGCACGCAGTGATCTCTCTCCCTCTCCCAAGTTGTCTCCTGTCTCCCCGGCGCCACTGCGCAGTGAGACGCGCGCACCGAGCTACAGCAGCGAGCACACGTACGTACGGTAAAAGGCAGTAAAGCCGAGCAAGTGAGCCAGGGATTGTTTGTTTGCTTCTTCCGGTGGGGGCAGCAGCTGCCGTGCCCTGCTCTGCCGTATGTGTACGTACGTGAGAATATGACCGAAAGGTGCACATCTACTGGGCTTCTTCAATGGCCACTCCCGCGGCCCGCCCCTGTGTAAACAAAGAGCAGTAGTACTGTGGCAATAAGGCCTCTCACAATCGGTCTACGTGGCTCGTCCCTTGAGCCCACCACGTAGGAAAGATAAGCCCAAAATCGCTGTGAACCGCTGCCTGCCAGTTTGCTCGAGTCTTGCAGGGGAGACCGGCTTCCTCACCAATTTTGCGCAGGGGAGAGGGATACGAGACGGCTAGGGCACCTGATTGTGGGCGTCGTTTCCCCACGCTCGTGTCCCTGGTGGCGCAATCCCCCCAAATACCCCTGACTCGCGCGCTCTTCTCCCCCATCCCAGGCGCCACATCGAGATTGAGCCGTATTTTGCTGTTCCATCGGTTGTCTGCATGAAATGATTTTTTCTTCAATTCCAATTCAACATGCAACAGTAATCGAATCACATGTAGTGTGGTTTCATCACCTTAAATGCCCGATCAATTCTATACATGTCGTGAATCGGCCTTTACATGCACTAGTTCACAGTGGATCATCAAGAACGCCTTACCTCGTAAGACGGCCGCGCTGCTTGTCGAGAAGCAGGAGTCGGCACCGGCACGATCCCAAGCTAAATCATCGACGTGGACGACGAGATCCTGTTGTCAATAGACGAATTCCCGCGGCGGGTCGACGAGCTGCCACCGTTGGACGCCGAGTGCCTCCGCCCGACAACGAGCTGCCGGCGAGGATCCGCGAACTGCGACCATTCCGGTTGACGAGCCGCCGGATCCGGTGGCCGAATGCCCACCTTCCGACCGCCGACGGCTAGATCCAGCTTGCCCCACTGCCACTCAGATCTCCCACCGGCGGGGCGGGCTGGGGCGACGAAGCGGCTACTCTGTCGCTTCCGCAGCCGGCACGACCTTGGGCTGACAACGGTGCCAACGAAGCGAGCTGCAACGCGAATGGCGACGAAGGAAGGAGGGTCGATGGGAGAGCGGATAGGCGAGGAACAAGACAGGAGGAGAATCCGATGAGACTACCCTTCGCTCGGGGGTACAACGGGTATTGTTTGGGCCGAAGAAACGAATCGATCTGCCACCACTGTGGGCTTCGTCCCCTCATTTGCGTGGCTTTAGATTTTGTGGGCCCATTAGGACACGGCTCCACTGTGGGCTTCGTTACCTCACAGTGTCCTTAGCCCATAAATTTGCTAGAGCTATGGGCCCCCGGTTGCTCTGATTGTGAATTGTGAGAGGCCTAACCAGCTGTTGTTGGGACTGCATCTAGCGGCTAGCGCGGGACAGCGAGCTCTGCCGCTGTGTAAGACTGCTCAACTCGAAGTCAACTTCCTGGGGGTATTTTGGCATTTTGGTTTGGCAACGACTAGCAAGGCTTAAGGCCCATTTAAATCGCAGAAATGCTGAAACACATAAATATTAAAACATAGAATTTTAGTAGAAATACACATACAAACTGAGTATTATAAAACAAAAAAAAGTACATAAACGAATATTTGATAGGACTATAGAAAAAACATATGAATTAGAGAAAACAGATATAGGCCCTTTGATTTGTAGGAAATACATAGGAAATTAGGAGGATTTCAATCCTATGAAGATTTTAGAGGAATTCAAACGTGAGGTTTTACCTCATTTTTTATCTTCACATGCCTATAATTCGTGTGTCTCAATCAAACGACTGTTTTGAAACTTTTCTGTGTTTTTCATTCCTGTAGAAATTCAATAGGTAAGACATCTAATTCCTGTGTTTTTTTTATTCTTGTCTTTTTACAATCCCGCGTTTCTAAGGGGCCCATACTCATAGAAAATAGAAAAGTTTCCAAGAGGTTTAAGCTCTTGGTAAATTTAATCTAAAATCTACTGACATCGAACTATTTCATAGGAAATTCAAAGGATTTAAGAATCATCGATCATTTGTTTCAAAGTACCACATAAAAAAAATTCTATAGGATCTGAATCCTATAAACATCCTCTACAAATACTTTGAATTAAAGGGGGGCCAAGTACTCCTACTCCTACTTGTTTTCTTACTAATCATGGTTGTGCTTCTCGGTTCTCGCAATAATTTAGCCATACCGAGCAATCCGGTCTCAGTCTTTGTTTTTTTGGAAATTTCAGTTATCTAAACCGAAGATCAAAATATATACATTGAGCACATTGCACAATAGTAAGAGTGTAAGACTGAACATTTTGATGTCGGTTGGTTCGGTCTTTGGTCTCGTTCATGAATCATGACCGAATCCTGTGTGTGGCGCGACCGCGTGAAAAAAAAATCAAGCTCTTATATTTTACCTCTAAATCGTGAGGTAAAAAAAATATGGTTCGCATGGCAGTGTTGGTTCGAAGTTCGAACTATATGGTCATTATAGAATTTTACATGTGTAACTAAGCTGCACTATGACAAGTAATTTTTGTTGCTACTACTAGTCTAAAAAGGTATTTCCTCTGTCCCAACAAGACTTTAATTTTTTATTTCCGTGTCTGATTTTGACCTTTTATTTTATTCAAAAAAATTTATGATTAAATTATAAAAAAAATTATGCAAGAAGTACTATTTATGTGTTTTTATCTAATACCTCTGTCCCTAAATGTTTGATAGCGTTGACTTTTTTAATACACACGTTTAACCGTTCGTATGATTTAAAAAACTTTTGTGAAATATGTAAAGCTATATATATGCATAAAAATATATTTAATATTGAATCAAATGATAATAGAAAAAGAATTAATAATATGTGTATAAAAAGTCAACTTCGTCAAATATTTAGGGATGGAAGGAGTACTAATAATTAAAAAATTAACTATAAAAAAATTCAAATAAGACGAACGATTAAATTTGTCCACAGAAATCTAAAAATGAAGTTTGTTTTGGGACGGAGGTAGTACAAATAACTTGTTTTAAATTAAAGTAGTTGTGTATTTGCAATAGTTCGTTTAAAGATAAATCTAATAACATCTTTTGTGGTTAGTTGATTTGTCAAGGTTCATAATGTTTGACTTGTACTATTCTAAAAATAATCATGTTTTAGGACTAAGAAGCCACAGAGACAATTTGAATTGTTTAATTGATGGCTCATTCGGTTTAAAGGATTTTTAGAGGAGAAGCGGATACAAATTCATATGTAATTCCCATTTAGTTTGTTACAGTTTAGGGTCTGTTAGCGCCATGCATGGTAACGGGGTTGTATCCATTGAGTTTTGTCACCCCATCCCTGGCGTGATGAAAATCACTCGTCCTCAGCCCTAATGCCTATCCCCACAATTGGGTGCATTTTTTTCCTCACGGCGACTGAAAACAACAGAGGCAGCACAACAAAGGCCCGGTGGAGGTTGCGACATTACATGTACGATTAAAAAATACAGCTAACTAACATTAAAAAAATTATATATAATTATACTAACTACTACTGTAAATATACTAACTACTACTATATCTAATACAAATATTCTCTCTTCCTAGATCTCAAAAAATATCTAGCTTACAATTTTACCTGCTAATAGTAGTGTCTATCACAAACTTGCTGTCTCCTCTACACCAGCAGCACGACCTCCCTCCCTTCAACTCCACGAGCTGTTGCGTCTCAGGTAGCAGCAACAATGGTGCGCGCTCGTCGTCATCTCCTCCTTTGCTCGGGATGAGGAGATGAAGCTCGGGATGAGAAAAGGAAGAAGAAAACACAGCGACGAAGTGGTCCTGCGCTGCTTTAAATCGGTGAGCACCCGGAGCCTACCGCCAAGCGGCCTGGCGGTATCAGCGCCCCCATGATTGCTGGAATTGGCGCCGAGCAGCACAGACGGCGGGCCCTACCGCCATACCGCCTGGCGGTACCCGCCTCCCGCCGAACCGTTTGGCGGTAGGGACGCGTGCAGCTCGGTGGTGGGCCCTGCCACCAGACCACGCGGCGGTAGGTACCCTGCCGCCAAACCCCCAGGCGGCAGGTCCCCATTTCTGCAATTTCCCCACTCGACTTCTATTTTTGTAATTTTTCATAAAAAAGATAATATTTCTCAAAAAAAATCGCGACAACGGCGTGAAGGCCTAGTTTCCTACTTTGACGACGGTGGTGCAAATGGGACGGAGAGTCGGTAGCAGTGAAGAGAGCAGTGAGGGGTTTCTGACGCTGATCACCGTCTCATTGGTGGAGGGGAAAAGAGAAAGATAGACAGGAGAGAGTTTTTTTTCTCTATATGACCGGCAAGTGAATCCTACAGACTGACTAGGATGTCACACCTGTATGCCACTCGTCCATACTGTCCTAGAACCTATATCAAATGGGTTTTGCGAGTTTGGGGTCTAATATTTCTAATATTGGTGTTGAGGGACGACTTTCAAACCCTGTCAAGACAAGAGACTTAAATTGGACTTATTCTAGAAAGGTATGCAATCCCATCTGCAGGCCTGAGAGTTGCTTCTGGGCTCTTGGCACAGATCGATTGGTCCAGATTACAGTGGTGGCCCATAAGCGTACCATGAAACAGTTCAATCGTCTGTATGCGATATTTTAAGAACTCCTCGCCCGTCTTGAAATATAGCTAACTCTATGGCCTTGTTTGGATCCATAGATTTTTTTTAAGTTCTTGTCACATCAGATATTTGGACGTTAATTAGGAGTATTAAATATAGACTGATAATAAAACTAATTGCATAAATAAATGCTAATTCATTAGACAAATTTTCTAAGCCTAATTAATCCACGATTAGCAAATGTTTACTGTAACATCACATTCGCTAATCATGGATTGATTAGGCTCAATAGATTCGTTTCGCAAAATAGTCCAGAGTGTGAGGTGGGTTTTATAATATAGCAACTCTACGGACTTCTAATTAGTATCCAAACATCCGATATGACAGGGACTTAAAAAAAGTCTCTGGAAACAAACATGGTCGTAACATCATCTAGGACAACAAATTTGGATAAGATTATGTCTAGATTCATCCATTTGTGCAAAGGTGCTTATATTTTGTGACTAAAGTAATAGATAATAGTATATTGTTAGTTTCAAAACATATTGACATACCCTCGCAAAAATAATAATGATATGTGGATTGACTGTTGATAGAAGAACTAATGTTTTCTAGCTTTTTCACGGTAACTAGATTTCAAAACAATTGTAGTAGTGTTTTCTAGTACTACTCAACTACTCCGGTCATTAATTCATGTTATTAATTCATGTTGTTTTTAACATTAGAATTAGGATTAAAAAACATATATTGGTGATAGGAGGGAATGCGTCGTCTATATATTGATAATATTTTTTTAGAAATGCAAAGGTAATGATGCATATACAGTTATTTATCTAGTTTTCATAAACATATTTTATTGTGTGTATAGTTGATATATTGATCAACTTCCGCCGATATAGTTTAGACCTACTCTCTCCGTTTATTTACTTTTCGTTCTAGCAAATCGCACGAAACAAAAGATGTGGCAATACATTGCAACCCTCATCAATTGATTACATTCTCTAGTAGTAATCCTAAAGTACACTGGTACAATTTCATTTATTAAGGATAGAAGGAAAACAAAAACATCTATAGAATGCTTTAAAATGTGAGAACGGAAAAAAATTTTAACATAAATTTTGAATCCTAAACAACAAATAATCTGAATCGTAGGGTAGCACATTTAGATAGTGCACATCTTTCTCTTTTTTGTTCTTTTTAACGAGGTAGTTCCTGATCATCGAACATGTAGGTTCCTGTTTACCCTCTTTTAATAATTTAGTAGAAAATCCATAAGAAATTACGTTTAATATCTATATATCATTCACCCCAAAACAAAGATAATCAAGGTTTGATGTGCATTTGGCATGCGCTTTTATTTACGTTTTCTTCATGCACTAATTATCGAAGTACAACTGTTTGTTGACGTGGAGTACCATAACAGTCACGGAAGTACCCCACGGAAGGCTCTATCTCTGTTCCACAGTACTGCGGCATAAGTGTACAACAGTGACAAATATGCACGTAATGGCCCCCGAGTAACTTGCAAATGGTTCGTCATTAAACACGCCACATGAACAGAGGCCGTCGCTAGGACGTACACAACCTGTGCACATATGGTCTCACACATTCGCGGCGCCTGTGCGTTGATTGCTTTGCTGCGTGGGAAAACGCCGCTGCGGTTAGGTGGCACGGAACTTAGAAAAGGACCATGTTGTCGATAGAAAAAGCACAGGGACACACAAGGGCCAGGAGGATCGAGTTTGGTAGCAATGCACTTACCGCTAGCTAGGAGTACGCGCGTCCGCGTCCCCGTTCGATCGAGATCTGAAAGGGGACTTGGCAACGGCACAAATCTTCACGTACTACTACGCCAAGTCGCGCGCGGATACCAAACTCTAACAAAGACGCTGCACCAGCCGGCCAACGAGCGAACAGGGCTTTGTCAAAAAATGTGTTTCGGTTCCTCTCTCGATCGTGAGGCTTTCTACGCTAGCGGAGACAGCGGGCCTCGCGGTCTCTTTTTACAGGCGTCGTGTCGATGTCGAGAGGTTGGCGGAGAGGCTGACTGGTGGGCCCTCTCCGTGTTGACCTGACCCCTCTATGCCTTCCGTAGTTCAGTCTATGATCTGTTTCGATTCGCTGGCTGGTTCACCGGAACTATAGGAGCATGCAAATAGAATACTGTAGCAGAACAAAAAAGGAAGAAAAATAAAAGACCTCAAGCTTATGTTAGCACGAGGAATTGGTCCTGCAGTTTATGAATCAATCTAGCTAAGCTAGGTACCCCCTCCTGTACGCGTACATACTTGGCTTAGTCGGCTTAATTTGCCGGTACAAGCTCTTGGCTCTTTGTAATAAGAAAAAGGCTTCTTACTTCCGGATGTGCTCGTCGGCAACGCTGCTGACATCGTCAGCTGGAACAGATGACCAATCACCGACTGCCGGACGACATGTACACAAACACAACAAACAAATAGGATCGACACACGTAGACAAATCGTATTCCCTCCAGCTTACTAGCTTTGACCTTATTTGCTTAATTTGACCTCTTCTTAAAGAAAACAAATTTCAAATTCGCCGGCTATTATTTTTCTTATTAAACAAAGTGCCTACAAGGGGAAATCGTGCGAGACAAGTCGGCGGTCAGGGCCAGTTTGGTCCAGGTGCCCAATGCACGAACCATTCTCCGATACATTCGCCGAACCGGCAACCTACAAGGTTACAGGCTGAACAGTAGGAGTATATACTCCTGTTATCATAGTGTTGACTTGCGTAGCATTTGCTCATGTTTACGCCACTGAGGAAAGGGACCCACCGCCGAGAGAACCTACATAGCAGCCGCATCAGCCGCGTCGGGCCCACGTTCAGCCAACACCGGGGATCTCGAGAGGATACGTAAGAACCGTACGATTGGCCAGATGGACGACACGTCGCGAACCCGGCGACCGGTGGCGCGTCGCTCGTGGCTCTCTGCCGTGAGGCCGCCTCCGGTTTAAAGCGTAGTATTTCTCCCTTTTGCATGCAGCACCCTGCGTTTTATGGTAATTTACCAAGGATTAAACAAAGACTTTGGAGATAAGCTTTTCGGTTATTTCTTAGAATGCACTTAAAGCAAACGTTTTCAGGTCTGGCGAGAGGGACACCGATTTGAAAATCTTCAAGATTGGCGCACCAGATGCGTGTAGCACATGGCATGAATGAATGGTGGTGGTTGTATATATATGTTTAATAATCTCATATGCAAATCCTAACATAGAGGAGTTTTATATTGGTATTTTCACATGGATGTAGAATTCCTTCCGTTTTATCATGGTTAACCATGACGGACAATTCTAAATGAGTAGCAACTGGAATGGTCATATATATATATGGTTTTATGACTTGAGGCTAACGACACTTTTATGCCAACAAAAGGAAAAAAAAAGAAACTACTGCATACTCCATTCGTAGAAAAAATATAAGAATTTAGACACATTCTAGTACAAGAATATGATCATAATATCTGTCCAGATTCCTCATAACAGGTTGAGTCACAATATATTTGAATGGACGGAGTACATGCACACACATACCGGTAAAAGCTGTAAATAGGGCTAGAATCGATTTTTGGTAGGTTGCCATTGGCAAGGGGTGAATGTAAATTGTTCGTGCAATATGGCCATGACGTCTCCTTACTCTGATTAACACCATTCTACATTTACACTTTCACTCTTACCAATTTTCCCCAAGGTATATTAGCTCTTCCTCAGGTTTAATAATTCTTTCTATTTTAGACGAGATTCATGTGAAACTTTTAAATTTTATTCTAAATAACTTAACTTTTTAGTTTAAAAACTTAAAAATTATATGCATTGATTTGTCTAAAAAAGCAGTATAAATTCCTTAGGATATTCATTTATATTCTAATAAAATCAATTAGCAAAGCAATATTTTGAATATGCGTGTTGTTGTATAAAAGCGTAAACAATTATGGGATCGGAGGAAGTAACTTTTAGCTTACCTGGATGTCAGGTACATAACTAATGACTTCTATTCTGGGACGAGGATTGTACAAGTTAATAAAGTAACAATACGAATCATGGCAATTTTAGTATCAAATCAATACTACCTTCGTCTCAAAATATAGCTACCTGAAGTTATGAATCTAGACAAGAAACATGTCCAGATTCATTTCTTGTCCAGATTTATAGTTTCAGGTAGTAGTATATTCCAAATATTGAACCACATGCTTCTAGAAAATACAACCTGGCTGAAGAGAAAATCAAGATATAAAAAGAACATTTCCATATACAACCAAGCCAATTAAAAATTCTATAGCTCCTACAGTATCAGAAATATATAATCAGGAGTTTGGAGTTAATTGTGAAGGATGCATTTTTTTTGAGAGTTAATTGTGAAGGATGCATTTTTGGTAGGGAAAACCATTAGGCTGTGAGCTAGGAACCAACATTTTCATTTTAAAAAACTAGGAACCAACATGTAATCGTTCGTTCATTTCATACAAATAGTGAATCTACTTATCCTTTTGTTGTATCGACCCATCATACTCGATTTGTATTGAGCGACTAGCAATATTTACCAATGATTGATCCATTTTTACGAGTGAGACATCAATTTATAATAGAATGGCCAGTGGCGTGGAGCCCGAGCAGACATGCCTGGAAGGGTCAATATGAATATTGCCAAATTTTGATATGAGATTAAAAGGTTTTAGATATTGACAATATTGCCCACTTTTGGCCTCAAGAAAACACAAATAGCTGAAGACAAAATTAATGCCATCGCTAGGGTGATATACTTCATAAGTGAACCATTTGGAAATTTTATATCCTTCGCACTTTGAAAATATAAAATTAAAAGGTTCATAGGTCAGACCAAGGATTCATATTTGTTGGAAACCACAGAACTGTCATCTACACATAAATCCGTAATCTAAAACTATAATTAAGGGCTTGTTTAGTTGCTAGCCACACATTACCATCCCTTGCCAATAAAAGTTGTCATACATGTCTAAATTGAAACAATCTTCGCTATATTTTGACTAGTCTAAGAAAATCTTGGCATAAACTATGGTAATAACCAAACAGCTGCTAAGTTGGTTAAAACTGTCTAATCTTAAACGTGTCAAACTATGACATGCCATGAACTTTTTGTTTCCCTAAATGTTACACTTGACGAAGTAGTGATGAACTTTTTGTTTCACTGTTCATCAACGTGGTGCTAGACAAGTGACCCATTTAACTCTTTGATCCCTTTTTTCTATGTGCAAGATAAGAAGAATACAAACCTCGACTACCAAAGTATCGATTCGTCAACTCATAACATTATACTCGGAATCTTAGGCCTTGTTTAGTCACGAAAATTTTTCGCGAAAACATCACATCAAACGTTTGACCAGATGTCGGAAGGTGTTTTTGGATGCAAATAAAAAAAACTAATTTTACATCTTAAAAAATATTCTCCTTCCATATTCTTATGTGCTCTAACAGATCATCTATACTATATCATCTATATTACATCATCATATATTTTAATAATATGTATCAACTACCCAACGATTGATTTCTTCTTAGAACTGTTTGTTGAAGCTCTATCGATTCCCCTACCAAGAAAATTCAGATAGTTAAAAAAACTTGCAGCACATTTCCCTTCTCTGTTGAGAAAATGAATAGACGATGCAATCTTTACACTAGGGTCTTCTCTGTATCTGTTGACTTTTCCCCTACTATATTCTATTCTTCCCCAACTCTAGTCTCTTCTATTCGCGGTGCTCAGCTGAGAACCTGGAAGAGCAATAATGAAGAGGCTGAGCGGCGAAGTTTGGCACAGTAGGGTGCGTGCGGGCGTGCGGCGGCGTAGAGAGGCGAGGGGCAGAGCAGGGCGACGCAGGCCGATGCAACGGAGCATGCAGATGTAAAAAGGAGCGGCCAGGCGCAAGGAGGCGGCGGCACAGCTGGGGTTGGCTCAGACGGCACACGACCGGCGAAGGCGTCGGCACAGGCCCGGGCGGCGCACGGCCGGAGGTGCGCCGACGGCATGGGTGCGCGCTCAAACGACGTGGGCCCGGGGGTCGATCTGAGCAAATTAACCGCCCCAGAATACATGACCACCTCCAGGTACGCCGCATCCTCTCCATCTGCGCTTCTCTACGGCTGGACCGCAATGGCCGGTGACGACGACACCGATCCGGATGGAGGCGGGAGCTCGATCCGGAGGAGGCAGTTGCAATATGGCACGAGGAGAGAGAAACACCATACTCATATTTGGCGTTTCTCTCTACCGGATAGCGTACGCGCTAATTTTGGATGCCGGGATGGCATATCCGCTGGAGCCGCTTTTTATTCTCCGTACGCTATTTGAAGGATGGAGTACCTAAGAGCAAGTTAATAAGACCTTGGATATAAAAACTTATTTTTAGTCCTGTCACGTCGAATGTTTGGAACTAATTAAAAGTATTAAATATAGACTATTAATAAAACCAACCTTATACTTTGGACTATTTCACGAGACGAATCTATTAAGTCTAATTAGTTTATAATTAGCAAATGTGATGATACAGTAAATATTTGCTAATCATGGATTAATTACGCTTAAACAAATCGTCTCGCGAATTAGCCTTTATTTATGTAATTAATTTTATTATCATGCAAACATCCAGTAAGAGAGCCTGCTACTAGGTCTAGTCGCTATCCACGTAATTATAGTAAGCGCTATAGCAAACTGATACAATAGAAACACTATAACTTGAATATTCTATTATTTTATGGGACCCGTCATCTTCGTTGTCTTTCTCCTTTCTTCTTCCTGCTCTCCTCGGTTCTTCTTCCTTCCTTCTCTTCAATTCTTCGTCCTTTAGTCAAACTAATGCTCGGCGATGGACGAGGACAGCCACGGGGGGCGGAGGGTGCTCGGCGCCGGCGGCCACGGGCGGGGCGGACGGATGGCGATCGGCGGCGGTGGCCACGGCCGCGGCTGACGGGTGCGCTCGGCGGCGAGACGGACACACCCGCTCCAGGAGATGGAGCAGGAGTAGATCAGGGTCAAATCTTGCCTTGCCGCCTATTATCCTCATATCCATCGCCAACGCCTTCAAACAAAACAACAAGCAATTTGCAATCAGTCCATGATTCATGGCGTTCGATTGAGTAAACAAAGACAGCCAACACCAGATCCAGCACCATGACGCCTAACTTCCTTATGCTCTTGAGGTCATGGTAGTCCTGGAACAAGGCAATATCATCGAAGCATTCTGCCATGGAGTTCCAACCGGCGGAGCAGGATGGTCATGGTGGTAGGAGATCCAAGAGGGCGACACCGACGGTGGCCGCGGCAGTCACGATGGACGAGGCCTCACGGCCGAGGCGGACGCAGCCGGCGATGGATGCCGCGGAGGACGAGGACGGGGGCGACGGTGGACGGAGGCGACGAGGACTCGAAGAACAACGAAAGCGGCGAACGGAGACGAAGGCGCTGGATGCAGGCGTGCGGATGAAAATCGCTACCGGCGGGTCCCACGCGTCCTCGGGCGGAGCGTGCAGCCTCTCTCCGCCACCTCATCAAAAAATCCAAGGTGGAGCTACTGGCGCCCATTACTGTACCTGCTCTAATGGCGTATCTCCTGGGTTTGCTTTTAGTCCATATCATTTTAATGCTTTATACACAAGTTAGCAGCAATAATATACCATCACTGGCTAACCCAAGAATTACTACCCGAAAATGCTGAGAGGTGAGGGGTTTAAGTGCAAGTAGGAGTTCTCTTCTCTCTCCCCCCAACCCACTTTCCGACGGCGACTCAGCCGCCATATCGATCCTCCCCCTGCTCCTACTGTTTGTTCCTCCTCTTCCTCTCTATCTGCCGTCTTCCCTCCCCCTCCACCACCTCACCAACTCCTCCTGTCCCGACGAGCGAGTGAATCCCCCAAGAACAGGGCAGAGGGGAGATGAGATTGGGGATTGCCTCGTGAGGTGATCCCTGCCGTTTCCCTGTTTGTTTATTTTCAATGAAAAATATTTTTTATTTGTTTTTTTTGGTTGTTTATCGGATTTTTGGAGGCATTTCGTGATGGGATTGTGGAGCTTTGCTGCTGCTGTTTTGCCATGTTCTGTTCGGATCAGGAAGTAATCTCGCTGTGCTTTTTTTCTCGCTTTATGTTTGGGTGCTGTTTGCTGCTGTTTCGAGATTGGTTCTGGGAATTCCGGCAGCGTTCGGTCCTTTTGATCTGAGATTGTCCTTTTCGGGCTTAAAGTTGTCTCCTTTGGAGCTATCCTTTCTGTATGATACTTAATACGTTCCAATTTTGGTTGCAGCGGGAGAAAAGTCTGAAAATTAACGCGTCCTTCGCTTGCGAATTTAGAATTCTGCGGACACAAGTACATTTACCGTAGGCCCTGATACCAATTTGTATTGAGCAATTAATTGGGGTCAGACTTTGAGCGATTGGAGATGAAGTGATTGAAGCTAAATCCTGTTGCTGAAGCAGCAATTTTGGGTCAGAGTTTGATGCCTTTGTTTTGACTGCAGAACTGTACATGCTTGATAGTGTTGGGTTACTGCAATGTCCCGAAGGAATGCGGCGGCAATGCAGCGGGAGGGGTCAGTCAAGGATTGGGAGGAATTCGACCCCTCGCCGTCTCCCAAGCTGGCGTATTCGCAGTCCTATGTTGCAATGAGGGGGCTTCTAACATCAGTGGCTTCGCTGGACCCTGTCCTGGTGTCCAGCAGCCTCAAGTCTGCATGGGCAGCTATATCATCTCACAAGCATGCCCGGTCTTTGGAGAGGTCAAGGTCCAAGGGATTGAGCTGCAAGAGGGCCATGCTGCACTTATTAGTGTGCTTCATGGTCGGTATCTTCATTGGATTCACACCACCCTTTTCAGTCGATTTACCAGAGAAGATAGCTTCTGAAAATGGGAGGCTTCCATTTGATGGGGGTGTGATTGAAAGAAAAATGATAGAGCAACAGGGTACCAAATTGGAGCCATTCGTAGAGGAGGCTGAATCTGAAGCAAGCGATGAGCCACAAGTTGAAGAGAGTCCACCAGTCCCTGCAATTTTGGATGATGAGGTGGACTTTGTTGAGGCCTCTCCTATTGTAAATTTTGTTAATGATTCTGGCATTGTTATGAGGAAGCAGCTGATTGTTATTACAACAACCTCTGTTCGACCGCATCAGGCATATTACTTAAATCGTCTGGCTCATGTGCTAAAAGATGTCCCGCCTCCTCTTCTGTGGATAGTGGCAGAGTGGCCATACCAGTCTCGTGAAACTGCAGAAATATTGAGGTCTTCTGGGGTCATGTACAGACATCTTATCTGCAATCGGAATACTACAAATATAAGGAAGATTGTCGTCTGCCAAAAGAATAATGCAATTTTTCACATTAAGAAGCACCGTCTTGATGGTATAGTGCATTTCGCTGATGAAGAGAGGGCATACTCAGCTGACCTATTTGAAGAAATGCGGAAAATAAGGTGACATTGCTACCACTTTCTTTGCTGCATTGGCATGTACGTTGACCTTTTTTGTCATGAATTCCTGATTGAAGCTAATAGTATAAAATATATGTGCTTACCAGTCCACTTTTAGGCATTAAAATCCTAGAAACTATTGCTTGTCTGGTTATGCTGAGTCTCCTGTTGTTCATTGCATGCCAATACTGTAAAATCTTTCAGTGCCTGCTGCATATGAAAACCATGATTCTGATTGCTAGTTTTTCTTGTCAGATCTACCGGTAAACAGTAATGTTTAAGTGCTACTTAGCTTGCCTAAAAGATACTCTACTAGCTAAATATGCAATTGATCTGTTGGATGGTGATATGATTTTTTTCTCAGGTGGAGTTTGATGCAGATATGCACTTTTTTTTTTGTTTTTTCCCTGTCATTCTGCTTTTCTCATTCTTTCTTTCCTGTACAATTAAGTTTATTCTCCATATGCTCTAATATTCCCTTGATCTAAATGATGGTGCCCCAAAACATGGATTGTTTTCAGTAACATAATATAGTGGGGACACACGGCTTTCTCATTCGCTTTCCGCTTTCTCCACTAAATAAAAGTTTGGTCAGTGATCACTCCATTTTTTCTAAAAATATGTACAAACGTGCCTTGTTTTTTCAGCCATTTAAACAAAGTGCTTTCTGATCTGGAGATAAAAATCAGTAGAGCCTTCTAGCCTAATAAATGCAGAAACTTATAATGACTGCTACAACACTACAGTAGATAAATGATTCAGATCAATAATTTTGGCTTGATAGTCCCCACACAACATGGAACTGGCAATTGAGAGTTCCTAATGATGTCCTGTGTTCTGCAGGCGTTTTGGTACGTGGCCAGTAGCAATACATGTCGGGACAAAGTACAGAGTGATTTTAGAAGGGCCCCTTTGCAAGGGTAATCAAGTCACTGGATGGCATACAAACCAGAGAAGGGGTGTATCACGCCGATTTCCAATCGGTTTCTCTGGATTTGCTTTTAACAGCACTATACTGTGGGATCCCCAGAGATGGAACAGCCCCACTTTGGAGTCTATTATAGTCCATTCAGGTGGCAGAGGCGGCTTGCAGGTGAATTTCTCCTAGTATTTATTTGAACAAGCAGATGAAAATATGTTTTCACTTGGCTGTGCGGCTTCTGTTCTGATATAACGTTATAAACTGTACCTGAGTTCCTAATTTCAGCTTCACTAAGTTTTCATTCAAAAAATACATATTTTTTATAATTGTTTTCATGGTTGAACATGCTTTAAAAAAATCTGTTAAGCTCGGTGAAGTAACTTGATGATTTGTTGAGGCGAGAAAATGCAACCATTGTGGTACCTGTTATATCAAGTACAGCAGGCAAAGTGCTGTACAAAACTACTCCTAGTTGCAACATCACCATTCCTTGTAGCTTAGATACAACCATCAAATATAATCTGATATAGATAATAGATGGGAAGCAACTCTTACTAGAAGCACCTCAAGAAAGTATCAAACATACTGAAATATTGTTTGGCGTTGCAGGAGTCAAGATTTATTGAGAAGCTCGTTGAAGACGAGAGTCAGATGGAAGGCCTTGGGGATAATTGCACTCGTGTTATGGTTTGGAATTTCGAATTGGAACCTCCTCAAGTCAGCTACCCTACCGGCTGGTTGCTACAGAAGAATCTGGATGCTGTTGTGCCTATAACATAACTGTCCCTGGTGCTCCTCTTTTTTGTTTGTCATCCTAGTGTGAATGATGCCTTCCTGAACTTGGTAGCGTCCAGGATCATGAGAAGCTGCTCTGCCAAGATCTGGTTCAAATAATGTCATACTAGTAACAGTTGAAAGCAAGAAGCCTGACAAAAGAAAGTTTTTCTCTCGGTTGCATTCTTTTTTATATGTTCATTTTTTACACCATATTCATCCTGATAGATATAGCCATGTACATTTCATTTCTTTTTTTCGCTTTTGTTCGTTATATACATACATATCACCTTACAGATATGAATATTTCCTTTCGCTGGAACTGTTGAAGAGCAAAAACACTCTTTGATATACACAAACAAAGATCAAATGAAAACCATAGATTGGACACACTCTGGTGGTCTTTGCGTATGTCTGCTGCATTACCTTCTGGCGCTGACTGCAGTACAGGAATTCACAATGTTGTTTGTCTGCTGATGTATTCAGTGATTACGGGGAACATTTCGGAAAGCAGACTCGCCTCAAGTGTACATTTGTTTCTTGGGTCTTAAGAGTAGATTTATTTCTTGGGTATGAATGCTATATCTGATTGTCGTGGTTCTGTATTACTACTCCCTCCGAATCGAGACAGACGAATTTATGGCATCTAGTCCTAAATCCTATTTTTAGACGAGGGACGGACTAGAAATTAGGTGTGACCGAGTGTTGCCTGCGCTATACCACTACCCCTTTTGTTCGAGTGCACAAAAAAAAAAAAATCGGCTGTGACATGGATTTTCCATGTGGCCCAAATGGTTTTAGAAAAATTGAAAAGATTTTTAACTGTGAAAATATATGGTAGTACACACGTGTAACTTCAAATTCGATTGGCATTTGAAGAAAAATAACAAATTCGGATGCTGCAGAATATGGACATTTTTTATTTCTCTAAATTTAGGTCAAATTTGAAGGTGCATCTTTATAAACTATGTAGTAACTTATATTATCACAATAGGTCTTGCCAATTTTTTTTTAAATCTTATTTAACTATTTATACTGTATGCATAGACTAGGTAAAAATGGCTGCCAAACCGGTTGTAACAACGAAGAAGGCAGCCACAGAATTAAGTATTTACTTAAAATAATAAATTCACGTAACCTTCCAAACTATCAAAGGTTAACTACTTGACCCCTAAACTTTCAAACATTCATTTTACCCCTAACCCTTTTCAATTTTGTTTAATTAACTCCCTCCCCCAAGGTGGTTTTACATGGTGGCACATTAAGCTGGATATTCTCATTGCGTTGAAGAGCGTTGACGTGCGGGACAGGCATGTACGCGAGAGTTGCGAACCTAAGGGTCTTTCAAAGGTAGACGAATCGCTTGGCCCCCATCGGCAAGGCATTTTATCGTTCTTCTTTACTCTTTCTCCCTCTGGAGAACTAGGTGGTGAGATGATGATCATGCCAAGATCTGGTTAACTGCTCCTCTTACTTATAAGCTAGTTATGCACGTCAGCCCGTGATTATGCAACAAGACTATCCAGCTCACCATGCCACTTTAGCAAATCCACAACGCAAAATCATTTCATAGGGTTGATTAAATGATATTGAGAAGGCTAGTGGTAAAATGGCTGATATAAAAGTAGGAGATTAAAAAGTCAACCTGCAATAGTTTAGGACTACGTAGACTTATTCCTTTAATACCCTTGACCTGTATTGGGTCCGTTCCTTAGTGGCACGGAGCAAAGGAGTGGGAGAAATAGAGATGTGGGTAACGAAATAGTACGTCTGTCACCAAACGGGGACAGGCGGCGAGGTTGGAGTCTTGGAGATTGGCGGTGGCGTGAGAGAAGACCTATGCAATGGCCAGAGGAGCAGCCGCAGGCGGAGCGGACGACGGCTGTGGCCTAGACGGCCGGGTCCGCACCGGGCGGAGAGCCGGAGGCGAGTAAGCCAGCGGAGGGAGCAGATCAGGCGGGTGCACCTCCTAAGCCCATGGGCCCTTTCCTCTGCTAGTCTACGTCGGCCTGCATCCTGACTCCTGGACTCTTTAATATGACCAAAAGAAAAATGAATATCCTCTAAAAGAAAATAAAAATGACTATATCCTCGTTTATTAGGCTTTATTCCATTCGACAT
The DNA here is from genome assembly GCA_000325765.3 of Leersia perrieri. Classification (NCBI taxonomy): domain Eukaryota; kingdom Viridiplantae; phylum Streptophyta; class Magnoliopsida; order Poales; family Poaceae; genus Leersia; species Leersia perrieri. The sequence continues at coordinate 19,935,910 of CM002476.1, read as the reverse complement.
CGGACACGGTAAATGTTGAGGCAGCAAAAAACGTGCCTAACTGGCTGATTCCGATCAGGTCTCCGTAGCATTCCCCTATAAACCCAGCCATGCGCCACAATGCCTACGTACCGCGACATCGCAACCCCTTTCCATATTCTCCCGGGAAAATTCGGTAGTATTTCGATCGAACACGAGCAATTCGATCTCGATCGTCGGTGCTGTTCGCGCTGCTTGCCTCCCATGTCGACTACCATGTGCCCCAGCGAAGTCCAGACGAAACAGCCTCAGCTACCCACAATGCCGGCGCCGGCGCCGGCTGCGGGATACTCCGCCGGCATGAAGCGGCCACTCGCGGCGGCGCTGCACAACCACCGCATTGCCGCTGCGGCTGCCGCGGCCGAGAGACGATGGCAACGACGGGAGGCCATTCGGGCCAAGCGGGGTGGCGCGCCGGCGGCGGGAGCTCTGGTCCCGTACGTTGCGCCGCCGCCGCCCATCGACGCGCAGCCCATGCACGCCGTCCCGCACGCCGCCGTCGCGCCTAAGAAGCCAAAGAAGGCGGCGGCCGAGGCGCGGCCGCCCGTGGAGCCAGAGTGGATTCGCGATCTACTGTTCGAGGAGCTGAGACTGACGCGCGACCAGCCGCTGGTGTTCATCGGCGAGAGAAAGCTGACGTGGTCGGACCTCAAAGACCACCAGAACCGGTTCCGCCTCCCGACCTTGGGCGTGCAGCAGCGCCTCCTCCCGATGCTCACCCTCGACGAGGCCAAGGCTGCCCACCTTCTCAAGAACAACGAGGAGGGTCTCCCCATGCCGATGAAGAGGAGACGACCGGAGAAAGAAATCAACGTCGTGGAGGGAATAACGGACGCGCCGGATCAGCCGAGGAAGAAGGGGAAGGAGCACGGAGGGTTGCCGGTGACGGTGATGCACGGTAACGACGTCGAGGGAAAGAGGGAGCTGCAGCTGGTGGTGTGGGAGAGCACCAACGGCGCCGTCATCAAGGGGAATGGCTACATGGACTTCATCAAACGAACCCAGCTCAAGGAGCACGACGTCGTCCAGATCTGGGCCTTCAAGCGCCGGGAGTTCCGGTTCTTCGGCGTCAACGTGGAGGAGAGTCCTCTGTACCTGCTTATCGTCCGCGCTCCCGTCGATCCGCCTGTTCCGTTAATATAGTAGCGCCGCGCGCCGCCGCCGCGGGGCGTGCTCCCGCCTGCGCCATCTCACGGCCGCGTGGGGGTGTAAGTACTTTCGTAGGCTTGCAGGCTAGCTTAATTGTCCATTTTGTCATATGTACAGACTACAGAGCTAACTATCGTTAAAAGCAAAGCAAAATGCCTAAACGTGCACACCCTGTACTTTTCAGCCGTTTGTAGATTCACTACGGAGTAGTACTGTTTTGACCTTACGTTTATTACTACGCTGTTATTTTTTAATGGCAAGCGGTGATCTTTCTTTTATACTACCTCAGATTTTATATATTTAACGTAATCAGAGGGAGTACTAGTTTTGCAAAATGTTACATATATTTTGATTTTCGCCGCGACGGCGTACCTGCTTTGCTTCCATGAGCTCGTAATGAATACTCGATCCCTCTGTTTCCAAATGTATAATCACATTAGCTTTTAAGATACGTTTGGCCGCTTATTTTATTAAAAACTTATGTTAAATATGTAGAACTGTATGTGCTTAAAGTATATTTAATAAATAAATCAAATTGTGAAGTGATAGCTCAACTGGTTACATTCCTCCTATTCACCCATATTTAAATCTTATATTTGACAAGAGTATTTATATTTACGACTAATTTTTTTGGTAGGCAATATACTCATCAACAATGGTGTGCTCGTGGTGAATTTGAATGTGTTACTAAGGGTAAGGTATGGTGTGTATGTTCATAGGATGAGTGTGTATGTGTTTGTTGACGTCTGGGTTTGTATTGTGTATTTTTTAAAATAACGAATCATATATTGTACATAATTTTTCAATAAGACGAATAATCAAACATACTTAAAGGTCAACAATGGTATACATTTTGAGAGTTGGGGATATATTATATACACTCACGCATACAAACATTAACGTTCTCTCCTGTATGTTCATACAAATTTTTTACTTTCTTCGGTCATAAAAACATGTCGTTTCAGATAACATATTTGGCCTCTAATAATGCAGCCTTGACCAGTAATTACCAAAGCTATGACCAAAAATCATATCAGAAAGGCTATAAGATAGGAGAGAAAGGCTATAAGATAGGAGTCCATAAGGGGACGAACCCCTTCGTCTACTGGTGAGGAGTGACGGTCACCCGCATCCGCGCTCTGTCGGGTTGACACCAACACCTTTGCCTGCTCGACCTGCATCACCATTCTTTCAACACACTACGTTGAATTACATCAGTAACCTCCTCTCTTCCTCAACTCCCGCCTTCGGTGAGGTGTGGTCCGGTGAAGTTGCGGTGGCACCGATGAAAGTGAGACGGTCGCGGTGACACTGATGAGGATCGAAGATACCACCGTACCAGGGAGTAATTTCGGATACCTAGGTACTAGCTCTATTTAAATACGGTACTATACCTGATACCCACGTTTCGTGTTGTCGTGCTGACTCAACACATAAATCAGACCATTCACTCAACGGGCTACCATGCGCTAGTCGCCTTCAAAGTGTATACTCTTTTTTGATAAATCGACACATGATGTTTGCTATTTTTGTGTATTCAATTTAGATTTTCTATACAGATTTAATTTTTGAAAGTTGGACTTGAAATTGGCCTAAACGCCATTTTCTGCTTGGGGCCAGAGCATTGGGTTGTTTCTGTTATGAAACTATTATCTCCTGCCAGAGATAAATTTGTGCTCATACCAAATATATGAAAGCATATCCTAATAAGACTCTTCCTATTATGTGTATATATATACTGAGAGAGAGGGCTTGAAAGAAGATTGATATATCAACATGAGAAAAACAACAAAGCCGTGATGCCTCTCTCTATATCCGTATTTATCTACTATGTGATTATGTGCATGAGATTATCGTTTTCTACTTCGGATCAGCAAATAAGCCACTAATTATTTAACACGTTATCAGCACGAGTTCGCTCGTCCGTTGATCTGGGTAAGTTGGGTAAGTGACCTGCTAGATCAATTGATTTTGATACTAATCAGATTGATCTATTTTGTACTGCTCGTCGCCGGTCAAGACGATCACCCGCCAGCGCATACCAGCACGCCGCGCTCCACGCGCGGAGCAACGGACACGCTGGTCGCGCGGCCGGTTACTAACGTCGGGAGCACCATCCCCGGCCGGGCCGCCGGTCTGCGTGCCTACACAGCAGCACGCGAGCACTCATGCGTGAACTCCAGGAATTCACGCATGAACCAGGACTGTGCCCCTGGCCGCGTGCGCGCATGCATGGATGGACGACGGCATGCTGATCACAAGATCGGTCTGCACCAAGACAAGATGCACGATCGAGTGCCATGTGCCACGGCAAGCACGTACGTACATATGCATGACGATGCATATATCGATCTACATCAACAGAGCATGTACGCAAGTATGAGTACGTGATCCAATCTACATGCGTCGACGGGTCTTCGACAACTGCACCAACCAGCTGCCGATACGCTATGCACGGGCATACGTGGATCGGCCTCCTTTACATCAGATACAAGATAAGTATTTGGTTTTTGTCTATTCTATTACTTTGCAGTAGCGAGATTAACATGCTAGATCATGTCTCTAGTCGTTTTATTTTCTTGCATGAATAGACGTATTTGTCCGGCCTTCGTGCCGGCTCTTCTCTTGTTTATTGCTGACCACGTAGTTCCGTACTCCACGCCCGAACGCGTTGTTTACCGTGTAGACAAGAAGTTACACATACATAATCCGTTGAACTGAACAACGGAGCGTCGCTCTGAACAATGACGTCGCACACTCGGTAAATCATGACTCCACCCAGAAGTTGTCGTGTATCTGGCTAACACAGTCGTTGATCTATGAATAGATTAACACACTCCTTGCTATTGTTGTTCCTATGGATCGATGCGCTTGGAAAACTGTCGGTTGTGACTTGCACGTTAACGACCCACCATATTACCATCTTCATGAAGTAGATGGTAACAAATCCGAGAATAGGCACCCGCATGCGCCGCCATTGTTGCTTGTACACAACGACACCTCGACGCCGCCGCATGCCGTCTTCCCTTTTGTCAATGGTTGCTGAGTCAATCCATAGATTTATCCTTGTCGATCCGCCATCCGAAATGCCGACTCGACGGTCCTTCGAGGCCACCCGCACACGCAATTGATGGCCGCCGCCCGTAGCGACGCCGAGGAACTCACGTCCGCCTTCCCTCGCCGCCGGTACGCACGGCATGCCTCCCGCGCTACCACACGCGGTCGGGATGAGGGTCGAACCCACCGTGAGCGCCCGCCGTCGACAGCCGTCCGCCATGCCGGCTCGTATGCCGAGCCGAGTTTCGTCGACACGTAGCATGGAGCTATTATTGTCGAACGCCAGTCACGGCCTGATGCCAACAAATGCCGTTGTCGGTGCTGCTAGATGTCGCACCGCTGCTTCGCCTCTGACCATGGCGACTTGCCATTGTCGTCCATCTCCGCCAAGGACTCGCTAGTATGTTTGTTGTTGGTTTCATCCACCATCTCCATTGAAGAAGACAATTGGACCACACCTCACCTTACTTCTCGTGGGAGAAGGGTGTAATAGCCCATTGGGCAACATATGAGATGGCGTGGCGGTTTTCAATCTAGCCAGTATAAGGAGGTGGGCCAAGTAGAAATTGACATGTTAAAAGGAGTCGGGCACGAACCGTGATTTTGACCCAAAAATGGCATTTTACTTCAAAACTCCTTGGATTTCCAAGGTATCATGCAGAACTCGAAGATTATGCGGAAAAGTCCTATGAGACATTAGAAACTACGGGAAATATACATTCGCTATTTATACTTTGAACCCTCATGAATTGGGTTTACGCTAAACAGAGAAGAATTAAGTATTTATACCATAATCCCGTATTTCTAAGTATTTAATTTAACTATTTAATTAGTTTCTTGAATAACCATAATTAATCCTAGAAACAATGTTGTTAGGCAAATAAGCTTCCATAAACTTGTGAAATATTTGTCTTATTACCCCTTTTGGAAGCTTCATATGTGTATGGTTTATTTCCTGGCAATTGTTTGTTTGGGGTAACTGATTGTTCTATGGGTTAATAGTTCTGTAAATTATTTATAGACCTTTGAATAGCAGAAAATCATGTTAATTGCTAGGATTGTAATAAAAGGTGTGTATATAAAACCATTCTTTACTATTTTGTACTCATTTTTGTGTACTTTATTTACTAGAAGTAAACATGTAGAAAGCTGCATAAAAGAATATCGTGTAAGTAGTTGCATGTAGCAATTACATATATTGGGCAAATGATTAATGAAATTATTCATATATTTCTCTTTGTTTAATTGTAGCCCTATTTGTAGAAGGCACAATTATATATTCTCCGTATAGAATAAATGTATACACTCATCATGAAGAGAGTATATTGACTTAGAGATATTTATTAGTATGTGGCTATCATAGAAGATAAGCTATAACTAATTATACTAATTGTGTCCAAGTAGATGCAATGTTATTGGATTTGAGAATTTGTAGACGAGAATTCTATATGCCCATATACACTGCACCAAAATTGGCCGTTTGCATTTGAAGCAAATTTAGTATAGTTGATTTGATTGATAATGTTACTATGTAGATATGCAGTTACTATAGTTACTATTGTTGATTTGATTGATAATGTTATGTTCATCTTCCACATTATAATGACTTTACAAAGGAAGTACTCCCTCCAGGTAAAAATCTTGACGTTTTGGAAATAATTTCAGATACCAAGGAGTATTAAACATCAATCTAGTTTGGCCTAGTGGGTTAAGTAGCACCAATGAAATGTGAGCATGCAGGTTTGAATCCTCATACTGCATCAATTTTTCAACTTTTTTTTGCATGCACGGCAAGCACTGGTTGGTGCTTTTTTATCAAACGCGGGAAACGATGCGTTTAGCTTTAAACAATACAAGTGCATACTGTAAAACGTCAAAAATTAGCAAGCACGGGTGGTCAGCCTAAAACGTCAAGAAATTGAGAACCGGAGGGAGTATTATTTTTATGGATGTATGCTAATTGTTTTGAGTAAATTGGTTGTTTGCATTTGAAGCAAATTTAGCCTAGTTGCAACTTGTTTAGTTGTTATAATTAATACACAATAAGTTGTATTATTGTCAACATGTGCATTTGCATGCACATATTTGACACAAACTGTTGATTTGTTCATGAAGAACATGCATACGCAAAATTTGTGGAAGGAGAAGAATTTGGTGCATTTAAAATTGATGTTCAACTCAGGAGGAGACGAATAGTAATGTCAGTAATCTTGCATTCGTCCTTTTGAGATAGTATTACACGAGTTACATTGTAGTTTAGATTAAGTTCAATATGAAGAACATGGTTAAGCTCCTATAGAGCATTTTTTATCTTTTGCTTTAGCATAGAAGTTTATGCATTAGATTACTGAATATTTTCCTATATAGGTCATCTCACCTTGCTTATATTGTCGCTTTTGATTGTAGCAATTCTTGCCTACAGTAATTATTTAATCCTTCATGGAATAAAATTATGAATTATATCTCTGACTTTAAATGCAAATAATTGTCTTGCCTATTATTTGAAATAATTCTGGCGAGTGTATTCTTATTATCCACAAAGCCTCAGTCAACCATAAAGGTTGATAGTTCTATGTGCATGGATATCATATTGGCATATAGGTAACGTTGTTTACTTATGCACATGAATATTTCTATTTATGTCTAAGCACTGAAGCTTAAATATATCCACCCATAACCATATTATTTCTTTAGAAATGTTGTACCATGAAGTTACAACACATATGTGGGTTTCACGCTAACAATTTTATAAGTTTTCTTATAATTGGCGTGAAAAGGGGGAGGAATATGTGTATTTTGAAAATTAATTTCAGAATATTTGCGATAAAGAGGCATAAGAAAATGTGGATATGTGACAGACAAAATGGTGTGTTATAGGTCAAATGCTAGAAGCAAAAGTAGCCCAAACTATTAACGAATCTTATTTGGGATGAGTATGAATTATTGTCACACCATGAAGTGTGTTATTTATTGACCATTGACAATTGCATATTCATCAAGGAATTATGAGATTGCATAGCTATTTGAAAGATATTCGTTTACTTGTAGTAAACAATATCCCAAATAATTTATGACCTTTTGGATTCGAATGATTTTGAATAATCATATGACACCATATTTACTTTGGCGTAATGAATAAAAGTTAGACATATCACCCAATTAACTTATTGGCATATTCTAGAAGAATAAATATTCTTGTAGAATAATTTTTGGATGATTTTAGAATTCCATGATGATTAAGTTATGTTTATAAATTAATTTTTGGTGTTATATTTATGGTCTTGAAGACATCATGAAGTTATATAATACGAACATATTCATCTTATGATCATACCTATGTTGCATAAATATAAACATGAAGTTTATTGATTCAATTAATTCAAGAATTGAATATAGTATGAGTAATTGGATTATGTCTTGGGCAAATAAAAGAAGCTAGAAAATAGAATAATTTTGTCGACTATTGGATATCTGTTTGGGCTTCATTGTCACAGAATAATAACCCACTAGGAATTGGGTAACCTACATAGTATTAGGATTGTGTAATTTTTCATGCCATTGCATAAATTTTTATGTCTAGCTCACTGCATATAATATGTTTTCCCCTTGTTTTGAATAAGTGCGTGTTCAATAAATGAACATTTCCCTCATATATCACCACCATAGCATATATTTATGGGCCTCCATGTGAAGTTGGGGATATAAATGGACCGAATTCCATTAATCCAATGCCTATGATAGGGGGTTTTGTGGTATGCTATTGTATAATTGTATAACGATTGAATATCGGCAGCAGGGGGAGAAAAGCCCATGTGTTGAAGATGCCTTATATTTTTGTGAAGAAAAACGATCTTTATCAGTAAGAGTAACGCACAAGCCAAGCTAAACTAGAAGGTTTAGTTTATTCTCCTGTAAGCCAGAAGCGGGAGCTTGCCAGATATTTTGAATTAAAGGAGTAACCAGAAGTTAAGTTTACTTGTAGTAAACTTTCTGCTAACAATGATATACCCCGGGTTTTTGAATAGTATATCCACGTATGTAGAATGACATGTTAGTCAAAGTTCTAACATCTACGGGGACGCATGTGGATGCTAAGATCCAATAACTATTGTCAATGTACTCATTAATAACTCCTTACAACTCTTGTAGAGTAATCACCAAGAAGGTGAATTGCCTCATGAAGAGGTTCATCATGAAGATGAAAACCCAACAACTATAGTGCGTACACATATCTAGTTCTGGGATGCAGAATAACCATACATCATTCGTTTTGGGAAATAACGAGGATGTGGTTTATAATGAATTAACCTCACGGAATGAGGATATGGAGAAAAGAATAGTTGTCAACAACGTCGCCTCTATAATTGCTAATGTTTCTCTAATGAGAATACGGATCTAGAACCAAAGTCCATGGCAGAGTTGCATAGAAGCACTCATATCAGGTCTATTGAAGAAAGCAATGAGGTTGAACCAAACTCGCTAAATAAGTCTACCAGAACATGGAAGTTCAGACTTAGTAGAAAATGAAGTGGTGAAGAGCGATGGTTCTTTTGGTCATGGAAAAGACCGATATTATCTTACTATTAATGTATTAAATTCCGCTATATATCACACTGGCAAAAGGCATGAAGAATAAATAATATGCAGTTTATGAGTTATGAAAATCCATATGAAGTTTTCAGTGGAAACAAAATAAATTCGCGAACATAATATGTAAATCTCATACTATTAGTGTCATGAAGAGCACTACATTCTCATGAAGAAAATTGCAAGACTCATATAAGTGTTTATGATGACTCACGAAGAGTTTTCTTCAAGAAGTGAGAATATTTCTCGTAGAAGAGAAAATGACTTTTAGAAGAAATATTATATTCCGGAAGAAGCAATTGATCTCAGAATGACTATGTCAATGGATGACTAACTAGTTAATCTTTATATAACATCAATAACTTGTGATCCCATGAAGTGGACAGACCCGTTCAAACGAATGAATTAGAAAATCACATCCACTAGCATGCAAGTGGAACGATAGATTTCTACATACCGTGAAGGTGTAAGTATATGTATATATATCACGAAGATATACTTATTGGTGGTATTTGGTAATCTTATTAATTTCCCCTAATGCCAAAGTGTAGACCGGTTTATATCACTCTAAGTGGTTTAAGCTAATTGTTGAAGATTAATATAACAATCAAATTGGTAATGAGTAATAAATTCACTAAGAGAAAGTTGCATAGTATTTTACCTACCGTATTGAGGCTAATTATATTATACATACTGCATATGTATATTGTTGAAACTTATTTTCCTATAGTCCTCCGAAAGGATAATTATTTGTTTATATTGCACATTTGAATAAGTGGTTATACATATTGCTCCTATATGTTAATTTATTTCTCATATTCATTATAGAATTTGTGAAATAAGTAAATGGAAGATTAAGCATTGTGTTGATTTTATTATCATTGTTTTACACGTTAATGAAAATATGGCTACGGCATTGGACCATCGAAGTTTCAACGGATGTCGTCTTGAGGAAGAGCATATATGCTAAACATTGATTATCATACTTAAGACATGGAAGTCTTATATTTGATTTACCAAGAAGTAATCAAAATTGATAATTGTTTTGAGAATTTACCTTGAAGGTTAGTACCACTATGTTGTTGTATTAATCAAGTTGATTAATACTCCCTTCGGATTTTTTTAGATGTCGCTCCAGTACAAACCGAAAAAGATTTTTTTAGATGTAACTGCTAGTTCAGTCACCCGTCTTTCCTCATGCGAATTTCCATCCTTACCCCTCCGGCTTCCTCTCCGCCGCACCACCCTCCTGCTGACGCCCGCCACCTCCTCCTCCTCCCCTCTCCCTCTCCCTCTCCCTCTCCCCTCGAGCACCGCCGCTCCGTCCTCCGCTGCCGACCAACGTCGGGGCAGGTGCGGCGACGACAGGCGGAGCAGGCGGATCCGCGGCCTGCCGGCCCCGTGACGCCAGTGGCGATGACGGCTCATGGAGGGCGACCTAGGGCGGCCGGATTCGGCGGCGCTGGCGTTGTTGCGGCTAGGCGGCGCAGCGACGGCAGCGGTCGCCGGCGGCGACGGGCGACGCGCCATTGCGGTCACCGATGAGGATTTCGTCTGCGCGACGGTGGATTGGTGGCCGCCGGAGAAGTGCGACTATGGCACCAGCGGCTGGGCGGGTCGCTGTAGGACAAGGTGGTGTACGGCACCGGCAGCTGCGGCGGGCCGTGCACGCCGTTTGTCAAGAACTCGTCGGAGATGTTTAGGTTCACTCAGGGTTGCTTGCCGATGCACAGGTGGGACGAGCTCTCTCTCTCGATCACTCTCCTCTCCGATGGCCAGCGAGCAGCAAGGAATGCAAGATCGAGCTCGTGATCCGATCTAAGGAGAGGAGGAGGAGGAGAGCTTCGATTTGGAGATTGAGGAGGGGATGCTGGCGATGGGGAAGAGTGCCGCCGTCCCCGCCGCCGGCCCTGCCGTGGTTCTCGGAATTGGGATGGGGGGGCGGCGCGGCGCGGCGCCGCCTTCACGCATAGAAGGGGAACGAAGGGGATGAGGAAGGGCAAAATGGTCAATTCACCTAAACGTTAATTTCGCCCAAGCTGTCGGAAACGACAACTAAAAAAATCCGAAGGGAGTATAATAAAGATTATATTGATCACTAGCTATTTGTAAAGAATAGTCAATCTTGAAGATTGTGCGATCAAGAAGATCGTGTGTTATACTCTTTTTTTCATAATGAGTTTTTACTTGAATATTTCTCATGCAAATTTTTTTAACGAGGCAACAACTAGCGTGTACAATGTACTCTTTTCTCCGATACTTTTCTTCCACTGGGTTTTTGGATGGAGTTTTTAATGAGACATATGTATAGCGTGGTATTCGCCTAAGGGGAAGTGCTATGAAACTATTATCTCGTGACAGGGATAAATATGGGCTCATACCAAATATATGAAAACATATACTCTTCCTATTATGGGTATATATACTGAGAGAGGGCTCGAAAGAAGATTGATGTATCAACATGAGAAAAGCAATAAAGCTATGATGCGCCTCCCTATATCTGTATTTATCTACTATGTGATTGTGTGTATAAGATCATCGTCTTCTACTCCGGATCAGTAAATAGGCCACTGGTTATTCAATAGTTTCAAGTTCAGGCGCCATCACATACAGTATTCAAGTTTCCACAATTATCTTGAAAATAAATTAAACGATCAACACTAGTTTATGACAAAATACAAACCGTATAACATTCCCATTGAGCCATACGCCCTTCACATCTGTACAGCCAATAAAAGCATAAAAGCTGATATTAGAGGCAGATGATGCGGCCCGGTAAGTTAAATTACTAAAATGTCGTCATAAGCTGAACTGTCGATATGTCCGAGTGGTTAAGGAGACAGACTCGAAATCTGTTGGGCTTTGCCTGCGCAGGTTCGAATCCTGCTGTCGACGTTTTTTTTTCTTCTTTTTGAGTCGTGACAGCGAAGTGCAAAATCTGCAGCACTAGCAATCTAGCATTCGTTGAAACACGCATCCCGTCCATCGCGTGGTCTGCCCAGCCGCCAAGTCCGGTCCAGCTTCTCGCACGTACTCGTGCAAACCGCTCGGTTCGCGCCTCTGCCTCTGCCTTGTCTTTAGTTCGATCGCAAACTCACCTCTCGACCTCCGCCGCTAGGACCGCGACTGCGCCGATATGACTGCGCGCGCGTGAGCGTTTCGCGGCCGCGAAGCCTGAGACCTCGACGTCTTAAGCGCCCGCGGGCTCACGGCAGTGCCACGATGTGCATCGGTGTCGCACGACAAAACCTGTATTATACGAATCATGAACCGAGTACACGCAGAATTTCTACGAGAAACCTTTTGTGATCTGTACTAGCAATATGTCCGTGCGTTGCAACGGGTAAAAACAAATTTAAAATCGTTATATAATTAGTCCATCAGGTCTAAACATTTGATTTAGTTAAGCTTCTAAAATTCTGGTTTATAAATATTTTATTGACTGCTTACTAAAAAAATACATCAAATGAGAGAAATATATATTTACCTCAAAAAATCCATAAAATAAATTACATGTGTTTTAAATAACTCTCTGGAATTTTCTCAGGATTTTCAGATCTAAAGAACTAATATTAACAGCACAGAGATCATTTCAGCATTTATTCAAATAGAAATGTAATTAAAATAAAATAACTTCTTCCTTTGTGGGTCGAAACACTTTGTGGACCTATCCTCTCCCTTCTACTTTCCCTCTTGGGCTTGGCCTAGCTGCCTTCCCTCCCCCTTGCACGCGGCCCAGCTGGCCCAAGAGGGAGAGACGCTCCTTCTCTCTCGGTCGTCTTCCTCCCAGTGACGGTGGCGCCATGGCCGGCACGAGCAAGCGCCGTCGCCGCGAGCCGATCCGCCTCCCGAAGCAGTATATCTCTGTTTTGAATGCGAAAATCGGTTCCCTTGTTATCCCTCATCAATTTCTCAATGATTTCCCTCCCGAAGCAGTATATCTCTTTTAAGTCTAATCATCAAATCGCCATGGAGAGGGCGGCGGGGTCCAGCAGCTAGAGATCTGATTTGGATCCTATCAGGAGAGGAAGAGGAAGATGATGACGGCGGCGGTGGCCCTCAAGCGTCAGGATGCCCCGTTCATCCTTCCTCGCTTCTTTCTTCATCCTTCATGCTGAACCGGGTACCGAGCAAATGAAAAGCGGACGGTGACGGTTGCAGCCTTATTTAATCTGGTGTGCGTGCTTGCAAATTTCGGAAGAAACAGACTCCTGCAATCTGGTATTGAGCAGGACGCGCGATAGAACGCGTGCTGAGTCCGGAGTCCTTCGGTGATGCCAGGATGACGCAAGCAACTTACGACGGGAAGGATGTCACGAACGAAAACAAGTTGAATATTTATAATAGGTATAGATTATACTAGTTTTCCCCCCTCATATTCAGTTCTGATGCACATATTTTGTACAAATCTTGAACCGAGTACACGCAGGATTTCTATGAGAAACTCCAGTACACACGTTGAATTTCACACGGTCCGTTCGGTCTGCTGATCAGCGCAAGTCGACACAGTACCACCCGTATATCCGCCCAAATTTTTCGTTCACACGCGGCGGCACACGCGAAGCGGCCAACAACCAACCCAACAAGCGGATCACTATCAAAGGCCCCGCTATTTATTCCCATCCATCTCGCCTCATCACCATCACTGTTTCCATCTGCCTCCCCAGTCGTTTACCTTCTCCTTCCTCTCTGCCTCCGCTTCCTCCTCCCCTCACCGCAGACCAGAAGAATCGCCATGGCTCCGATTGGCGTGGGTGACACCCTCCCCGATGGCCAGGTGGGTTGGTTCGACGAAGAAGACAAGCTGCAGCAGGTCTCCATCCACGGCCTCGCCGCCGGCAAGAAGGTCGTCCTCTTTGGCGTCCCCGGTGCCTTCACCCCCACCTGCAGGTATCCTCTTGCTTGCGCTCACAAGTCCCACCCCCCATCCCCTCCCCCGCTTTCTTGGAGACTTTTCTCTAAAAGAAGTGGATTTGTATCAGATCGAGAAACTTTAATACTGGAATGGGTGGTTTTGGTCCTGACCAGTGCAAGATTACTGCTTTAGTACAGTCACACTGTCTGGGATAGATTTAACGAGCTTTGATATCACTCCCACTTCCTTGGATGCCAGAGCGAGGGGGAGAAAAAAAATCTTGATGTGGGTTTCTATAATATGCTAGTTGCCTGACTGAAAAATAGTCTTCGATCCAATGTTCTGATTTAATCCTACAGCACCATTTTTATATTATCCTGTTTCTGACAACGCGAGAAAAAAAAATGGATATGTATATTTCTTTGACTTCTCTGCTGGAAGCCGTTAAGCCAGGATGAGTAGCAGGTCCCAGATTTGTTGTAGTTCAATAGCAAAATAAACTGCAAGTTTTGTCTTGTTTCTTTTTATCTTTCAGTTTCAGAGAAAACTGTAAACCTGGATACAACTAACTGAACTAAAAGAAGCAATGTGAATAAAAATGGACTGACGGTTACTCAATATATACTGAAAGCACGTGGTCCTAACTTTTTTACACAATGAAATGCTCCAAAATCTTGAGTGGCTATTGGCTAACCTTTGTGTCTGTATTTCATATTAAACTGAAAATTTGTAGATTATTATTTTGTACTGTTTAGGTTTCAATTAGTTTGTGATCTTGAAATATTTCATCCGTTACTTTGCCATCATCTTTTGTTGGCAAACTGGCATTTGGCACCGTAGTTTGGACATATCTAGCTGCCAATCACCTCCTTTTGCCCTCCTTTTATTAGATGTTGCTGTCCATATTTTGCCGAGGCAGTGATTGAAGTTATCGTTTTTCTTTTGTAGACTTCTCTTTTGTTTCTGATAACCCAAAGCGCTGACATCTTATCTTCTTTTGTATATTTCTTCCATGGTTACAGCAATCAGCATGTACCAGGCTTCATAAATCAGGCTGAGCAGCTCAAAGCCAAGGGTGTAGACGATATCTTGCTTATCAGTGGTATGTTCTGCCATTTCTGTCTGTATACATATACCTAAATTAGCTTTTGTCAGACATCTTCAGTCAATTACTTAACCTGAACATGCACGGACAATGGAAACATGCATCTATTTCAGATTTTATGATTGTAGGGTAACTATGCTGGTGGTAGCAGATACAGTCTGCTTTCGGCATGCACTTTTTTTTTTTTGAAACTCACCGGGGGGCAAAAGCCCATCTGCATGCACATATTTCTGTATTATTAAATCAGCTGTTGCAGAATAGGACTTAACTAATTGAGTGTGAATTTGTAATGATTTTTCAGTTAATGACCCCTTTGTCATGAAGGCATGGGCAAAAACATACCCTGAGAACAAGCATGTGAAATTTCTTGCTGATGGTTTGGGAACATACACCAAGGCACTTGGTCTTGAGCTTGACCTTTCCGAGAAAGGGCTTGGAATTCGATCGAGACGGTTTGC
>CM002476.1:19872775-19916969 GCA_000325765.3 Leersia perrieri | reverse complement strand
GCGGCCGGCATGGCGGACTACGGCGACGGCGGCCGGCATGGCCGGCGTCGGCTGGCCGGCGCCCTAGCCTAACTAGGCCGAGCAGGTCACAGCCTGCTAGGCCCAGTGGGTCGGCCTGTATTTTTTTTGTATTTGTACGTCTGTACTGTATGTATATGTATTTGTATGTCTGTACTGTACTGCATATGTGTCCTAGGCTGTATTGGGCATTATGTTTTGTATTTTTGTCTGTATTGAGCTTGTTATTTCTATAAAAATGATAATATATCAAATATAATTGGGCACATGTTTCAATAATAACAAGGCACGTGTTCCAATAAACGCAAGACACGTAGGATCCTAATCAGCGGACATGCCGGATCCCAGTCAGCGGACACGCTGGATCCTAGTCAGCAGACATGACGCTGCTAAATTGAGCTTCGTCATAGAGTAAAACCAGTTTTATGACGAAACTGTCATATTCGTCATTTTGGAAGTAACATGACGCTCTGTTTTTTACGAACTCAGTTTCGCCACTAGTTCGTCATAGAATTTTCATTGTGACAAATTTGATATCTATACAAAATCATTTCGTCATATATAAGCACATCCCTACTAGTGACTTGAGCAACCTGTTCGCGGTCCAACATCTATTATGAAGAGAAAGCAAGCGAAGCACTGACAACGTGGGGGAGCCTTGGAGCTCCAAATAGGATCATTACCGACAAATAGCCCCTGGCCATGGAACTTCATAAGATGGGCACACTTCGCCGTGAACATTTTGTGCGGTTCCCATCGCCAGATGGAATCAGGCACATTCTCGTGGAGCACAATAGCTAACAACTTGTCCGAGATAAGCTACTTACTCCAGGATTGCTTGCATGGACAGACCTCTAACGAAATCCCGCACCCAACGTCTGCCCTAAAGGGCCTCAACCACCGTCTGGGATGAACGGATTCGTCGCAGATTCAAGTTGCTTGTCCTAGATAAGTAGATACTCGAGGATTGCTTGCATGGAGAGACCTCCAACAAAATCCCGCACCCAACCTCTGCCCTAAAGGGCGTCAGCCACCGTCCGGGGTGAACGGATTCGTCACGGATTCAAGTTGCTTGTCCCAGATAAGTAGATACTCCATGATTGCTTGCATGGACAGACCTCCAACGAAATCACGCACCCAACATCTGTCCTAAAGGACCTCAGCCACTATCCAGGATGAATGGATTCGTCGCGGATTCAAGTTCCAAAGGCCCTGGCAATATTGTCCCTCTAACCAGTTGTCGGTCCAAAAAAGTGTAGTTGAACCCAAGCCAACCACACTGACGGTTGAGCAATTGAAGATGGAGCGCTCAATGTCAGAAACCGACAGCTCAAGTCCTTGCCACGACTTGTCAGGGCAAGAGCTAGCCATAGCCAGTGGACTCAACGCTTGGTAAGTGCGTTGCAAATCACGGATTCCCAGTCCTCCGAAGCATTTCGGTGCACAGACCTTGGACCAGGCCAAACAGCAGCGACCGCCCTTGGAATCTTTCTTGCCACGCCATAAGAAGCCACGACGAATCTTGTCGATAGCTTTGACCGCCCAGCGAGGCGGATCCAGTGCCATAAGAGTATAAATCGGAATGGAGCTGAGAATCGACTTCACCAACTCGATGCGACCAACGACATTAAGCCAGTCAGGCTTCCAAGTGGGCAGTCGCGAGCCACCTCGTCCACAAGCGGCTGAACATCGGCAATCCTCGGTTTCCTGAAGTGCAAGGACATGCCGAGGTATTTGCAGGGGAGATCATCGACCTGGCAAGGTAGCAGAGTGGCCAGGAGCTGCCGCTCGTTGTCTTCCCTGGCGATCGGTATGGGCGAGCATTTGTTCAGATTCGCCCGAAGCCCAAATGCCTCACCAAAAAGGTTTAGAATCTCCCGGGCTACCTCGAACTCAGGTCGGGAGAACCGAGTGAACAATACGACATCATCGGCGTAAAGGGACAACGGATGGGGGATCGGCAGAGGTGAAAGTAGATTCAGCATAGGCGACGATGGATCCCCTGGCGAATGCCATGACCGTGCCAGATCTTCTGGCCAGGAGTATTATAAGTTTGGTAGTCTATTTGAGTAAGAAAAAAAAAAGTAGGGGTTAAAGTTATATCTGGGAGGATCGTGGAATAGAAATATGCATAGTTACGTTCTGTGTATGATACTAATCGGTACTTAGTACATCGTAAGGTTTTTTGTTCTTAGCAGGTACTAAAAGGTACTAAAATTTTAATGTAAAATTTAGTACTTCTCGGTACCTCAAATATCAAAAGGTACCAAATTTACACTAGAAGAAATGGTATCTTTCAGTACCTACTCAAAACTATAAAATTGCTTAATTTTTTGGCATCACAAGATATTGCCCTACGTACTTACACCGACATGTAACTTTTGTTTTTAATGTGCTAAACTGCACTGTTGCACAACCACCATTTGGTGATGAATAGTTTCATAATAACTTGGTAACTTGTACTCTTTTTAAGTGTGCAATCTTGTTCCAATATCCCATCTGAAAACGAACAGGTAAACAAAATGCGAACGTCAAACCGTAAAGTACTACTAAAGCTCACCAAATTCACTTCGTAAGTACAGGCATTTTGTCGGAACGACAACGAAGTGCAATTACACGTGTTTGAAGGAGCCAGGAGACTGGAGACATGGTGACGAAATGCCACTCTGGGTCGATACTGATTGTTATTTCTTTCTTCAAAAAATTAATGAATATTTCCTTAAACCCCAGGGTACTACAATACACAGTCGCACACATTTCCTGCTTACATTGCTCTAGGATAACCTGAATCATTCTATTTTTCACACCATGTATGTTTAGTATACAGAGAAAATAAATAAGAAACAATTAACCAGGTATTCAAATTTACTGGAGGGGGGAGAGAGTAACGCAACGCTGACACGAACTCACCACGAATGCAGAAACGCACAACGGAGATGTACAAGTTTTGCATGACAATATGCACAGAAACTCAGCGTTGCTGTAAGAACCACATCATATGAACACCTTTTCTCCTAGGTTGCTTCGACCGAAAGAATCTCAAGCTCTGCCCACCAAAGTGGAGACAATCTCGGCGTTGCTGCCTCCGGTGAGATTGCTAGAACTTCTCTCAGTCTAGTGGTGACCTCTCGCATGCTCGGTCTCTTCTTCGGATCGCTTCGGATGCAATCTTGGATTAACTCACAGATGATTTCTAGCTCGTTTTCTTTGTGAGCCTTCAAGGAAGGATCAAGCAAACATGATATATTCCGGTCATCTTTAATGCACTCCATAGCCTGTCACAAGAAATAAAAAAGCAACATTTGATTCAAGATCTCATTTTGTGGATGTTGCAACGAGTTAAGATATTATTTGTCATCCTTACCAAGTTCGCAAGGGAGCCCTTGTGTTCAGAATACGGAGGCCTTCCTGAGATGATTTCCAGCATGAGTAGACCAAAACTGCACACGTTCCCAGCTGGATCGGCAGATACAGGCTCATAGTGATCAACAAAGTCATCGTTCTTGGGCATCTTTCCTCTAGAAATCACTTCTTGCCAAACACTCATGTCTGCCACCTGCGGACAGAAGTCACAGAACTCGATTTAAGGGAAAGCATACGTATGATATAACAACTAAAGTGTTTTTGCAAACAAACAAGGAAGTACTGTTCCATTTGTACCTTTGCAGCTCCATCCTCAGACAACAATATGGCACTTGACTGTAGGTCAGGGTGTGTGATAGAAGGTTTGAGCTCATGCATGTGTTGTATACAGTACCCTATCCCCATAATTACTCTCATCCTACCGTTCCAATCAATATGATCGAATCCCTCAACTGCAAAAAGGAAAGAAAACCAATTTAATTTGGCATACGAACAAACAGCAAACATTTCGACAACGAATAAGCTTGACTGGCTATTACCATGAAGATGCTCATAGAGTGTTCCATTGGGTGCATATTCTAACACCATCATCCTCATAAAAGGATCCTCCTCCTCACAGTATCCAAGCAGGTTGATGAAGTTCTTATGATTAATTCGTGAGAGCGAATCTATCTGTGTTCAGAAAAAAAAAACACAGACTTTTCAGAACTAGTACCTTTCACTCATAAACTAGACAGACATTACAAACAGTACCTGTAGGGTGCTTTTATCCCTAAAATAAGTAACAGTGTATTACCTTTTTTCTGAATCTCCCTTCAGAATGCTTCGACCAATCTTTGCTAGTCATAATAACAGTTGATACAACAGCTATCTCGACGCCACTTGATAAGGTTCCCTTATATACAGTGTAGTGTGGATAGCTTGCAACAATGTTACTGAAGTCTTCACAAGCACCTTCCAACTCTGAGCGCTGCAACTTGGGTACTCCTGAAGTACATGAATGCATCACAATTTGCAACAAATGATAAGAAGCAATTCAACTGGATATTTGACAATCTTTGAAAAGGGAAAAGTCAACAAGGATCCTATTAATGATTGCCCGCAAAATCAGGTGTTGCATTCTTCGCACTGAAAATTTTACAAATTTAATGATTTTTGCATCCCAATTATTAGCTAATCTGCATTGATCTTTTAGAAATAAATGAATTAAAAATTAAGATTATCCAAAAAATGAAAAATTAATAGCAGAAAAGCATCTGGTAGAGATACTATGAAGGCCATATTTCACCGTAATTAACAGAACAGCAGGATGATTAAGCACATTTACTTTCTCATGCAAATTACTTATTCAGATAGGTTAGAGAGCAAATAAAATATTTACCTGTCACAAATGCCTTCTGCAGCTGCCCACTGAGCCCAGTCTTCCATGGACCTATTGTTGCCACTGACTTGTTGCGGCATAGCAAAAACATGCATGCTAGGCCAATAAACAGCAAAGCGATTGATGAAATCACAATGGCATACAACCATCTCTTAGATCTTTGTGGAGGACCACTAGACATGGGTGGACTACTTGGAGGACTTAGTGTTGGAGGCCCGCTGTTACTGTATGCTGAATATGTGCCAGTTCCAGTAGAAGGAACAGGAGCAACAGCTGGAACAGGAGCATTTACTGAAACTGCGGCAAGATTGGTATCCTCCAAAAGTCTGCGCCGACTAAGTTGTACAGCTGGATTTCTTGCAGCAAATTGTGAAGAAAGACGAGCTGGCCGAGAGATGAAGGTATGTTATGGATTAACTTATGCATCTAGGGTTCTATGAACAAACTTGAAATAGGTAATAACAGGTTGAATTACCAGAAGGATTGTTATTGTCTTTTTTGTTCTCTTCTGATGAGGAATCAGGCTCGAATCTACAATGGTTCACATGCAAGATCGTTATCATCGACATAATAATAATTTATTACAAAAACAAAAGGAAAAACTGATGACAACTAAGGTAGGACATAACTCAATCTAACTTTTCTTACCCATTCTGAGATCTTTGATTCACATTACCCCTGTCATCATAGATGTCAAAATCAATTTCCTGATCAAAGTTCCTGTAGGAATTTTTGACGAGAGGCCATTGAAAGTTATTATTGGAAAGCAACCTGCAGGGCAGTAGATAATGGTTAAATTACTTGACATTGATCAAATTTTTAGGCAAAGTTAAATCAGTCAGACGACCTACAAATGCTTAAGCGATTGCATTTCTGCTATCTCCTGTGGAACTTCTCCAGTCAAATTGTTATTACTTAAATCCAGTATTTCCAGCATTCCAAGACCACTCATTTCCTTAGGAATTGGTCCGCTGAACAAGTTGTCAGAGAGTACACTGCAAGGGAGCAAGGTATCACATTAAAATGGTTTTAGAATACGTTCAGATCACATTCAGAAGTAAGATTAGCCGAGATCTTATGCTACTGTGTAAAATCCTCAGTTACTCACGCTAATGCACAATGCATTCATGTGTCACTAGTACTTCTTTTTCTATAGCATAGAGGTTAGTTGATATGAACCACATCATTTTCTTATGGCACACTGAAAAGTCAATATTTATTGGTTAATTGGATATATATGCTTCAGATGTCCTTGTTGATGGTAATTTGACTTGTTAGATACCTGGTGCCTGGAAGACAAACTTAATACGCTAGTCAAGGCATCGACCACTAATGAAATAATATATTTATCTATAGTAATTTTCCATTGCTAGATCTCAAAAAATTTCAACTCAAAAGACTAATATATTGTTGTCCGCACAATGCCAGTATATCTTCTTTAGAAAGCATAGTGAAGATGACTTACAGAGCCCTCAGGTGACTAAGACTTCCTAGCTCCGGACCAAGGGTACCTCTTAGAGAGAGATCCTTCAGATTCCTACAGAAAGAGACTTCATAGTAAGTATAATTCTTATGATGATAAATCAAAATACTACCCACTGAAAATATGTTGAAGCACTGCAACAGTTTTATATGAATATATAGTGCAACACAAGAATTTGAACATGTATATTATGTAATAAATCATCTTGAGAACAAAAGAAATCATTAATCTAGCGAGTATGGGAATCACCTTTAGGTCTTTCCATGTAAAAGAATCAATATTAAGTAGCACCAAAGAAGGAATTACTCCTAAACTCTATGGATAGAACATTATCTATCTTTTCCTGGTAACTTATACTTGTAAATGACAGGGTTAATGTATGAAACTCGACTTGTCATTCAAATTTTGGCGTCATCAGAGTTCAAAGGGCACACAATGGTGTATCTGTGCGTGTGATGTTGGCAATGTTCTTGTGTGTCCCCCTATCTTGTAATCAGGAAAGAGAAAGGGCCAATTGTTCTTGGTCAAAGTGCATGTTGAGTGTTGAATGAATCTCAAGTTGCTAGGCTAATAATATGTGAGGGATCTAGAACTATGAATGGAAATGTCGCCTTTCCTTTTGAGTACTAAACGTTAAATTTGACACCTCGTCACAGAATTGAATGTACCATCAGGGTAAGATCCAACCACTTGTTCGCATTGGCTGAGTCAAGAAACCATTTTAATAAACCAAATATGTTTTAGGATTGCATACATGCTTCTAAACTGGGAATTAATTTTGTGCAACACAATAGGGCAATTCTTAACATTGTATAAGTGGTACTAGATTCTAATAAAACCTAAAATATATCAATAAATTTAGAATTCAAATAAAATGGAACGGGGTTAATATTGTGTATGAGATGCTTCTTTTTAACTGCTTGGCTGGACGAGTAGCTGATTACACCAAGGGCCTCCTTGAGAACACTAATTTTCCGCATGAATTTTAAAGATTTTCACAAGAATCAGGAGAAACTCCCGCGATCCGATGGAGGCAAAGGAGGCTTTATTACCATATCCAATAAGCCAATATTGCATATCTAACTTCTATGGACTATAAAGTTGAGAGATGCTTGTGTTGCCAGAAACTCAACCGAAGCATTGCTGCATTTACTTACCTGTATTCTTAAGTCAAATAAGGAATAGATACAGAGGAGAAAAGTAGTGCGCATGCAACATACATTTAATAATAAACCAACGCAACTCTTCAACAGAATGATTTAGTCAAATGGAGAGCCATCAAAACGAGAAAAACGTCCATTTTTTACAATAATGATCCTTGATGAAATGATGAAAGGGAATTCCAAATAGAATTATTGCACATTCATTCAGAACAAGAAAAGGATGAAGGCATTGAACTCACAGAATTACGACCCTGCCATCCACGCAGCGGACACGATTCCAACTGCAAGGATCGCCATCCCGATGGCTCCAGCCTGCCATGGCGCCATGAGGATCATCCTCCACCCTCGACTGAAACCTGAGCAGCGCCGACCCTGAAAACACCAAGAACTCCAATCAATCAATCACCCACAGACCAAACGAATACACACCCCAGAACTCCATAACCCACCGCCACAAACCTTCAATGTTGACCGCCGCACAGCCATTGATGACGAAATGAAGAACCAGAGCAATGAGCGCAGAGCAGCGGAGCAGCACGTCCACCATCTTCCTCCACATCTCGCTCGCTACACGTCACATGATCCTCTTCGCGAGCCTCTTGAGCAGCCTGGAGTGCATTGGTCAGGTCAGGCGCGAGGAGCAGCCGCCATTGCGCCTGTCTCCTTGCTCGGCGCGGGCGACCTGCATGCAACAGAAGAAGAAGCTCAGGGACGCCGCCGACAAGTAGTAGAAGAAGAAGCTTGCATCGCCATGAAGCAAACGAAACAGCTTTAGCCTTTTTCACTTTGCCTGATTGGACACTGCTGCCGATTTCGCTTACGCCGCACGCGATTCGGATCAAGAAACCGAAAAGAGGATTCGATCGAGAGGGAGAAGAAGAGAAGGCTGCTCACCTCGGTGGTTGGGGAACGGAGGAGATAGAGGGGCGAAACAGCGGTCGTCCGTTCTTGGAGGAACAATTAGTAGTAATTGGAGAAATCAAAGAACGCAACACGATACTGAAATGGATAAAATATTCAGAAAATTCACGGCGAATTCCCTGCCTATCTCTCTATCTCCAAGATTGCGTTGCTTAAAGAAATGAAAGCGGGGACGGAATTCTACGAGCCAACTGTAGGACAATTCCACGCAGGGATACGAAATTCGGTGTTAAAGAATTGGACGGGACACGCGGGAGAAGGTCGCTGTCGAGGGCCAGGACAACCGCTCTCGTCATCGCCGGCTACGGATTCGACGCATTTTAAAATCCCCTTTCGTGCTCATCATCTCACATGGAATTAGAATACGCTCATCCATACTTTGACATTTGTTTAGCGCACCCGCTCTTAACCAATCGCAATCAGGCGTCTCAGCGGCGCCAAATGCTTGCACAGGAGAACGAAATTAAAAATTATCTCTTTCCTATAACGAAAAGTGACCAGGAAAACCAAGTCTAACCCTCGATCGATTCATGGAAAAACGAACAGATCGCATTTGGCAGGATCATTATTAGCTCATTTACCGGCGCGTGGTCGGCGTTGCAGCACTCTCTTCCTTCACGCGGAGGCTCCAGCGCGAGGGTTGAGGAGGCACGGGGGATTTGGGATGGAGGCGGTGGCGGCGGCGGCGGCGGCGGAGGCGGTCGCCGGCGGCGAGGTGGGGTTGGAGGAGACGTGCGGTGGTGGGGCCCACGAAGGGGACAGGTGGGACGCGCAAAAGCGGGGAATTTTTATTCCCAGTGATTTTCCAACGATTTTATTTGATGCCCGACTCTAGCTGTCCGTCTGTTATTTTCCTCATTTTCTTTTTCTCATTCATATCTCTCTTTTTTTCTTTTTTTTTCTCAGTCGCTAGCTTATAATTTCCTCTTCTGTTGGGAAGAGGACGCCGTCGCAGCGCTCACGTCGCGCAGCCGCCTATCATCGTGCGTGCCATCCTCCTGCAGCCCTGCGTCCTGCCTCCATCAGGGCCACGCTTATCTGAATCTGAATATTCTTCAGAAAATTTCCCAAAATCTAGTAAAATCAGAATGTTTTATGTGAAATTGTAACAAGAATTGTAAAATTTCTGCATTCCTCACGGGGCTCAGCGTAGTCCTAAACTGACAGAGAGAAGAAAAAAAACTAAACCTTACAAAATTATCTCTTTGTAGTCTAGTGGACGAACGGACATGTAGCCTAGTGGACGAACGGGCCTATAGCCTAGTGGTTACAAGAGTCTTAGTAGCACCTGAAGTCCTGGGTTCGATTTTCCATGGAAACGAATTTTTCAGGATTTAACGGCTTTGTGCTTTCAGTGGGAGCGACGTACCCGTCGACAGCGAGGCGTCCGTGGTGACTTCGTCAATCTCTAAAATTTGCCGGCCCAGTCTTTGAAGATGCTCATAGGGATAGGGTTTGTGTGCGTGTGTTTATAGGAGTGAGTGTGGGTGCGTTGCGAGTGTCTGTGTTGTACGGTGTAATTTAAAAAAAAATTGAACAGGAGACGCTGCTCACGGAGGCTGACACGACAACTAGATGCAATGTTTCTTCTCTAAAGTTGAGCTAACCCTATCTTGTTCGGTTGGTAGCGCTAATCAGGGGATTGTCAGTTTGCCACACGATGGAGGCCTCCGGACAGAGAGTGGATTCAGACTAGTTTCAACAGACTTGTCCAAACGTGCGACCACACAAGTGCAAGTGCTGCCTGGTTTTTGACTCCGAAGTAAATCTTCAAGCTCCGAAATTCCCAATCGGAAATAGAGTACTGGACTGCTACATGTCTACATTCATTATGCGGGGACATCGATGTGTATAACTGACACAGAAATTTTCCACACGTGTAGCTTTTCCCCATGTGCTCTTTGGTAAACCAGCTGAAAGTGTCAAGAGTTATGTCGGATCAACCAAAGAGAAGCTAAGCAAGCAACAGGCATGCGAAAATTGGTACGGAGTATCAAATATATCAACATGACAAAAAGGGCTGGTGAGTAGGTGATGTTTGATGAGGCCGCACCATGCGTCTCTCAGGGCGGCTGACCAATTCAGAGTTAGTTACTTCTGCCAATATCCAATCTCAACAAGAACAAACAAACCAGCCACAACCATACGAGAAATGAGAAGTGTATGGACCAAACCATTTTGGAGCACAACCAAATGACAAATGACCAAAACTCTGAATTTTCTAGATAATAGCATACTAATATATACTAGTTGTTATGAGGTACATGGAAGCATCTGCTGATCACAAGATACCTTTTTTTACAGAGGTGGAACCAGAAAGGAACTCTGTACAACTACTTACAATATTTTGATACAAAGAATCAGAGTGACCACTTGAACTCACAAGTTTGTTGAGTTCGTGAACTAGCTTGATAATATTATCCTCCTTCAAGCGATCCGCATTACGATTGAGAAGATTGAACCAGGACATGGATGAAACATTGCGAATCTTGCTCTCCTGAAATGTATTGATGCAGGAAACCGACGCCATTATATCCCCTTGTCGCAGTTTCAGGCAAAATCTTTCCATTATCATAGGGGCAGGTGGAACTCGGCTATGATGGCACAGGTAGTCCCATATATCTTCCAATAACTGCTCCTGAATAGTGATGGACACAAGTGTAAGGATAGATACACCAAATAATTGAAGAAGCAGTTCAATGGGGAATTGACCATATTTCTTCTGTTTTATCATTGTCTATGAATCTGAACTCTAATCATAATTCATATTCACACTATGCCAGGAAATACCGATGGAAATTGTTCAAATGATCCAAACTGGGCTAGTACTATCGAGCAGTGCTTGTGCAATGTACTTGAAATCTCCCTTTAAAAGCATGAAAGCTATCTAAGGCTTGCTCTCTATGAGGGCATAGATTTGTGTCTTAACAACCAAAAAAGGCTTATCAATTTCAAAACTACTATGATCAAATATCATGCAGCCTTACGATCACTTATATAAGGAAAAAAAACAGCACAGTCAAACACCCTTCAATCATTGTGACAGACATGAACTATGTTATCAACCAACATCTTCAGCTTTAAACATGAGAATGATTATGCTCAACAAATATTCTATCTTTATAAGCTAGTACATCTTAAGGAGATTCATGGATTAAGAGTTAGGCATATGAGATAAGTACCTTCCCGTTCCTATATGCGTCAAGAACCATACGAAGGTGCCTTCGTTCATCAAAGTGGTAACCACAAGCTAACATTTTGCAAAATGCATACTCAAAATCATTCCACCTCTTTGTTTTAGCACACGCCTCCATAAAAGTATTGAAAGTAAACTTGTCTGCAATTGCCTTTTGACTCGATTCCACTTTACTCCTTATCCTGCCATTGAGAATATTCTCCAATAGATCTTTTGCTTCCTCAAACATTCCATGTTCAGTGTATGACTTCAGCATGATGTTACACGTTATACTATTTGGTGAGCAGTAGTTGCGCATTTCGTCAAATATGTATTTAGCATTTTCCATGCTTCCATTGTCGATACAAGTTTGGATCAGTCCTGTGTAGGTAACAACTAGTGGTTTGTTTGCAACCTTGCAAATCTTCTTGACCTGCAGTGCAGTTGTCAACAGAAAAAAGGTCAAGAGATGAAACAAGCATCTAGAGGCATGAGACAATCATAGACAGGTGATGGCGCTTACTGACAGGCCAGGACAGTTTGATAAGTTTTATCCACTTTTGTTTCATCAAAAGTAAGTTAATTGGATTTGAAAAGTTTCCCATGTCAAAAGCTCAGCACCAATAATTATACTGTAGGAACCTAAACTCCTGCCTATTTGTTTTCACCTATAGAAAAAAAAGAGACACACAGTGCCTAGTTCAACCAGAATATGATTTTTGCGATCGTCGTTATGTATGTCCTATCTAGTGCAAAAGCAGATTAGCACTTAATTCTGTTCATGGAACACTTAATTCTGTTCATGGAAGCAACCAATGCACAGTAAAACGCTGATAAATTATTCAAACCAGAAGAATAACTGCTGTTGGCTATTAAAAACACAAAAAAAAAAAACAGTTTGCAGATGAGGTTCTTAACATCCAGTAAGTCCAATATAGAATTAGAGATCTTCAGTAACTTTCAAGATGACTATATGTAGCACGTCAAAATGTATCTTCAGTTGCAACAACAGATACACCAAGTGCATCGCATATAACATATAACTATATTTTTGTAAGTACAAACCTGGAGAAGTGCTTCTTTGCACCGGCCACCACTGCAAAGGCACCGAGCAAGATCATAATAAAGACTGGCAGAACCAACTATTCCACGATCTTCCATATCCTTAACAGCCATCACTGCTTCATCAATCTTTCCTTCTCTCCAAAGTGCGTTTATGAGAACTGCAAGCAACAACAAGTATTAGATATAAACTTTACCTTCAAATGTTTTTCTCAAACCTTGTTATTACCTTTGTAGTTCAAAGATCCAGGTATTGATGTTTTCTCCGCCTTATTGAAAAATTCATACACCAAGTTGTACTTGCCACAAACAAGCATTACCTGCAATACCACAAAACAATAATAGAAAATGGATTAGGCTGCATGCATAAATCACGGAACCAAGTTAAGCAACATTTTTTCCCTAAGACCAACATATGAGCGAAACATTCCGTCTGCTATAGATAGATAATCTGCCTGTCAGAAACATTTAAATGATAAAATGGTCTCTGAAATTTTCATCAGTCATGTATAGTCCCATAAATGCAAAACACAATGCAAATTTCATACTAATTCCAGAAAATTGACAAAGATTTGCAGACGCATTTCTGCAAGGCCAGCACAGTTGGTTTAGGGGAGAATAGAGAGAACATGTAATTGAGACTAACATACCTCCATTATAAGACCATATGTTGTATTTGTTGGGCGGATGTTCTTCTCTTTCAATTGTTGCAGAACCCAGAATGCCCCTTCCCATTGCTTTTGTTGCACACAAGCATTCAGAACCTACATAGCAGTAGAGCCAGTTATGTTCTACTGAATACCAAATTACCAACAAATTTAAACTTCTATGTCTCATTGTCATTGGTGCAAATGTCTCACTTACATATTACATTTGCTACAAATGTTACTCACCGCATTGTAAATAATGAGGTCTGGTTCCAACCGAGGATCCCAATTCTGAATAGGACTTAGCTTAAACTTCTTCTTAGGAGGAGAACGCATGAGATCAATGATATCAAATAGCTCTTTTACAAGACCAGCTTGACCAAGAGTCACAGCAATACAATGATAGGCAGCCATGTCAGGATAAGAAGACAATTGATCCTGCAGATGAAATATAAGGAAATAATGTAAAATGGAAATATTAGTTATATCTAAACATAAGATGAAGACAAACAGAAGTTATACCAGCATGGTGTAAAATACATTCAATGCCTCAAAAGGTCTTTTTGCCTTCCCAAGAACATCAAGCACTGTTGTATAAATATACCTACATCACAAATATGTTTTGTCATGAACATCATATGCATTAAATATTATAAACATTGTGCCCATTAATGTGAATCTTAAGGACATACGGTTTACCTGAGATAAAAAAAAAGAAAAGAAACTACAAGATTGAGCAAATAAAGAAGCAAACCTAATTCATCACAGACAACTTAGTAAACAGTGTACTCTGCTCTGCTACATAAACAACACTATAAGGCTACTTAAGCAGTAAATTTGAATTATATATACAAACTAATATTGCAGCTTTAAGATTTGTGAGAATATAATAACATATTAATGGGCAACTATTTCATTACCTGCTCTTGTAGGACTTGAATCTTTCACGGGATTGAAGCCATTCAACAACTTGCAGAACCCGTTTCCAGTTTCCATATCGACCCAGTATTTGAACGATCCTTAGGATGGAGTGGTCAGAGAATTTGATTTTTGCATCATGAATAAGTTTGGAGAATTTCCACTCTGGAGTGTTAACATCTGTAGCATTCAGCCTTCGAAAAATAAATAACCATAAGGAATTAACTAGGACAATGGAGATTCCACGGGCTCAATGACTCGTCTAGGAAGCAATAAAAATTGTATCGGAAAGAAGTTTATCAACAAATAAAAGGACTTTCTAGCTCAATCTAGTAGCCCCATTAAAGGAGTATTGTCAAAAATAGACTTAAACTTTAAAATGCTTAAATGCATGAAAGCATTTGTCTATCATGATCGCAATAAGTAGTTTTATATAATTTGAAAATGGGAATTGTCTGACAACAGTTTTCATATGCCTGCTTTTTAATGTCTCACTTTCAGGAGCCTAACCAGCAAATATTGATATGACATATTAGAGATTTTGACCAGTGATCTTGATAGAAGCTCAGCATAATTATTCATCAGTATTATTTATAAAAACATAATCCATATCGTTGGACGTATACCATGTAGTTTGGTGCGATCAAAAAAATTTTCGAACACGCGGTAGATGTGGATATCATTTCATTGAGCAAGAGAAGAAAAAAAGGTAGTGGATGAGTTTAGTGTAATCAATTAAAAAAACGTAGTCAGTGTGCTCTTCTATTGGATGTGAACAACGAAAAATGGTAAATTGGTGAATACATGGGTGTTAAAAAAATTAGAAGTCTTTTAGATTTTCAAATGAAGTAATACTGATGCTAAGAACTAAATATAGGCTACTACTCTGGTAAAAGATACTTGATGCCCAGCAAACTAAATATAGAGTGGCTAAAAGTACTTTTGACCTGAGAGAGTATCTTCATGCCAATTATACAAAAACCAAGACATCTCAACAAATAGGCTATTGTGATGAGCTTATGCAGAAAAAACAAGACATCTCAACAAATTTAGTACAGGCTGTAAAACCAATTATACAAAGTTACAAAGACTTACCGACTAGCTAATTTCTTAATTCTATCTTCCAATTCCATTTGAAGAACCCGTGGCCTGTTTCTGACATCAGTAAATACCTCAAAAGTCTTGAAAGCAGCTCTATCATCCAACTCTGTAGATTCCGCATCCATCCTAACAAACTTCCCTGTTTGGACGTTTTTTCCTCTCCGCATTTGGATTGCTTCAGGTTTTCCGCTCTTCAAACTATCCAATGGACGACCATCATACCCAGACATTGGCCGCATACTGCCATCAAATCTTTTGCTTACAGTAGGCCTGTAATAATCAATATCACTGCCTCTAAACCTACCCACTACAAGGTCTCTCCCTGAACTTTCTGTTGTCTGCTGGTCTCTTTGAAATTTACCATCAGCATTGACATCATAGTTGGAAATCTTTCTCTCTCTGGGATAATTGCGATTGTTCTCGTATATACTTCTTTTTGTGCTACCAAAGTTCTCTTTCCCCCTTTTTACCAGTGACTTGGTGCTCTCCAATATAACTTTGCTATTTGGAGGGCTAGAAATACGGCTTACAGTCGAAGCTGTCCGTCCTTGTAAACTGTTCTGTGCATTTGACGGTAACTGTACATGCATGCTTCTCTCTGATTGATGAGCAACCATACTGCCTCTAGTATCTTTCATCTTCAACTGTGATGTAAACTGCTTCCACTCATTTCTATCAACTTTACCATCATCTTCACTAGGCTCACCTCGAACAATTCTTCTCTGTACATATTCCTCAACCTTTCCATGTCTTCGAGGACGCTTTTCAACATCACCCAGCATTCTTCTCTCTACTGACCTAGTACTATTGCTCTGAATATCATCATTTGCAAATCTCATACCCCTCCCATTGGCATCCCCTCTGTTCCTCTGAGCTCCATTTCTCCTATCAAACGACATAGTCCTTCCATCGCCTGACATCCCATTCGCATCCCTTCTGTTCCCGTGGGCTCCAGTTCTCCTATCAAACGATGTAGTCCTTCCATCGCCTGACCTCCCATTCGCATCCCCTCCGTTCCTCTGAGCTCCATTCCTCCTATCAAAAGATTTACTCCTTCCATCACCCGACCTCTCACCCCCTCGCCGAACAACCGACGCATCGCCATTGCCCGTGAACCTCCTCCTCGGGCTCCTTCCATCCGATTCCGTGCTCTCCAAACTCTTGCTCCTGTCCAACTTCACCGACTCCATTATCTTCACATAATCAGTGAAAGTGGGACTAAACGTCAGCTCCTTCTCGATGTGCCGCAACCCCGACGAGCCGGCAGCACCAGCCTCGCCGCTAGCCACAACACCCGTTGCTCCAGAGCCATCGGCCCTCGCGTCAAACAACCGGCCTCTCCTCCCAACCAAACCCCAACCCAACGGCGCCACGGAGACTCTCCCCCTCCCCCTCCCCCGATTCCTCGGAACCAGCAGCCCGTGGCACGCGCTCGAATCAGGGAGCAGGACCCCGCAGCCGCCCAGATTAAGCAGCCCAACTGTCGCGCTCGGCGGCGGCGCCGCCATCTCCCCCCAGGTTTCGCCCCCGGCCTGGCTACCGCATTCCCCCAAACTCCAGCGAGTAACCCCCAACCAGGAAGAGAAGCGCACGGCGGGTAGCTCCTAGGAAACTGGAGCGGGTAGGCGATGGCCGGAGCGCGGCGAGAGTGTCGCCGGCTCGAGCTGATGGGGTTGGGGAATTGGGATTTGGGAGGGAGGAAGGAGAGAGCGCGAGTCGGGGAGTACCTGGGGACTTTGCGCCGCGGCGTTC
Organism: Leersia perrieri; assembly: GCA_000325765.3. NCBI lineage: Eukaryota > Viridiplantae > Streptophyta > Magnoliopsida > Poales > Poaceae > Leersia > Leersia perrieri. The sequence continues at coordinate 19,899,985 of CM002476.1, read as the reverse complement.
GCGTTATCTCCTCCTCCGCCGGTGCCGTTTGTGTCTAGCGCCGGGAGGATATTTCGTGTATGGGCCGGGCCGACCAGATGGAGTTGCTGGGCCTTTGAAAGGTGATTCACCGAGGTGTGCCCTTTGTACGGCAGACCCCAAGTTTTGGATAATTTAGCGAAACTTGGCATTCGTTTTGGTTTATTTTTGGAGCCCAACGTTGTAAAGATATTTCATTTCTGAAACTTGGAGGGAAATTCTCAAGTGGTACTTGGGTTTAAGAAAATTTTGCAGCGAAAAGATCAAATTGGGCATAGATATATATAGCTCGATGGATGGCTTGGGTTGATAGAGATGCGGGTGTAAAAAATGAAAAATGTCAGCGATGAGGGCGATGGTCAGATTTCAGGCATCAAACAGAAAACAGCACACATGCATGTTTTGAGAATTTCCTGCCGGCTGCTCTCCTCTTCTAACAGAGTGGTCGTCGGGTCTTGCTGCTCTTGCATTGCTCGTGCAATTGATGAATCTCTCCCTATCCGCAGGTACAGCTTGTGGCCCATGTCTTTTTTATTGTCACTTTGAGAAGGAAGAAGACTGGAACTCGATCCAGGAGCATCTTCTTATTAGCGGTTAGCAGATATCTCAAGCTATCCATTGCATCGGCTTTGCGATGTCCTGTCCATTTAAGCGCCTAAAGAAAGAAATAAAGGTGCAGTTGATGTGTTCCTCTCATCATTTAACACGGAAGAATGGGAAAAAAAACCTTCAATTGAAAAACGCTGAGAAAGATGGAGATAGAGAGGCTCGTCAAATCCATTTGACCATCAGCAAGTGTGTTACGTGGAAGCTAAAATCGGAGTTTCTTCGTGGGAGGAAGAGAAGGTTCCATTTTCGTAAAAAAATACGAGTGAGAGAGGAAGAGAGAAGGTTCCTTTGTCAAGCAGGCGATAAGAGTGAGACCTGCACTATCAATAGAGAGAGAGAGAGGGGCCTGCACTCCTGCACAGAACGTCGTGCCGTTGCCGTCGTCTCTCTCTCTTTTTCTTTTTCTTTTTTTTGACGTAATAATCTCCGTTGTCTCCTCGCTGTGTTCTTCTCGTGATCGTGCGATCCCCGCATGCAGCTATAAGCTGTCGCTTGATGTCTATCTAAATCTAAGCAAACGCGTAGGCGCGCGGCGCGCAGATGAACGATTTCATTCGTTGACTGAACTAACTGCATGGCATGTATTAGAGATTCATAAATTAGCCTCCTCAATCAACATAGCTTTGATCATAATTTTTTTTACTAATTTGCATTTCACAAAGAAAGATTTTGTTTCACTTTATATCAAATTGTACTATCTCTATTTCATAATGTAAGGATTTTGACTTTTTTGTTGTAACGTTCGATCACTTGTCTTATTCAAAAAAATTTAAAAGTATCGTTTATTTTGTTTGTGACATCATTTATTATCAAAAGTACTTTAAGCACAACATATTATATTTTATATTTACATAAAAAAATTTTAACAAGACACATGGTCAAACATTGCAAAACAAAAAAATCAAAACCCTTACATTATGAAACGGAGGGAGTATTAATCTTACAAGCCAAACCGGATTTTCATAAGTTTCATTCATATATTATAAAGTTTAATGAAACTTTTATAGGTTTCCTGATGCCAAGTAAATCTTCTTTTTATAAAACTCGGTGTAAAATAAAAATATATATACACTACACCTGATGCAAAAACGAAACAAGGTACATTTTTCCCAGTGTAAACATAGACTTTTCCTTTTCTTTTATGGCAATTGTGGTAAGACAAACACACCTAACCCAAAGTGATATATTACAAATGCTATATAGTACACAACAAAAATGGCGGGTTTTTACTCTTTGAGCAGTTGGAGGTATTTTTTTTTTTTTGGCTAAGCCAAGAGGGAAAAGAAAAAAAGGGAAATTTTAAGTGCAACAAATAGAGTCCATTACAGTAACAGGGATTTTATAATTTCAATCATGAATTGGCTTATAAAGACACTTTTCTCTTAGGAAAATGCTATATCTCACGAGACTAAAACTGCCTTCAATTTAGCACCGGATTTAAAGAAAAAAAGGGAGGAAATAATTCATTAGGACTGGTGACTCCCTAGTGGTGGCATCGACATCGGCTTTGAATTTCTGATAAACTAAACTAGGGGTAAGGTTCTTCGGGTGGTGGTTGGAGTGCAAGGGGAGCGCGGGGGAGGGGGTCAGGGGCCGCATAAGACCTAGGGCAGGTAGGGCTGGACCCGTGTACAATCCCATAAAAATCATGTAAAATTACCATGTAGATTACAAAATAACTAAGTTCACATTGGCTTAGCACTACCCTTATTTTTAGATCTGTCCCTGGGTGTGGTCTTAGGCTTAGTAGGATAGCTAGATATGGCTCGTGGGTGAGCAGCAGACGATAGTGTGAGTCTGACAACATGAGATGTGGCTGCCTTAAAGAGGAAGAAAATAGGGAGGCTAGAGAGAGGAGGGAGACAGTGATACGGGACTTCCCCATGTAGTTTGTGGCTTTTGCATTGCCAAGCTGAGGGAGAGGGCTAGGAAGGACAACAACACCATTGGCAAGAGCAGATGCACGCACAAGTATAGTGGTGAGAAGAAAAAGGAATGAGACTATAGATGTTTTCATTAATGAACGAATCTTGACATGATCGTGTCGTAAAAAAATACAAAAATCTAATGGGTAATTTGTTGGCTCAAAACAACGCCAGCCATTTCTTTTAATATAACCATTCGCCGTCGAAATCCACCACTGGTGCTTATATTTTTTTTAAGGTTAGAAAAGAAAATACTGCAATCTTGTTTACTGTCAATTGAGTGGATTGGACGAATGCTCTCAAAAATCTATTTATTAGGCAAATAAAATCTATTTCAATAAATACTCCATAAGCAAGTCCGTAGTACTGGTACCTTTGCACGCTGAAAAGGACATTTTTATAACCATGATGCGTAAGAAAAGGAAGGAATTTAACTACGCTTGGGTGTGGTCACAGTGCTTGTCTGCTAGATCCACTTTTCCAGACAAGTACTCCATTCCTCTCCATCGCCGGGCGGACGCGGTTTTCCAGTACAAAAACAACAAGAGAAAGAGCCCCGCGACCTAGTGGAGAGGCGGTACAGTGGTGGTGGTGGGGACGAGACGAGATGCCTCGCAAGACGACGACGCCGCCGCCGCAACAGCAGCAGCCGGAGCACGGCGAGGTGCCCGAGGTGGTGGAGATGGAAGGCGGGGAGGAGGAGGACTCGCAGGCGGCGGCGGAGGTGGAGGACCAGGAGGAGAGGTGGGCCCGGCTGCTGCCTGAGCTAATGTCCGAGGTGGTGCGGCGCGTGGAGGCGTCCGGCGGCGAGCGGTGGCCGGCGCGGAAGGATGTGGTGTCCTGTGCCTGCGTGTGCCGCAGGTGGCGCGACGCCGCCGTGGCCGTCGTGCGGCCGCCCGCGGAGTCCGGCAAGATCACCTTCCCGTCCTCGCTCAAGCAGGTGAGAAAAGGGGGGAGATGCCCTTTTTTTTTCTGCTGGGGCTCCTGTCCGTCGATTGGTGGAGGTCTCGGGTGCTGATTCGATGTGTGTGGTGGTAGGGAGTGGAAATCCCCCATTATGTCGATGTTTCTTAGGAGGTGTTGTTGCAAGATGCGATTAAATGTCTCCGATTGGTGATTTTGAGAGGCTTCTATGCTTTTTAAGCTTCAAATTTGGAGTCTGCCTGCGTTAGGTCCCATCAGTTGTGGCCATAGGATGCTGAGATTGCTTTCTCATGTTATTTTTAGAGGATTCTCTAATTTTGAGGCTTGCAATTTTTCTTTTTTAAGCCGTGATGTTATGTTCATAGCTGGTCCTAGCTTATATTTTTGGACTAAGTTAATTTTTCAATCTAGTGTGGAATTCAACTTAAACTATGTTCACATTTTCGGCTTGGAGCAACTAAATTCGATTTAGTTAGTACAGTGGATGCTTTGGTAAAATCACCAGAAGATAGAACTTTTATCTTTTTGGCTACAGATTTGATGTTAGGACCAGATTCCAGCACATATCTAGCTTTACTAGTTTTTAGCTATTGTTCTATCCTGTCCCACAGAGAGTGTGATTTTACTTATAAATGGGAGTTTAGTGTCAGAAATTCCCCAGGAGATTAGTAGCACAGTTTTGTTATGAGAATTTCGTCTGTGTAAGATTTAGTTGCAGACTTGCAGTTCTTGCAGAACTTTCTTTTGGGGCGGAACACTGTAGTTTCGATATGCAACGTTTCTACGCAAATCAATTAGAATTCTTACACCCATTTTTTTCAAGCAGCCAGGGCCAAGGGAACTCCCAATGCAATGTTTTATCAAGCGGAATAAGAAGAACTCTACGTTCTACCTCTACCTTGGCTTGACAAGTGGTAAGTGTACGTGGTGTGATGTGAGGACTGTGTTGACTCTCATATTTATTTTGTGTTGCATATGTGCAGACATCAGTTTGATATGTGTATTTAGATAATCACCCTGATTTGTCATCTGAACATGAGGCATGTGACATGCTGTTTTATGATTGTTGCGCGGGTTTAATTTGTTACTTATCTGTTGGCTGACACTTGATGCCCATCAGTAGCCAAGCTGACCTCTTTTGGATTTAAGTCAAATTCATTGTGGCTATAATTGGAGACACAACACTTGTTTCTCCTAGTTGATAGCTTGATGCTGACCTATCAATGTTCAGCGTGGACAGTCCCATACACATTTTCTTCGTGGCACTCAAATTATTAGTATTATTATTATTTATTATTCGATAGATTCAAATTCTTTATTGAACAGGCAAAACCACACATCACGTTTGCATTCTAGGCCGTGTAATTTTTTATTTTTATTTTTTTTTTGCATTTTTGGCATAATTGGTCATGATGGTGGGAGAAGTAGGTGGACGGTTGGAGTGCTTAATGAATTATAAGTTTATAGTCTACATTATTTTACATGAATTACGAACTATATATTATTTTTTGTTCTCCGCCTTCTTTTTGTAAAATAGAATTGGTAGTGATGTTCATTTATTTGTTTTTGCTGGTTTGGGCATGATTGTTGAAGGGAATAGCTGAATTACACCAAGGTCCTCATGTCCTGCAAATGGTGATCAGGGTGACCAAAGTCTCTTATTTAATTTGACAATCTAATCCAATAGTGTTCAAACCATATGTATCTATTCTTATACGCGGCTGTTCAGCTTTAGCATGTGCAGCTATGTGTTCTCTGATGAAAATGAGGAGGAGAAGGGGGGGGGGGACCGTATATTTTCCCTTCTGATTTTCGTACCAACTGCAATGGCATGGCCTTTTTGACAATCAAGTATGATTGATGATTAATATAATGTTATTTCTGTCTGTCTGATAGCAACTGTTGATAAAGGGAAGTTCCTCATGGCTGCTAGAAGGTTTAGACGTGGTCCCCATACTGAGTACATCATATCCCTTGATGCTGATGACCTTTCACAAGGAAGCAATGCATACATGGGGAAACTGAGGTGAGGTTCTACATGACTGCAGACTGCAGAGTAAACTCTAGTCATGTGTATTCTGTGATTCATTCAGCTTACTGCTAACAAATTGGTTGAAGTCATATTTCAATCAGTAATCATGCTAATACACTAAAATATGTATTAATGTTCTTTTCCTCTGTGGGTACACAAACCATAACAAGATATAAGCCTTATGAGTTCCAACTAGTGTCTGTTTCTTTACTATCTTAATTTTTTATTAGGTACTAACCTGTTTTATAGTTTTAAATGTATAGCATGTTGTAATTTCCCGAGGTCTGAACTGGATTATATCTATAATCCAACCCCATTTTGGATAGAGTACACACTCACACCAACTCACTCACGCATTTGTCCTTGGTTCTTGTACAACCCTACAAGGGTCTGGTCGATGCCTTGGACTTTTTTTAGGGATTGATACCTTGTACGTAGTAAGCCTACACAAGTAGAAGTAGGCCTTGTTTGGCGTAGCCCATCCCCTGGGATTTTGGCCTTGCCAAACAAGGCCACAAGGTGGAACTAATTCACACCCTTGTGTGCAGTTGCACACCATACAGATGGGCCACTGTGGGACTTATTCAAACCATGGGAGGATGTTCGCAAGTCGCAGGTCGCAACATGCACATGTCTCCTCCATTCCTTGAGCTTGTGGTTTGCAATAGTAACATCCAACATGAACCATAACCCTTTGCAATTGGCTGAAGTACTTCCATTGCATCCTCACAGATTGCACTTAAAACTGCTGAATGCTTCTATTATGTCTTACCCTTTGCTCTTTGGGTAGTTTGCTGGATCTTCAGTTTTTATAAATTCCTCTTGTCTTTTTATTTTTGGTCAAAAGTATTTCATTTATTTTCTGGCAATGGATTGATGTGTAAGTATCACAGCAGTTCCTTCAGCAAACTTGCCGCTGGAATTTGAGTTACTTTTTCACTGTCCTAGGGGCATTGTTTTATTTTATTCCTCTTGTGGTGTGCAGAAAATTTCGACTGACCGGGTATCTGTTGTGTTTTTGTGTTTGCATTGGATATTTGTTGTCTTAATTCTTACTCACTGGTATTACTGTGCTTCTGTTTAGATCTGATTTTTGGGGGACAAACTTCAAAATATATGATAGCAAACCACCATATGATGGCGCTAAAGCATCAAGTAGTCGATCCAGTCGGCGTTTTGGAAGTAGAAGGATAAGTCCCCAAGTGTCAGCAGGCAACTATGAAATTGGACAGGTTTCCTACAAATACAACCTGCTCAAATCCAGAGGTCCTAGGAGAATGTATTGTGCACTTGAGTGCCCTTCAACTCAAGAGACATGGGAAAACTGTCTAAAGACAAAGTTCAGAAAACCCACTGGGAACACAGTTTTAAGAAACAAAGCTCCCCGATGGCATGAGCACTTGCAGTGCTGGTGCTTGAACTTCCATGGGCGGGTGACAGTTGCATCTGTCAAGAATTTTCAACTGGTTGCTGCCACTGACCCTGATGACCCTACTAGCTCCAAGGATGAGGAAACAGTTCTGCTTCAGTTCGGTAAAGTCGATGACAATATATTCACAATGGATTACCGGCAGCCACTTTCAGCATTTCAAGCCTTTGCCATCAGCCTCAGCAGCTTTGGTACCAAGCTAGCTTGTGAATAGCAACACAGTTTGATGTCTTCATATTACCATCTGGTCGTGGTTGTGGATGCATGCTGTTCTGGCTGCCGGCATTTTTCTTTGTTCATCCCCCCTCCTAGTCTGGATATCAATGTAGTATTCATATTATGTTCTTGTGTGAGAAATGTACCATTTTACCCAATGGATTTCGCCCCAAGAAGGAAATTGTGTTGTATAAAACTTTTGCTTTGAAGTGAAGCAAAAGGTTGTCTGTTGTACATAAGTTGATGATACCTTTTTGGCTGGACATTTAATCAGGACTTGTGTGCGGAGATTGGCCCAGATTAAGCTTATTTATGTCGGTCTGTTATGTAACCTTGCGTATAAGGTGCTGGAGTAGCTTTGCCTGTAAATTTCTTGAGGCTTCGTTTTACTGGGGGACATAAGCTTTGGACCATGAGATTATACAAGCTTGTTGTAAGAAAACGTCAAATGAGCAGACATGCAACTCCAGGTATGATTGTGTGCACAGTTATTCTACTCCTGAATGTATTACTCTGAATATTATTACAACTGAACTAATAAAAGTAAGAGTTGCACTGTGAGATGTGAAATGTTTGGCGCAATTTGCATTTGCGAACAGACATGCACAAGTGATTGCAGACAGAGGGGGAGTACTGGTCAACTAAATACGGAGCATGTGGTTTTAGCCCCATGTAGAAGTCCAGCATGCATGCTTGGAACGGTAGGCTATTTCCACAGAACATGAAAGTGACAAACTACAAGATAATTGAAGTGACGAAGTAATGGCCATACTTTTCCAAGTCAGAATGGATCGAGCGCACAAAAAAAAAAAAAGAAAAAAGAAAGAAGCAACACCCATGATCAAAAACTCACCCCTAAAATGTGGCAGAAGATTCATGCAAAAAGCAGCAAGAAATTCAGGGTATCATCATCGAAAAGTATCTATATACAGAGCTAATTGATCACTCCCTGACCGTGGGTGATCAGTCAGCGGTGCTGGCCTTCCCGACCTCCGCCTCCAGCGCCTCCATCTGCTGCTCCAGCCACCTGAGCCTCTGGTTCATGCTGTCCAGCCTCTTCCGCGCCGCCTCGTCTGCCAGGGCGTAGGCAAAGAAACCAAATTCTTAAACCATCCATTAAATTGATCGCAAATGCTTTCGCTACTCGCAAGTTTGATCGGTCAGCTTGCTGTACGTACCTAGCTGTGCGACGAACTGCGACATAGACACCTCCTGCCCGCCGTCCGTGACGACGGTGGTGAGGCCGGCCTGCGGCGGCTGTAGGCGCGGGTCCTGATAGGTGCCGTGGGGTGGTGGCAGCTTGGCCGACGACGGCGACGATCCCCCTCTCTTCCTCCCGAGCATGGCCTGCTCTCCCTTCTCTTCCCTCTCTAGCTCTTTTGAGTGCTTGATCGATCGATTGCGATGGTGGCAGCGGCGCGCGCCGGTGCTAAGCTGCCGCTACTAACTGCCACTGGTGAATGAATGAGACGGAGCTGGCTTGTAGAGTTGGAGGAGGAGACGTGCTGATCCCGCCGAGAGGAGGCCCGGCTTATATGTACGCGCGCGGCGCCGGGAGTCAGGCTTGGAGGAGGGGTTAGGCCGGAGGCTGGTCACATACTATGATAGTCACATGTCTCGTGTGTGGTGAACTGATGGTGCGAGTCGGTCGGGAGAACTCGGGGATTGGGCTCGCGATCGTGCGGGCAAACGCCGACCGACGGGTCAAGAGTCCGATCGGGCGACTCGCGACACGGTACGATACGACCAAAGCCGGGTGCTCTGCTACACACACTACGGTCGTCGATCGATCGATATCGATTATCGCACAGGGGGGAAGGGGGCGAACAGTCGAAAATCGAAAGGCTCCGGGGCCGTGAGAAATGGATAATCGTTACGCGAGATTATCCGCTCTTTTGCGCGTAAACGTAACCGGACGGACGAAAGGGATCGTCTCACGTGAACGAACGGTCACGCAGGTTACCAGTGCATGTGTAACCACGCAATTGCTTAGTTAGCCTACAAGTTGCTGACTGACTTTCCACGCTTGTACAAGTGCACGTCCAACAATTAATCGGATGGACTCATGGACATGGACTCAAATCCATCCATGGAATGGCGAGGTGAAAGGTTAGCGAGATAAGAATTAGGTGAAGGATGCCATACTACGTCTCCGAGGAGGGATGTGTGTGGCATACTGTGCGGTGCCCTACTACCCATGCACCGGAAATGCAGTGCATGTTCATTGCCATAATGCCATGCATGCAATATAGTGCACCACATAGACGTTCTTTCTTTCTTGAAGTTGCAAGTGATCAATACTTCCTCTGATTTTTCAAATGCCAATCTGTAGCCTCAACTAATGGACCTAAATATGCCTCCCGTCCAACAACATAAACATTTAGAGCGAGATTTGATTCGTTCTAGCAATGAATCTGGATATATGCTTTGTCCAGATTTATCGATCATATCCTATCCATGATACTTACTCCCTCCGTCCCATATAAAGGATTTTGTTTGCTTGCTTACAACGTTTGACCATGTCATATTTATAAATTTAGTGCAAATATAAAAAATAATAAGTCATACTTAAAATATTTTTTATAATAAAGCAAACAAAATAATAATAGTTTCAAAATTTTTTAATAAGACGAATGATCAAACGTTGCAACCAGATATTATATAAGACCCAAGTATATTTTTGGACCGAGCGAGTATTCGGATAGTTACTAATATAAATGGATGTCGGTCTACAAAGGAACAACCAATCATGAGTAAAGGGCACGATCTACAATTGTTTAATCTACCGTTTACAGAAGAAATAAGGTCTGCAAGGAGGGATATGCATTGTATCTGGCCTAGTCCTTAGGCAGATCACGTCCTGTGGCGTCACTGCATACGCATGTCATGGCATCCTGCGTTGACTCAGGTGTTTATCGTATTGCTCGGGTGAAATTGTCTATACTACTAGCTTCCAGTCACCTGAAAATACCATAAAATTTAATTAATTGCTAGACACCTAAGATTGCAATGAGATGCATATGTGCATGGACAATAATGTTGTTCTTTCGGTCTTTCCCCTCCTCTTCCTATCCAAACAACCACATGCACTCGGCCTAATGGGAACATCAGAAGATTTACTGTGAGTTAAGTACGTGTACTCATATTTTTCCATAACCGCAAACCAACAAATAAGAAAATTTTATCTTAATAATTATAAAACGATAACGAACATGACCGGAAGATTTACTACAAAAATAATTTTATTTGAAATTTTGTATAATTTGATATATTTTTTTATGATTCTCGTTGCAACATGCAGGTATTAAGCTAGGAGTCAAAAAAAAACTATATCATACTACTATATTTTAGGGCGGAGCTCAATGTCAGAACCAACCATTTGATTCCCTGAAAGCAAACAGCTCGTGCAATTACACGTTCGTTCAATTGAGTGCCCATTTACTTTGTAATTAGACATTCTCAAAAGCCATAATTCACAGGACATACATGCCTGCCCCTAATCCAATGTTACCTAAGTCTCGGAATAGATATATACATGAAACACGTCCCCACCAAATTTTAAATCAAAACTTAACTTTATTTGGTAAAAAATAACAAAAAATTATATATACAAATTATTTTATGAATTTATAAAACTTTTAGGTTCGGTTTTACATGTTTTAATTTATTTGTGATTTTTACCGGATATCTTCCCATTGGAATAACCGTGTTCTCTCTTAGTTCTGAGAGTTCCGCTACTGGACCGTACTGAGCCGGATGCCCCCAGACCCCAGTTGCAGACAAGCCCATTTAATAACCAGGGACTCAGTTCGCAGAGAAAGCCCGTTTAATGATCAGGGACCCAGGGAGTCAGGGTGCATGCCCACGCATCGAACGCATCAGACTATCACATACTCCTATCATCAGCGAGACGACCAGTACATTAACTACAGTACGTTAGTGTCTGAAACTCTCAGGTCTCAACTATGAACTTCCCAACAACATCTATATGTCAACCACAACATCAACACAAATTAAGGCAAAGCTTCAAGGCCAGGGGCCAGGGCGTACATATACGACCGCGACACCCAGCCACTGAGCCACATGGACAACCGCCCTGTAGCATCGATCGCCAAGCATGTACCTGCAGATGACGGCCACCGAGGGGACCGCACGAGACGGGTCGTCACGTACGCCATTTCGGGACGGCTTGCCGGCCGTGCCGCCAGGCATCTCCGCGGCTCCGCCAATGGCCGGCATGCGCGCAGGCTAGCTGGCTCATGGACTCTAGCGCCGATCACGCGTAGCGCGTGTGGCAGCGTGGGCCTCGGAGCGGCACAGGGAAGACGTACGAGACGAGGCAGTGACCGATCGGCGTAACGGGAGTACGGGACGGCCGGCCGGACAGGTCCTAGTTTTGTTGGTGCCAGCTTTCTGGGAGGTCCCGGTTGGCAGCAGCTTGTGTGTCTTTGTCCCTTGAAGTGGGGATCGATCTCCCCAAGTCCATCCTGCCATGCACTGATCATGGATCAACCGAGCATTACACACGTGTCGACCCGTGGATGAAGTCTACACACATCCTAATTTCTGATCTATATTTGTCTTGCTCTGCATTTTGGTTTTTAAATTCGATCTGGGGCTTGCTAGCTAGTACTTGGGTCAATAGTTCAGTTTCCAAGCAGTACGTGTGCATACAGCATACGTTAGTTTTGTTTGCGGCCAGTTTATCCACTCCATGAGAGGAACAGCAAATATTCAGGCAGAGATAAGATTCGGTACCTTTTCCCATACACTGACCAAAATCACTAGTAGTACAAATAGATACGCCAGTGGGACAATGTACTAACTATATATATCAGCAACATCTGGCTGCGGCCTGCGAGCAGCGAACTTCTTCATTCAAGGGCGCGTGATGCCATCGAAGCTTTCGATCGATGCTAACATTCTACCAGCTCGCGAACAAGACAAACTACTTTCTTTGTTTTTGAAACACTTGCACGGTGCAACTAGGCATTGGTCTTTTCTTTTAAAACGCAAGTGACAAGGCAGTGTAACCAAGTAGCTGTACGTGCCTTAACATCCCGGCCGACGACGAACAGGCTGAATGCCAGCTTAAACATGGTGTCTCGTCACGCGGATCCACTAGGGGACTTAAGCACATGCCATTGCATGATTGGCGTCATTGCGCAGACACCTCGCTCATGAGATCAGATGCATTAGCCGCCAGTTGCCTGCTTGCCCGAACTAAATCCATGGTGCCTTTCGCATGATTCCTTAAATAAGATCAGACGAGGTTTCTCTAACAGTTGGCAACCCTATCCCCATCATAGGATGATTCCTTTGTTCATGAAAATGAAACATGGTATTGCCAAATCCAAGCAAAGAAGTGTAATCCTACGTATACTAGATTATCGGGGAGCAAACGTACGTCCGACGCGGATGAGCCTGCCTTGATTTCCAACAGGAGCGCAGGCATGACAGCATGATGCGCTTATCGTGACTTCTGACGAGGTGATATCCTTCCTTGTTTACCAGTGCCCTGACATAAAACTATCAAAGTACTCCGTGTAACAAGCTAACAATCGAGACCTTGTTCGTATAAATTTGTTCACCAATACGCAATACAAGAGCTAATCAACACAGTACGGAGAGAAACCCACTTGGCCATCTGAAATTCGGACGGTCGCTCGACTAGTAAAAAAAAACATATTTTGGTCACGGCGGGGCCAATCTGGCGAAAAGCAGAATATTGTTCCAGCCTTGATGGCCGGGCAGCCTCGGCGAATCACCGCACGATCCGCGCCCAGCAGCGTCCCTATCCCTCCCACGTTCCAAAGGAAAGAAAGGTACGTAACCGCACGTCGCACGTGACCCTCGGCTCGCGCTCAGCAGTAGCACATACATCAGCTGCTGCATCGACAGACTTTACACCTCGCACCGACAGCTCCACTTCGGCGCGACCGCGACGCCACCTCGCGCGATAGCCACGCGCGTCGATCTGCCGGCACGAGAGAGCAAAAGGCACGGCCCACGGTCATGATCATGATCCGGCCGCCCCGGTGGTGACCCCCCGTGCGCGCGGCTGCTTTGCGCCTTTGCGTTGCTTAGCTCTGCTCTGCTTTCTGTTCCATCGCCAGGCGGCCTTTTCTTCTTTTGCGAGGCGTACTTCTTTTTTTAGGTCTGGTACATATTAAGCATGTTTTTACTTCTACTCTATTAATATATACGAGTCAAAATTTTTGTCCTCTCTTAAAAAAAAATCGCCAGGCGGCCAAGGAGGACCCCGCACAGCCCATCACACACGCGCGCGGCACCGCAAAATCGACAGCAACGCACATGCGCGCGCCCGCGCCCGAGCGGTGCGGAACTCGACACGACGACGGCTTTGGAAACTTGGCGCATGCGTACATGAACCACCGTCCCGACCGTGAATGGCGCCTGGCGGCCGCGAGCGTGTGCGGCTGTGCGTGAGAAACGGTGCTCCTGCGGCCATGCTACCTCGATAGCAAAACTGGGTGGAAACACACTAGTGACAAAAAGCGCGACCACGTAGACCTGGCACACGGACCAAATGATTAGCGCCGTGCACCTGGCTGGCTGGCTGACCAAACAAATTGGCATGCTTGTCAGTGATTCGCACAGTTTTGATCCGTACTCCCACTGTGCAGCTATGGACGACGGATGGTTGGACGAGGACTAAAGACGTCGTACGGCTGCTATATCGATCGACCGGTTGACATGATGAGCACCGTGCATTTGGTCAAACTCCTTTGCCATAATTATCATGATCAAGTGTGGTCAAGCTGACAAACACGTAGGTAAATGCCCATTGCCACCAACATATACATTGGATGATGAGGATCCAATGCAATAAGTATGGCAAACCCATTTCATCTGTTCTATTTCTGTTTCCTTTAAAATACACAAGTTTTTTTTCCCTGAAGATGGATTTGATCTGACCTGCATATTCTGTATTGTACTTGTATCAAAGTGCATTGATTATTAAGCCACAAATATAAGGATCCCTAGGATATTTATATAACCGGACAGAGCTCTTATATTTTTAGACAGATGCAGTGGTCTAACTTATATATTGTTTAGGTTGATTTAATATGGAAGGCTTGTGGTCTTCTTAAGTTCCATGCTCCCTGTATTCCATATTGTAAAGCTTTTTAGTCTTCTCTTAAGTTAGACATAGTTAATTTTGACCAAGTTTATAAAAAAATCACCAACATTAAACACATCAAATTAGTCTTATCAAAATCGGTCATGAAATATATGTTTCATATTGTACTTATTTGCATTCTAGATGTGAATATATTTTTTACATAGTTAAAATTGAGAAGTTTGATGTGGGATAAACTAAAATGTCTTTGGGTGGAGAATGGAGTAGCGTGATGATCACAGTTGATGGTGATTGCATATTTGATTTTGTTAATAAACGAGCCATTAACTTCATGCAGAAAATACTAAACCTACATAGAGCTGTTGCCCAAATGCATCGTCCCTCGTGATCAAGCACATACTTCCGTATAGTTTACATGCTTTTACCTCTTCACAAACATATATGCTACAGTGAAATAAAGCGTAATTCTAAACGACATATTGTAAAACATCAGCTTTGCTCCGAACAAATATAATAATTTTTTTCCTAAAGAGGTAAGAAATTTGCCCTAAACTTAGGTTTATGCTTTTTCCTCATGATTTTCACAATGACCAAGGTTGGTATGGACATTGTGTCTGAAAATTCTCTCATTTCTCTTGCTCTAGATCTTGTAGGACACCGATAGGGTAAGCGTTCAGAGGGGTAGCTTGGTGCCTTAGGGGTATGTGGTGCGTTGGGTACAAGAATCCACTAGAATCAACTGAGTGGCAGTCTGGGCAGAGGTTCTCGTGCATAGATCCGTGCTATTCCACTTTTGTCTCTCCCTTCATATTCACGTCGTGACTCGATATTTTGTGATGACGTGTAAGACCGTTTCATTCACCACACAAGATATGGACACATCTTTTGATTTTGCTAGTCTGTTTTCTCCGGTCTATATGTTGTCCAAGCCTTATTTTGATTACCAACCATGAGAAAAGCACCGAGTTGGATGACAAGTTGCAAGCATGCAACTGTTGGGGCAAACCATAATTTATTTGGATTAGAGAGATTTTACCCCATAAGAAAATGAAACTCTGGAGAAATAGTAAGGTTTAAGTGAACGAAAAATTTTATACGGTTTAAATCTATAATTTGTAGAAAAGACAAAACCTTTGGTTGTCCTATGCTTCAATCTTATATATATAGAGAGACACACAAATAGGAGTTAATGCTAAGTAATCCAAATCATTTGTTTTTCCTCCAACCTGAAAGCTTACATTTTAGTTGAAGTTGTCGCAGGCATAAATAAATATAATAAAGTGTTTTGTATGCTTGTGATGACTCAACATATCTATCACTTTGACGTGAGATACACAAGCATATCTATTGGATATTTGTGGTGCAACATTAAACACACACTTTTATAATTAAAGAAATTTAAACGTTTGTTATGACCCAACGCATATGTATTTTTTCCAATGATACCCAAAAGACCTATCTTGCATATCTCGTACGTGTCTATAGCGTGGTATTGGATGACATCCCAATTTTATCAACGAAGACAAAAAGACCAACGCACTAATAGTCTTTATAATTTTAGCGCAAAATGGTTATGATGTCGAATCCATCACTCAAGTTCAAACTCTCAAATATTCAACACAACAGACATACTTTATAAAATAGAGATAAACTCGGATCTTATACACAAATGCACTTATCCTTTTTATCAACTTTTGTGAGTCTTATGCATTGCAAAAGATGGAATTTACACACTAAGAAATTCAAGATTAACTGCCTTAAAAAATCCATTTTAAACGCACTTAAAATGCCATAGTTATAACA
Source organism: Leersia perrieri (assembly GCA_000325765.3). Taxonomy (NCBI): domain Eukaryota; kingdom Viridiplantae; phylum Streptophyta; class Magnoliopsida; order Poales; family Poaceae; genus Leersia; species Leersia perrieri. Next base: position 19,883,924 of record CM002476.1, on the reverse strand, counting down.
AAATCCATCCATAGATAAACTGTCTACGCAGGTTCATACTTCATACAACATCCAAACTCGGTCGGCCTCTGCCGGGCGGTTCGTTCTCTACTCCTCCCTCGTCACTGACCCCGGGTCGCCGCTACTCCGCTAGCCACACTAGTAGCCCCAGTGCGTACCGACGCCTACCCCAACAGCTGGAGGAGCCCCGTCCTTCAGCCGCAGCATTCTTCTCACCCGCCTCCTCTCTCGCCGCGCTCTCGTTAAGTTTCTCAGTTTCTCTTCGAAGTCTCGAACTCTCAACCACTTCCTCCGTTCCTCGTCCTCCTCTCCCCTCCCCGTCCCCGTCTCGGCTGACTCGGCGACTGACCGCGCGCACGGCACCCGTCGCTGACCACCACCACCACTGGGTGGAGTGGAGTTGAGGGCAGGCCGCCGGCTTGCCGGACCTGGTGTCCGGACTCGGAGAGGCGGGTCGGCAAGTGGCGACGCCGTGACGGGTTCATAGGCAGGCGCCGCACGTGGTCTCTCACTTCCGCATCCCTTGAATCCCGCCTCCGCCACCGGCCACCGCACCTACCAACCCACCTACCGCCAAATCGCGCAATCGAGGCCTGCGTCTGCCTGGACGACGTGGCCCGGCCTCGCTCCCCCACGAATCCGAAGCCGCCGCCGCCGAGCACGCCTCCTTCCGCCGGAGCGAAGCGGGACGCCTCGGAATCTTCGCCGGCCCGTAATCCCGGTCGTCCCGTCCGCTGGATTGTCGTGGAGTGGAGTGGAGATCCATCCTGACTGCTCTTCGTTTCGGTAAGCCAGCCAGCTCCGACCTGCTTTGGGTTCGTTCCGCTCTGATCTAGTTTAGTGTGTCGTGAGCTATGCCGTGAATTCAATTCCGTGGGCGACTCCATCGAATTAGCGCAAATGCTTCCATTCTGTTGCGGATTTGTTTGCTTCTACTCCACTAGTGTAACCCGTCCGTCCGTGTGATTCGGTGACTTCGTTCCTAGTGCTCACCGCGCAAAAAGATCTACAGGCGGTCTTAGTCTCGTGGCACCTTAGGATTGGATGCGAGGTGCATCCACCCTGATTCTGCCCATTTTTGGTCAGAAATAGCCGCTGGAGCGAAGGTGCCTGGACATAGTTTGTTACACCATTGCGTATTTGCGTCGTAGTTTACGGAATTTATGCGCCGTACCTCATGTGCCACGGCGCTGAGCTTCAGTGAGTGTTTTGCGCGTACTGCTTTTATTTTTCACTGGTGGTTTTACTACCATGCTCAATTCGGTTAAACAAGAAAGGGCCTGAATCTAGATCGTAAAGCATTCGCTTCTATCCACTCAATACAAGGATAGGCCAGGTTAATGATTCCTTAGAATAATTGACTGCAAGTTTTGGCCGACAAGGCGACTACAGGATCAATGCCTACATTTACTTGGATAACAGTGGGTGGCTGGAATTGTAGGACATGACTGCTTGCTAGCAACTTGCTGTTATTGCAGCAGATTTGCATGTTTCCCTGGAATGTTGCGATAAGGTTGAACTGCAATGACAATTTTTCATGTTGGATACATTTGGGACTCTAATTGTCTTTATGATGCACATCAGACGTGATCCACATCTGTTAAGTTGTTAATTCATCATTGTAGACCGTCAAGTTGTTGACCGAGCCAATGACAAAAAGTTGCCCTTTCTCCTGGGACATATAAAGACCTCATGCAGTTCACATGTTCCCCCTTATTTCAGTTAGATGTTGCTATCAAATGATCTGTTGATTTTGATGAAATAAAAAAATGTTGATTTTTCTTTCTGAAATAAGCTTGTATTGCTGTATTGTTAAATGACCTACCAAGTTCTACTATATTTTATTATCAACAAAACAATATTCTTTGTTGCTTGATTAGTTCAATAGTTGACAAAAATTACTGTTGGAACTTGATTAAGGAACCAGAGTTGCAGATACATCGAAACCGGTTTTTGTTATGGCACTGCTGATTAGTTTTGTGGTACTTTAAAGGGGGTGAAAGAGAACTTTTTAAATGGCCTCACTAGAAGTTTTTTTTATAGTGATTCCTGATTATCTGATATTTATATGGATTTTTGTTTTGTTTGACAGATACCAACTAGTTTGATCATTGGTCGAGTTAAATGCGAAGTTGTTATCATATATAATTGGTAACATGCATAAGATGAGTCTCACGTCTTGGAAATGAGTAATTCCATTATCTGAGAATGGAAGATACACCAACTAGTTCAGGGAAATCCGAAGCGAATTCATGTGAACAGAGTTGGTGGCCGCCAGACTTTTTGGCAAAGATAGAATCCGTTTCTTTATCAAGAAAACAAAATGCCTTTTCTGATAAAGAATCTCGAAGCAGTTTGCGATCCTCATCATGGAAGGCTTCTCAATTACTGTGGTCAACAGGGACTTATTCAGGCTTCATCCCTAATGGTTTTTACTCAATAATTCCGGTGAGGAACTTTGTCTGAACAAATCTCTTTTGTTCTTTTTACATATTTTAGGAAAGTAACCACAGTACATCTTGGATATGTCACAGGGCTGTTTAGTTAGATGTTTTTTACTTCATGTAAAGCATGCAGTTTCTGTAAGGGATGTTTAGCTGTCTGGCGAAATCGCTAAGATAGGGCTTGATTTGCATATTTGTTGTTCCGGGCCTCCTGGTGTTATTGTGCCTCTTTTTAAGCTAACAGTTCAAACATGGTCTATTCTACCTAGTTCTTTCTTGCTGTCTTGTGTAGATCTTGGTTAACATATTTTTTGGTAGCTTGCCATTATGGCACTATTTTATCATTGCCAAATCAGCAGACATAACATATTTTTTTCTATTTTTCAAGGGAAACTTTTCAAATGCCTTTGTTAAAACTTCAATGAGGAAGCTAATTAGCACAAAAGAATATGCATGTTATGTTTCAGAATGGTTATTTTTTTCTCTTAATCATTTGATTCAGGGTTTTGGGGAATTTTTTGCTTTGTCTCATTTCTTTCTGAGCTTTGCTATTCTCATTTTGTTGTTATGAAGTTCTCTGTCCTGTGATGCATTCATACAGGATAAAAAGCTGAAGGAAAATTTTCCAACAATACCATCACTGGATGACCTTCAAGCTCTTGAAGCGGATGGTCTTAAGGCTGACATAATTATTGTGGACGCTGAGAGAGACAGGAAGCTTTTCATGTTGAAGCAGCTTAGTGGTGCACTTGTGAAAGGATTAAACTCTAGTGCAGCTTTGGTGATAAAGAAAATAGCTGGCTTGGTATGTTTTTCAGAGATTATAAAATGCATACGGTTATCTATTTCCTGCATGTTCCCTCATTATGAGCTCAACTTAAGAATAGTCAATTGGTCAATATTATTCTATCATCTATGGGGACTTCTGATGCCTACAGATGTACATAATTTATTTGTCTTAAAATTTGCAAGTTATTGTGTAACAGGTTTTTGACTGCTTCAAGAGCCTAGATCCTGATGTAAGTCCAGCAAGATCTCCAACTGAAGATAATCATTTCTTTGGAAACAAAGGGCCACAACTTCTAGGGCAGATAAAGCATGGATCATGCCGACCCCGAGCTATCCTGTTTAAGGTTCTTGCAGATGCTGTTGGTCTTGAGAGTAAACTTGTAGTGGTATGTCGACATTGTTTTATTCTTCATATTCCATGTTCTTGATAAAAAAATCAAGTACTAGCATATAGTAATTGTAATCCATGTCTTCCATAGGGTCTACCTGATGATGGTGGAGTTGGATTCGTTGATTCCTATAAACACATGTCTGTGGTAGTTTCACTGAACTCTATGGAGCTGCTAGTTGATCTTATGCGATTTCCAGGGCAATTGATTCCTTTCTCAGCCAAGGCTATCTTTATATCGCATATCTCTGCTGCTGGTGAGAGTGATTCAGCTGAAAATGACTCTTGTGATTCCCCTCTTGAGCCCAACAGTCCTCTATATGGATTATCTGATAAAGTTGAAGTTGAAGGGTATGCGTATATGTTTAATTCCTCCTCTTAGTTCTTTGATTCGGTTCTTCTTGACCTTTTTCAATTTTGTAATTTGTCCACTGATGAGTATGATGATAGTTAATAATTTTGATCATTGGAGAAAATATCAGATGTATTTGGTGCCGGCTCATACTATCATTTTAGTTGCCACGTTGGGTGTCTGGCAAAATACTTTTAAAAGTCAACAAGGGCTGAACTCCTATCTTAATCTTTGGAAAATAATAGTTCCTTACCTTTTTCAAAGACAATTTTCCACTATAATGAAGAGTGATCACCGTCATGCCTGGTATTATTCTAGCATATATGCATTTGTTTATTTTTTTAATAAGTTTGTATATGTCGATTATGATTCTCGCTTGTTTAGGTGGATCTGTGTAGGTGGTTGATTGGGACCTTATTGATAGCATATTGACTATGCTAAAATCTTTATTCCAGTGTAATAAAGGGAAGTGTAAAGAACTTCTGACTGTGTGAGGATGTTTATGTCCAAAAGATTTAAGGGAGAATATAAAAAAAAAAACAGAAATCATACAGAACAAAATCGCTCATGGATATTTCAATTAGCACGATTGTGGAAAGTACTAGCATCCAAAAATCAGATAGATCCTGTGTTTTTTCTTTGCCAACTTGTAATTTTATTCTGGAGTTTTGTAGAATAATCTGGAGTTTTGATTTTGAGCTAGATGAAAACTTTCGATCTCAATCTCAGTGCAGAATTGAAGCTTCATCAAATCTATCTGGGCATTCATTGCGCAACGTGATGTTGAGATCAAGAACATTTTCGGAGGGAAAATTAAGGTAACCTAACTGATATAATAAGTAACACTGCAATGATCTGATATTTGTGTCAATAGTTTTGACTGCCTTGTTCAGTGTTTATCTAAGTAGTTATTGGTTGCTTGGTTCTTTGAAACAGCACATCATGCAGTGAGCCAAATATTGCAAATGCCTTTTGGAGGCGAAGCCAGAGGAGAGGAGTTGCTGAAGAACCTCGTGGTGCTAGTTCAAGGTTTCCACTCAAACCTAGGCATTAATTACTTAAGCCATATTTTTTAAACCTTTGTATTGTTTTCGGTTTTACATTTGTTGCTCATACGAAATGTTTTTTTTTTTTTGAAGTGAACTTTCTCATAACAAATGATCGGTCCTAGAATGTAAGCTTTTTTTAGTTGGACATGTTTATTAAGAAAGTACTAGAAATGATTTGGGGGAGGTTGTGATTGGTTGAAAAGAGAAAGTAGGTGACAAAACTAAATAAGGAATGGTTGTGATGGGTGGAGGTGAGGGGGTAGGTGGACAAATAGCTTCATTTTGGCTGTGATAGAAATAGCTTTATTTTGGAACCGAGGGAGTGTAATTTTATTTGATAAGTGTGACAGTTATTCATATGCTTATTATTAGGTTTCAAAGACGTTATTTGGAGGAGAAAAAAAATTCTTGGTTGATATGCAAAAGTATTTGTATGCCTGTGGAAATAATCACTAATTCACTGTGTCTGATCAAACACTTACCACTATCGTCACAGTGTAGGTGTGGTTGTTTTAATGATTGTATTTTGTTTCTATCATGTGCTTCTAGATGCTAACCTAGTAGGCTAGTAGTGAGCGGTAACTTAACATGTCTATCTTTCGTTTCATTTCCTTTTTCCTTATTTCATTTAGTGCTGCAATTCTCACTCTATATTTTTCTTTTATTTCCTGGTGTAGCCCTGAACATCCATTAATGAAGACAAGGGCAAGATCTATACTAGGTGGTGAGCAGCACTCATTTCAGGAATATGCAGAAAGTGGAGTTACATCAAGGTTTTACCAATGTTCTTTTTCTTTTTCTGAAGTTTGCACGTTTTCTTGAATTCTTTTCTGTGAAACAGTATTGTTGAAGGTGCATAAATTCTCCAAGTTTACTGTCTTAAGTTTCAGTTGCTTTCTTCTTTAAACCTTTTTTCTTTTAGCCAGTGGCAACAATCTAATTTTATATATTTCAATGTTGCAAATGTAAGTCTTCCACAGAATTTTGATTGAAACCTACTTAGTTTTTGGTCTATCCTTCATAGTTCCAAACCTCAATTCTGAGAGGGTATTCTGTTGTATGTCTGATCTCCATTTACATGCCGTACCTTAGCTTTCTGCTACGCATTCTGGGATAAAAAATGTAATAGGAAGAATTTCTTGGTTGTATTAACTGATATTTGTCCATGGTGGGCCACATACCTTGAATTACTCCCTACAGTCACAAAAGCCTTGGCCGTAAAGTATTATAATTGTTAAGTTGCATGCACCAAGCAGTTCAACCCAAAAACCTAAGCATATGGGGAAAGGTAGGCAATTCACATATACACTTTAATTGGTTCCATGCCACTACAACTTTTCTGGTTTAGAAATCTACCATTACAATAATATAGTTGTTGAACTTGATAAAAATATTAATGTCATGGAAGTATTTTTCTTGATAAATCTATGCATTTGTTTCCATACATCCAATATAAACGTTGAAAAATATATCTATACTCCAAGTTCAAATTTTGACTTGATGCACGTCCAAAAAACATATTTTGTGACCAGAGGGGTAGCATTTTCCAATGGCTTAGTGTATGAGTGAGTTAGCTATTGATATTTACACTTACCCTTTTCATGAATCAAACATTTGTCTTCCATAAATAAAAAGCATGTCTTCCAACACAATTTTTTTCTTTGTGAAACTTCTTTTCATTATGTTAAAAAATAATTGGCAAATTCATTTGAACGAGCCATGCACACACTTGCAGATCAGATGGTCTAGGTGGTGCATCAACATCTAAAACTCGAAGAATACGGGGAAGAAGCATTAGCATCACGCCTGAGATTGGAGATGACATTGTGAGGTAATTCTTATTTTGAACTATCGGATGAGATTTGAGATGGCATGTTGCCATGTTGTTTTCAAAGTTATGTAGGTGTGCATGTTGCTTTGAAAAGCCTTATCACATTTTGCTCTGAGTTGTATTTTGAGTCTAGATATCCTAATTAAGCATGGTGTCTGTATCTTGCTAGATATTTTCATTGAGCATCAGTAATTCATAGTTTCAATCTTAAATCCTTGACAGGGCGGTTCGGGCTATGAATGAAACACTTAAGCAAAATCGCCTCCAGAGGGATCATGTTAATGAAGGTTCATCCTCGTATGTTAGGGAGGACCAAAGCAACTCAACTGATTGCCCAAATAATGTGCGTTCCTGCAAGTTCTATTGTTTTATCGTATCTATTTTGGTTCTTTATTCCTTGGGAGTTGGATATATGAATGCTATTTGAATATCACTTGCTTGGGCTCATAATTTCATTTTAATATAGGATGATACTTCTGGGGGAGTTGTTGCTACCAACAATGGCTCAAGGAACCGAAATGGTTCCACTCAGAAAGCTATGTCATTGCCTTCTTCTCCTCATGAATATAGGGAGCAAATTTCTGAAACAAGCAATGCCTGTGATTTTGTAAGTAAAGAAAGGATGGCATTGACATGGAAGCAGGTTTTGCAGAGTTCCCCATTTCTTAACAAACCTTTATTGCCATTTGAAGAGTGGAACATAGATTTCTCTGAGCTGACAATTGGCACAAGGGTTGGAATAGGCAAGTTACTTGAACTTCCTCAGGAAAATTTACCGAAGTCTATTGTGAACTGGCACATGTTATACCTGTGTTCTTTACTCGTCATTTTGTTGCTATGCTGCTATCTGTATGCACTATGCTTCAAAATCAACAAAAAGTAAACAGAATATGCTTAACCATCTTCTCCTTAGCTATTAACAAATTCCTGTGAGAATTGGATCCATTAAATTCAGTGTTGAAAAAAGATCTAGTAAATTCAATCCCCCCTAAGATAGGTCATTGAACATTTTTTTTGTTAAGTCAAAATTTATTAACACAAAGAAATTATATATTAGATACCACAACTCAAAGCTGAACAAAGATTTTTGTTTTTGAGATCCATGAACCATGAATGTCACCAACTTTTCATGTTACCATTTTTAGACCACTTAATGGAGCTTACTTATCCATGCTATTAAAAAGCAGTATGAATACAAATGTAGGAATATTAATGGGAATGCCTGAACCATCTGTAACATACTTCATTGTCTGCTTTTATTTTGTGAAGTCTTTCTTGATAACATTTCCCTTTTATTATTTGCATGGTCATGTTTCTACATTTTTGTCACCTTGTCAAATTACTTCATCAGGATTCTTCGGAGAGGTTTTTCGTGGTATATGGAATGGCACTGATGTTGCTATCAAAGTATTTCTAGAGCAGGATCTGACAACTGAAAACATGGAGGATTTTTGCAATGAGATATATATCCTGAGGTACCAGTACTACGCTTGCTTCTGTATTATTAATAGTCTTCTTTTAATCATAACCTGCACACTAACTTTGATAACTTTACTATTTCCTTTCAGCCGTCTGCGCCATCCAAATGGTAAGGAGTTACTTTGACTAACTCAAACTATAATACTAAGCAGCTCTGCACTAGACATCATGCAACTGCTATAAATCATGATTTTCTAATCCAAACTCTGTATTGTGTTCTTTAGTTATATTGTTTCTTGGGGCATGCATGGTACCACCACACTTATCAATGGTAACGGAATATATGGAAATGGGATCGCTGTACTATCTCATCCATATGAGTGGTCAGAAAAAGAAGCTCAGTTGGCGCAGGAGATTGAAAATTGTTCGTGATATCTGCAGGTTAAATCCTTCTCATTTAGAATAACTGTTACTCTGTATCTATTAGCTGGTATTACATATTATAAACTTTCAGAACTCTGATATAATTCTCTTGTCTTATGGACATCATCTTGTAACATCAACTCTGATATAATTGTCTTTTTTCTCATTAATTCTCTTGCCTAACAAATTTTATTCACGTAAAAGGGGCTTGATGTGCATACACCGCATGAAGATAGTTCACAGGGACCTGAAAAGTGCAAACTGCCTGGTGAACAAGCACTGGACCGTCAAGATATGTGATTTTGGCCTTTCCCGAGTGATGACTGACAGTCCTATGACCGATAACTCCTCTGCTGGAACCCCAGAGTGGATGGCCCCTGAGCTTATAAGGAACGAACCCTTCACAGAGAAATGTGATATTTTCAGCCTTGGTGTCATCATGTGGGAACTATGCACATTGAGTCGTCCTTGGGATGGGATCTCCCCGGTACAAGTAAGCGTCCACTCACTTTGCATGGAAACAGACACATCATGAATGATACAACATCTATCCCAGAATATAGCTAGTTCTAGCAATGAGTCTGGTTGCCCAGATTCATAACTAGGAATAGCTATATTCCAACGGGGGTAGTATGTAATAAATATTTATTCCCTGAAACATATGATGGATCTTTACATCTAGCTACATAGCTGTTATTCCTCTGAAGCGACCTTTGATCCAAATCAGAAGCAATACACGCATTATGTTTTCCAGTTGATGCACTTATGGCCAACACAATTTCTTTGACATGACATTATTTTCTTAACTTCATAATTTTTGCCTGTAGGTGGTATATACTGTTGCAAATGAAGGTTCACGGCTCGAGATTCCTGAAGGACCTCTTGGCAAGTTAATTGCAGGTAATGGTGACTTTTTTATAAACGCTGTTTCAGTAGGGGTATTCCAATGCTCGGACCCATGTCGCACATACGTGCACCGGCTTTTATTATAGCTTAGCAAAATGTTGCTTTTGTTTGACGCAGACTGTTGGGCAGACCCCCAAGATCGTCCGAGCTGTCAGGAGATCCTTACCCGCTTGCTGGACTGCGAATATGCTGTTAGCTGAAGTCAAGCTGCCGAACCAGCTCAGCCAGTCCTTGCCTGCAGAGGTCGATAAGTTTCTTCTGTAAAACCTGTAAAAATTAGCCTGTTGATTTCTCAAACCGGCGAGGTACACATATCGTCTTATATTGCGGCTGCATAGCCGCAAACCTTTCTTCAAAAATGTACAAAAAGAATGTTTCTCCGTTTATAGAAGAACATGGTAGTACAAAAAGAATGAAATGCTTTGCATTGCAGGACTAGCTAGAAGTCATGCTTGGTCGGGATCGTTATGTATCCTCCGATCTACCATTTGTTTCTCTTAAAGTTATGGCCGGGGTATTCAGTAAAAAATGACACATTTGAGATCTTCCTTGAGATGCAACAAACTTGAGCAGGGTGCCTCTTTTCTCTGACCACCACTATTGATCCGGAATGTAGCATTCGTTGCCTATGGGTAGATAATCAAAACATCTTATGTTTGCATCTGACGGCGGTGCCTGGTACTAGTAGTAGTACCGTAGTACCAGGTTGCTAAGAATGTTAAGTATGGGATGTGAGGCCATATCTGAAACGATAAATTCTAACCAAAATTCACAAAAATTTAGGTCCCGTTTAGTTCCAATTTTTTTTTTCAAAAACATCACATCAAATCTTTGATCTCATGCATGGACCATTAAATATAGATAAAAAAATAAAACTAATTGCACAGTTGGGTTGTAAACGACGAGATGAATCTTTTAAGCCTAATTACGTCATGATTAGCCATAAATGCTACAGTAATCTACATATGCTAATGACGGATTAATTATGTAAAAAAATTCATCTCGTGATTTTCAGGCTAGCCGTGAAATTAGATTTTTCATTCGTGTCAAAAACCATTTCTGATATCTGGTCAAACGTCTGATGTGACATCCAGTTCCAAAAAATTTTGGAACTAAGACCCTGTTTGGATTCACAAACTATTTTTTAAGTACATGTCACATCGGATGTTTGGACACTAATTAGAAGTATTAAATATAGACTATTAATAAAACCCACCCATATTTTGGAATATTTCACGAGACGAATCTATTGAGCTTAATTATTTTATGATCAGTGAATGTGATGCTAGAGTAAATATTTGCTAATCGTGGATTAATTAGGCTTAAAAAATCATCTCGCAAATTAGCCTTTATTTATGTAATTAGTTTTATTATCAGTCTATATTTAATACTTCTAATTGACATCAAAACATCCGATGTGACATGAACTAAAAAAATCCCTAGATCCAAACAAACTCTAAGAGGCTGTTTGGATCCAGGACTTTTTTTAAGTCCCTGTCACATCGGATGTTTGGACACTAATTAGAAGTATTAAATATAGATTATTAA
>CM002476.1:19833713-19859870 GCA_000325765.3 Leersia perrieri | reverse complement strand
CCGGTGGCGCGGGCGGCTGATGCGGAGGCGCCGGTGCCGCCGCGGCGGTCTCTTCTGCGGCGTGCTGTCCGTCGTCCGGCTGGATGACCTTGCCGAAGAGCTTGAATCCGGATGCGTCTGCGGCGGCGGCGGCGGCGGAGGGGAGGTTCGCCATGGATGGATGGATGCGCGCGGGGGAGGAGGGGGCTAGTTGGGTCGAAGCGACCCTTTATATAGCGGAAGAGACGGCCTTCCTTCTCTCCCACTCGCTTTTACTTGCTTCTCGCGACTCTCTCTGTGTATAGTACTACTAGTACCTCTTTTTCGATCAATCAAGAATAATTAAAGCGAAAATAGTTAAATCATTTAATTAATTAATCCCTTATAAAATCTTGTGAGGATGGAATAGGAGGAGGGGGATGGACGAGACTGTATGTGCTACACGGCTGCACCCATATGACCATATCCAGCGGAAAATCATGTGGAAATGCTGGGAAACGTGGCCACATGTGGCCTCGGTATTTTGCAGCACAAGGACGAGAGATCGTTCATTTCGGAGCCAGTGAACGAACGCATCGGCACTCTCCGTACCTTTAGTCGTGTTGACTCTGAATTTATTTATTGTCCTTGTGGTTTGACTTTTTGAAGCTTTTTGGAACGGATAGCAGCTGGAAAGCTGGATAGATCGGCCTCTCTGGCGATTGGTTAATGATTCTTGTGTGGAGATGACTCAAAGCTTAGTAAAAAAGGAGATATTGGATTATCTGGTCAAACCTCTATATGATGGGGGAGATATCTTAAGCTAGAGAGAAAAGGGATCAGGAATTCAGAATTGAGTGTCATACCGATCTCATTCTTAACTTTTAAGATGGAGATTTTTGCTGTTTGCGTGTGCGGCGACGTGAAGATACGGAGCATCTCCCTGAACGCGACGAGGAGATAATTCTATGGCCGGAATTCATCTCCAGCCTGATGAAGCTTATCAGATTTCTCTCCCCCTCTTTTCACTAGTTTCGGAAACCAAGCAAGCGGCGGCAAGGTCAGCGGCGAGCCGCCGAAACGTGCACAACATGCCAGAATCCTCAGCCGAGCTGTCGCTGATTAGGTCATGGAAAAAAAAGGCGATGCGTGCAGGGGAGCAAGCTAAGCATGGACAAGTCACAAGTGCAACGAATGAGGCAGATACCGTCAGGCGCGGTACTGTGGGTTGGGTTCGTACAGGGGACGGGAAAGCCGACAGGGTAAGAGCTCGAAGTGACGCGTCGGTCCAGGTTAGGTCGCCACCCATGCAGCAGATGTACGCGTCGGTTTACATCCATCAGGGGTGTGACCGTTTCCAATCATGCATTGCAGAGAAGTTGCTGTCTTGTTAAAGCCGTGTTGGTCGTAGAAGTAGAAGGGAACAGTAATTAACTTGCACCTACTGTAAGTATTGATCAATTCACGGTCAGATTAGTAATCCTCCTTTTTGTAATGCAAAGTCAACTCCAAGTCTATCTATTGAGTATACACTTTGCCCCACGTCATCGAGGCCTTTCTAAGAAAAGATGGCACTTGTCGTTTGTCGGACAAGTATGACTGATCTCCCCTTCTAGAGCCCAGATTCTTGATTGCAAACAATAAACCAGCCGAACCCAAACATAGCCTCAAACAAAATTGCTCTCGGCTTATAATCTAAGATTTGATGTGCGTTCAACAAAATTAGGCGAACAATTAGGCACTGACCTTGACATAATCTATCCAGTCCAGGATAGGAGGAACATTCGCTCTCTCGATTCATTTTCGATCCCAGTACGTGACGCAAAACATTATCACCAGCTATAGTAAAATTAATCAGCCGGTTGGTGAACCAGGAATCGACTAGTCAAGCTCACTTAATCAAATCGATAGATCGAGAAAGGGATTTATCAAATCCTGCTTACTTACGTATGCTGCCGTCCCAATAAACAAAAGCATACGTGGAAACAGTGGATAATGTTGCTGATAGCGGGGTTGGTATATTTCAGTCCATATATGATCAGTATCCAGCGAAAGAACAAAGCGGCCATTGCTAACCTGATCTTTCTTACTTGGATTATTATTCCAAGTTAACCCTGATTTGTTTTTGTCGCGGAGGTCGAATTGCGTTGGCTTCTGGGTGTGATTCCCTCCCTCCCCAAGGAAAGGAGATGGGAGAGAAAAGATCGTGCACCGTTGAACTGAAATGACGCAATGGTTTACGTCTGATGAGAGAGAGAGAGAGCGATCAGATAGCGTAGGATTAAGGCCAGGTATTTCCTCTGGCAAAGAATCATACTAGTACTAAATGCGTGTTCTCTTTTTTTCTTTTTTTTTTCTTTGCCGGATTCTTGTCCGTCTACCGCAGGTTTGATGAAAAAGCATAAACTTTTTCTAGAGCAGCTGACCAATGCAGCTATAAGTGGGCAAATTGTTTCCGAAAAGTACCAAACAGGTAGAAGTACCAAACAAATGCTAGCATGTTCCCTGAACTTTGCGAGCATTCACTTCTACAGACGTTTCTCGTTTGAGCAACATGATTTGAGCAATCTACTTGAGCTTAGTCCTTTGGCCTTACTATCCTCTAGTATTAATTTACAAAATGGCCTTACGATCCTCTCGTATTTTTTAGTAATATGATCCTCTCGTATTAATTAGAAATAGTTTTTATCTTTTGTGTTGGACTTTGAGTTCTTTATCTTATCAATATGTTTGTTTGGGATGCTCATAATTTGAGCGAATATGTAATAATGAGTTGAGAATTTTTGTAAGCAAAGACCGGATAATTATCCATTATCTAAGAAAGAAACTAGTATGTACTGCCCTTTTCCATCTTGGTGATGAACCAGGCGAAAGTGACTTGCTTGAATAAAATAAGAGTGATAAATACAATCGGGTTATTCACTGCTAAGTAATGTGAACATAAGCACTTTTTACTGATAAAGTTTCTGTGAATTTGCATCGTGCTTATGTTAAACCATAGTTGTAGAGGTCCCATCATGAATTCACACAGGCCATAGTTGAGAAGAAACTCTTTTAATCATACCTCAAGGATATATCCCTTCATGTTAAACTGTGGTTGTGGAGGTTACTTCCTACCGGCAATATCTTTGGCAATGACAACAACAAATAAAGACCTCGTCTTTCTAATTTTTCAATGTATTTTCTTGCGCCGAAAAGATTTTTTTTAATTTCTAGTGTACCGTTATTTTAATATCTACGTAGCAAGACTCATTTTATTCAATGCATATATATAGACTTCTAAGGGCCCATATAATTTAAGAGAGAATAAGTTTCTTAATAAACATAAGAGGGAACCGGTAGGGGCTAAATTTCTTTTATCTCATATATATAGGTTTCTAAAATTTCTTTAGCCTCCTTTCCAGAAGTATGGGGTTACTTTTTATTAAATATAAACTATAATGTTGCTTGAGCTGGTATGAGGAGATTCTTATACATCTGTTTTGTATTTATCAGTATTTTACATCTGCATATGTTTTCATCACAATGATTTCATGTTAAACACAATGTTTGGATGTGAGTCTAGCGAGACTAAAAACCTATTAGGCATCATTGGAGGCACTTGTTGCAGTGTTTTGGGGCTGCATAGTACAATCCAAGCATTCCACTGCAACCTGACCAAGTAGCCGGTAATCAAAACCATCCGAAAACATATCTAACAAAAAAAAGGGCTATTGCATTCTTGCCCTTGTTTTAAGATCTAATTATGATTTTGTCCCTACTTTTTCAGCTTTGTGATTTTATACTTTTCTTTCAAAATGAAACTTGTGTTTGCCCCTATTCCATTAAGTGATCTTAACGGTGTTAAAAACCAAGTCAAAACATGCTTAAAATTCATACCAAGACTATGCTTAGACCTAGTTTTCAACAAACTAATCTATAAAAGAATCATGTTAAAACATAGACAAAAAATAATATCTAAATATCTAATATCAAAACAGGGACAAAATCACAAAGTATTTATAAAGTAGGGGCAAATTTGTAAATAATGTAGATAGATTTAACACCGTTAAATGGATCTAACGTAATAGGGGCAAACATTAGTTTCAATATGAAAAAATGAGGGCAAAAACGCAAAGTTGAAAAAGTAAGGGTAAAATCACAATTAGGGTTAAAAATAAGGGTAAGAACACAATTGTCTCAACACAAAAAGGAGTGTTTCGCCGAACTCTATAGCATTGTCTTCCCAAGTTTGATGTCTTGCCACACGACCAATTGAAGCCACTTATAGACTATAGTTGGTGATGCAGCATTGTAACACCTAGCTATGACAAACAACTCCTTGCTTCCCTTTTCTTTTATGCCGCATTGAGATAGCTACTCTATAGATAATCACGTGCACGCTTCCTAAGCAGCAAAAATGCCACACCATACGAAAGTTTTTTGAA
Source organism: Leersia perrieri (assembly GCA_000325765.3). Taxonomy (NCBI): domain Eukaryota; kingdom Viridiplantae; phylum Streptophyta; class Magnoliopsida; order Poales; family Poaceae; genus Leersia; species Leersia perrieri. The sequence goes on along the minus strand of CM002476.1, from coordinate 19,855,485 downwards.
TAAGAATTTCTTAAATAATTCAACTTTTCAATTTTACACTAATTTATACTTAATTACTCCTAATGGTTTATCACGATTTACATATTGCAAATAATCTCATTCCACCTAGGCTTTCTAATTAGCTCACATCGTATATGTCCAAAGATCTTTATGGGTATTTTGCTTTCAAAGATATTAACATATCAATATTAAGGTCTCCTTTTGAACGTAAGCCGTAAGGTTTTAAATCAAAACAGTTCAATTAAAACTTTTAAAGATACGTGTATGCATTTATATTTTTTTTCATCATTGATTAGTTGATCCATACAAATTTGAGATATATTTATATATATGTTCAAATGAGATCTTGAAACTCTATCTTGTGATAGCGTATTTGTCATCTTGAGCCACCAAAATGGCACCTATTCTTATGTAATAACTTGTTTTCCTTATGCAATGTCCTTTTTTTATTTGTGGCTAATCTCTTTCACTATTTATTCCCTCTTAACTCTTCCCCGTTTCCCGCTCTTTGTCAAATCACATGCACTCCCTTCATTTACCGTTAAGGTATTTACCCATCTCCCACCATACCCGCCATCCACTTGACTCCTATGATTAATCCCTTCGACAAAACTCGCCCTCTCTCGTCTAATTAAAGATAGAGACATTTTTCCTCTAAGCTCTTCACATCGCTCAACCAAAAAGTCAAAAAACTAATACAACAAAGAATATTGGAGTCTGGTGACTACCACCACTGGGTGCCGAAGAAGATGCATTCACATGACTAATAAATTTTCTCCAACTGGATTCCTCCCTCATGTACGCTGGCAATATGCTAAAGTCATTTCTTTAGAGGTTTAATCTGAAAAGCTCATGAATATCACCTATATGGAGGCAAGAAACATATTCCTAAAAAACTGACATCCAATTTTATATTAATGATTAATATGTATATTTTCAGGGATTAATATGCATATGTTACTTATACATGTCCACTAGCAAATTATACTTTATATATTTTTCAGGTTGAGGGTGTTCTTCTTTTGCCCTAAGTCCCCACAAATAATCCCCAGGATTAATCTCGGCCGTTCAAGACCCCATCATACGGCCGAGATAAAGCTCAGGCACTAGCAGGAAAAGCCACCCGTGTGGCCAGAGTCTCCACTATAGCAAAGCCGCGTCCGTCTACGTATAAGAGCGGCCGATCCACCCCATCCATCGCCTCCCTCGTTTCCCTTCCCCCTGTCGCTCAGCTGACGGCTCCTCCTCCTCTGCTCCTTTTCCCCCGATCCCCCCCTACCCCGCACGAAACTCAAAGCATCCTCGGCGCCGCCGCTCACCGGAGGAGGAAGCCCGCGCCCAGCCCCGACCGGATCCGATGGCCAACAGCAACCTCCCCCGACGAATCATCAAGGTCGCGCCCCCGATCTGATCGCCTCGGCGCAGATCTCCCGCGGCGTCTAACCCCGATTCCCCCCTTTTTCGTTTTCCCTTTCGGTGCTGATTTTTTGTTTTTGCTGTATGTACGTGTGTTTTCTATGGTTGGATCTGCGCAGGAGACGCAGCGACTCCTCAGCGAGCCAGGTACGGGCGGTTTTTAATATCGGAATTCGGTGGTGTGTTGTATTCATTCAGGTTTGCGTTGTTTTGATTGGTTTCGGTTTGGTTGTTTGTGCAGCTCCGGGGATCAGCGCGTCTCCGTCGGAGGAGAACATGCGCTACTTCAACGTCATGATCCTTGGTCCGGCACAGTCCCCTTATGAAGGTACGACTCCCGATGGGTTGATGCGTTATTTGTTGTAGAGGGTGGTAGATTAGGGCGTTACTAGGTATATCGTAGAATTGGGATGATTTTGTTTGAACACAATTACTAGAAGTGTTTATTATGTGTCAGTCATGGATGGGTACACATTTTGTAAGCCGGTTTTACTTGCTTAGGCTGGTTATTTTGCATTTCTGATTTTAGTTTCTCGGGCTGTGGGTGATTAACATGTTCGATGTTTGTCGAATTCCCTTTTTTGTATGTAGTTAGTAGTTCTAAAATGCTAGTGAGTTTTAACAATAATGTTCTCTGCTTGGATTATATATGCCACTTGGAGCGTGCTTGCCTTTAATGTGTTCTTGTTTGATACTCTGTGCGGCAAAGGTCACCTTTGATGTTCTACATCCAATTGACCCCTTTGATTGATTTGTTTAGATTACTAACGAGTATCAAAGCTGTTGCCTTTTCATGTCATATTTATATAGTATCATGTCAATCCAGTTAGACATTGCGTATAATTCCTTTCTTAAACTATTTTCGTGTTAGTTCAAGTTAGAGGTCAAAGCTGTTGCCTTTTCATGTCATACTTATGTATTATCATGTCAATCCAGTTAGACATTGCGTATAATTTAAATATTTCCTTTCTTAAACTATTTTCGTGTTAGTTCAAGTTAGAGGTACACAATGGGTGCAGACAGTTGCAAGCTTTGAATGCCTTGCTCTATGATCATTTGGTTTGCTGATACTTTTCTTCTTGGTAACCAGGTGGAGTTTTTAAGCTTGAGCTCTTTTTACCCGAGGAATATCCTATGGCTGCCCCAAAGGTAACAAGATATAAATAAAACTTGGTAATGTTTTATATGATATTATAGGGATTGTATACCTTCAGCTAATTATGTTGTACTTAGAACTGCGTATAGTTATATTAGAAGTCAGAACAATTCTGCATTTAATGACTTGTGTTTTGATGGGAATCATTAATTTGGTGACTTTTGACTTTCCAATAACCAAATGGACATAGCTGAAACATTTAGTTCAGTTGAACCATTCTCTTGTGAAAATCTGTTTGTACTTTATGGCCTAATGTTTAATTGCCCATGAAGTTTGTTTGTGTCAATCTGGACATGTACTGTGTTTTCATATGTTTTTATCCGTTGTCCTGTTGGTAATAATTTCAATGCATCAGCCTGATTTCCTTTTAGGGATAATGCAAACCTACCTGATTTTTGAGATGTCGTTGCAATGACATCCTGTGCAAAGATTGATGTGATATCTACTTTTGGTCCTACAGGAACTTTTAGCTGTGTCCTGAGCATCATCATGCCATTGTTTTTCTCCTGGTTATCTTTTTTACTTCAAACTTCTTGAATAAGTTTTTAATATCAATTTTTTTTGGCGTTGAGCCAATTCGTGCCTTAATTGCTTATGTTTGTGTTTGTTTGGCTTGATGATGTCATATATTGGAAGGGTGATCCAAATATTGCACACATCACTAAACAGACACTGGATTTTTGTTTCACACTTTTACTTTTGTCCTTTGGTATTCATCTAAGTGTAAATCTATACAATTCACATTTCTCTGATGTTTGTAGTCACGATACTGTCCTTTGTTGTTGATGCAGGTTAGGTTCCTGACCAAAATATACCATCCCAACATTGACAAGGTGAGCGGCCACATTCCTCTTAGTTATTTAGTTTACCTCATAATACATGGTTTATTCATTACTAGGTTTACTTTTGTAGCTTGGTAGGATATGCCTTGACATTCTCAAGGACAAATGGAGCCCAGCCCTTCAGATTCGGACAGTTCTTTTGAGGTATCTTCTTCTTTTCTTGCCTTCACATGCTTTACATAATACCTTTTATGTTCTGCACAAATTCCTTGTCTTTTAATTAGTCTTATGACCATGGCATGTTTTCTGTTGAATTTGAATTGACCAATTTTTTTTTCTTGAATGTGTTGAGTCACCCAATGTATCAGCTTGCCCGCATTTATTTGTTTTTAATGTCCTTAATGTATTTTGCCAACAAAAAGCCTTAAGACTTGAGCATCGTCAACTACTGAAAGTTAGGGGGTATCACTTTGCTTTTATTTATTTTGTTAATAGCTATCTGATGACAATATTCTGTTTTTATAGTATCCAGGCACTCCTAAGTGCACCAAACCCTGATGATCCTCTCTCTGATAACATTGCAAAGCACTGGAAAGCCAATGAAGCAGAAGCTGTTGAAACAGGTAAATTAAGGCTCGGAATCCAGCCAACAGTTTCTTTCACCATCTGATTTTATCGATATTCTCATAAGAGATGGTTTGCCATTTGCAGCTAAGGAGTGGACTCGCCTGTATGCCAGTGGTGCATAAGACCAATGCTGCTCGTGCTGTAATAACCCGTCATGCTTTAGCCTTGATCAAATGCCATTTGCTTGATAAGAACAAAATGGAGATATTGGCAGTTGAAGGAGTTTAAATGACTACCGCTTGAATTATTTGTCTGTATACATGTGGTTGGTTCCCTTTACACTAGGGCACCCTTGACTAATCAGTATCTGTGATAGAACTTGCTGCTCCTCCAATATATTTATTACTTTGTCGGAAAACCTTGAAAATGGATCCTGTTCGTGTGGCTGCACCTTGTTCCTCTTGTTTTGTGAATATCTTTCTCTTTCTTTCTTATGAAATGGGAGATCATTCCGCCGGAACTTGGTGGGACATTTGGCAAAGTTGGCTGCGTTTGTTGTCAACTTGTGGTAGTGTCTTTAGCAAAGGAACTATACTTGGCAATACTACTTGTATGCCTTTGACTTGTCAATTGCATATCAGCATATACGCCTTCCAGGCGGATGTATTCCGTCGCAGTTGGCACTTGTTTTTTCAATTTTGTATGGTCTGCTGTATCAGTACGGGAAGTATCAAGTGCAACCAGTACATTTGTTTCTGTTCGCCATACTTTTGTTTATTATTTGAGGGGAAATTGGCCTAAATGCCGCACATTCAAAATCCGAACAGTTTTTATAGAATCCGGTCAATTGTATAGGACAGCTTCCGTCTTCTTGGCTTTTGAACTGATGTTGACGGGAATCAGCTACGAGGTCGCCCTCACTGGTCACGGCTCAAGCACATGCAGAAATGACAAATGATTGGATTGCCGTGCGGGTGGGAGCAAGCGGCGACGCCGGCGAGCCTTCACGAAGCGAACGCCTGTCAGCTACTATTAGGCCTCCCTCTATCGCTATGGCCCTTTTATCCTTCGTGCTAATAATTGGCTCTTTATATTACACGTAAATTATTTACTAAATCAATTTTATAACCCATGTACTAATTTACAAAACGAATCTAACAAGATATATCAGTCCATGACAAGGGAATAATTATTGTAGCATTATTATAGCAAATCAGGATTAATATACATCATTACATTTGTCTTGCAAATTAGCCCAAGGGGCATGGGATGAGTTTTGTCAGAAATCTATATTTAGTACTCCTAAATAACAAGATTTCGGAGGGCTAATTATTAGCCTCCGGATCCAAACAGGGCCTATATCTTATATTATCTTCGCTTTATAATTAAATGTTGTAATTTCTTTTGTTGCAACTATTCATCTTATTTAAAATTAAAAATACTTTAAACATGACTAATTATTTTTTAAATTTACACTATCAAACGTCGTACGAAAAAGTCAAACCTAATATTATAAAACAGAGAAAGTAATATTTTATTATAAGGAAGAGAAAAATATCTTATAATTAAGAGATAGTCAATGTTTTTTAAGTTAGCAGCGTGTCTCTAGGTGGCTTAGAGTTGTTTGGATCTAGGGACTTTTTTTTAGTTCGTGTCATATCGGATATTTGCACGTCAATTAGAAGTATTAAATATAGACTGATAATAAAACTAATTTCATAAATAAAGGCTAATTCGCGAGACGATTTTTTTAAGCTTAATTAATCCATGATTAGCAAATGTTTATTGTAGCATCACATTCGCTAATCATGGACTAATTAGTCTCAATGGATTCGTCTCGCGAAATAGTCCAAAGTATGGGGTGGATTTAATTAATAGTCTATATTTAATACTTCTAGTTAGTTTCTAAACATCTAATGTGATAGGGACTTTAAAAAAATTTTGAAGGATACAAACAGCCTGTTAGGCCTTCTAGAATGTTTCTCGCTGCAAACGTGGCCGATAAATTATTGAACAGAAAGGAGCTTTCTCAGTTGTTAATGTCATCCTTGAAAGTAACGACTCGTTCATTCTATCACTGTAGTAGGGGCACTGTGATCTGTGACTGTGAGCGCAGCTGCAACAGGGCAGGCAGTAGTATCACTGACACGCGGGCCATGCCCACGTGGTCGGTAGCGGCTCCACCTCTGCCCACGCAGCGCAGACTCGCCCGCCTGTCCCGGTAGCGACTTGTAGGCTGTAGCAAAGTCCAAACTCCAAGCCCAACGCCTCCACTCCTCTCCTCGCTCGCGTCGCCCTTCTCCACCACCACCCCCCCACGCGGGAGGAGCAGGAGCAGGAGAGCTCTCTCGTCGTCCGCGCGTTCGTGCGGGGGGCGGCGAGGGAGGAGCAGCCGCGCGCGCGCGATCGAATCCGATCGCTGTATATGGCCGGCGGCGACGAGCCGTCCATTACCCGCTGGACCTTCGAGGTGAAATTGGCTACTCTCTCTCGCACTCGCGCGATTCGATTCCCCTCTCTCTGTGTGTTGTTGTTCGCTCTCGCGCGTGCTGAGATCGCGTGGTTTTCTCGGCGGCCGCAGGACTTCGAGGTCTACTACGAGGTGCGCCTCGGCATCCGACGCGAGCCCAGCGGCGATGAGGATGACGCGCCGCTTGGATCCGACTCCGTGGCCAGCGCCCGCCCCGCCGCGGCGCACGCCAACGGCGTCGGCGGCGGCGCCGACCTGGCAGTCTTCGAGCAGTTCGAGCGGCTGGTGCGCTCTCTCAACCTCCTGTCTGGATGATAAGTTGTTGATGCTTCATTGATATGAGTTTGTGAATTTTTCTCCTCTGTTTTTGGTGTTAGGAGAGGAAGGTGGAGCTAAGGAATGGGGCAATTGAAGCTGGGCCGCCGTAAGACTCTTTGCTGTCTCGCTGACTATGGAGTATTATACTACATCCATTTTGGCTGCATCTTTTTAATCTGAACCGTGAAAAATTCCCTGAAGAAGTGAAGTTACTATTTTTTGTCTGATAAAATTGTTAGCTCATTTGTTGGTGGGATGAAATTTAGTTGTGACCGAAGTGGCTGATTCAATTCTGATTTGGGAGTTGACTAATATGGGATCAAAGGCATTCAATATATTTCGGTTGACCGGACCCGAGAAATAGCAACTTTAATAGTGATTTTCTAGCTTTAGGTGTGTGCAATGTGCATGTATACATGTTCAGAACTTTTCTATCTGGCTTATGCTATAAAAAATACTTTTTACTTAAGGAATCTCAAATGTAACCACTAGTTTTGTTCCTTTTGAGTTATGCTATTAGTTCACGGTATAATGAAAGCTGCTGCATCTTATTGACTTAGTGTAAATACCTACTGTGGCTGCCTCGATGGAAAGGAGGTTTCCAGTTCTTTTTCTCCAACCATTAATTATGAACTATCTTATATTTCACAGTACCAAAATAAATCTTCCCAGCCCATCGCTCTCTTTCACTTATCATGTTTATTACTACATATATATCTTTGTGATAACTGACATAAAATCTTTGCAGGCAGAAATCCCTACTTCCTTCTTTTGAATCTGCAGAAATGCGCAACTTAGCTGAGACGTTGTTAAGGTACCATTGTCTTTCTACAAATATGGCGAGAGTTACCTGTTCTGTACTGTAATTTATTAACTCTTTTAACCAAACCTTCTTGGTATAATGCTCACAGGGATATCATCCGCGGGAATCCTGATGTAAAATGGGAAAGCATCAAAGGTTTGGAGACTGCGAAGCGTCTTCTGAAAGAAGCAGTTGTGATGCCTATAAAATACCCCAAGTAGGCTTGTCTGCTCACTAAAATGATCTCTGATAGATATATACCAACAACCTAGATTTCTTTTCTGTTAATGGAGTCATAAATTCTTTATGTGACTTGCAATACCAAAAAGATGTGTCTCTTCGTAACTTCTTTTTGTTACCTTATAGCATAGGCAAATAAATTAGCTAAACACTATCGAAGAAGTATTTTTTCATTCAACATGTTCTGGAAATTTTTTATACTTCTGATATCCATGGCTGAAAAGGTTGTTGCATTCTTGATTTTTTTTTTGCATCCAATTGTGATGGATAGTGCTTCGCATACCCATTTACTTCAACTCTTTCAGCCTCCTGCCAGAATGCCCCCATGTGCCTTAAGATTAATGTCTTGTTAAACTGAGATAAATGTAATGGCAAAGGGTAGCTGCTAACACATTATGGACTGATTCAAAATCTTTGTTCATCATGTCTGAAGTAAGTGTCATTTGACATTTTGACTGCTTTTGAGAAACATCAGTTCATCAGAATGGACAGTCCAACAGTGTATTTTTGTACCAAAAAGGTTTCGGTATCATGATGTGTTAGTTGCTTCCTTTTTATAAATTTTTGGTAGATGCAGAATTTGTACCAGTCAGGCAATTATTTATCCACCCCGTATATTCATTTTGCTAGTTGCTGCCCTGAATGTTTTCCATATTTGTTCTTTTTAAATTGATTCAGGGAAAAACTCCCAAATTATCTTTTCTGGTGTTCTAATGAAGAGATCTAATTGCTATTGTAATTTGTGTTAGAAATCTTTCTCAATGATTTTCTTATTGAACTATAGGTACTTCACAGGTCTGTTATCACCTTGGAAAGGTATATTGCTTTTTGGTCCACCAGGAACAGGAAAGGTTTGCACCTTACAAAAATCATTGCATTAGTGGTATGATTGTATATGCTAGATTATTGTATCTGTAATTCTAGATACTATTTTAGATGCTCAACCAGGAGCTTTTCTTGTATCTTGCTAAGTGCGTTATTTTTTTTTTGTTGCATTACAATGAAGTTACACTGTCCATGTCCTAAAGTATTTTGTGGTTCATCGTGGACTGCAGTGGTTAAATTATATGACCAATTGTTTGTTTAATATGAGTGCTGCTTTGCATAGAAAACTTTCAATTGCCATTTGAAATACTCTACTGGGATTCACCTAAGCATTTGTCTACGGAAGACCAAGGATAATTATAAATAATGGATATTTATGCTATTTTACACATATACTTTATTAAATAATAGCTATAATAAGTTAAGTTGATCTGTTCAGTTTTTGTCATGTTATTTTGTCTTTAGTGGTACAGAATGTTCCACTACTTCATTGCATTTTTTATGTACTTGTTTGCATCTGTTTCCTTTCATATCAACTTTGTTTGTGTTCCATGTATTCTTGTCATTCTATATGAACTCGACTTGCTGATCACCTATTCATGATCATGTATGCTTGGTATAACTGTTTTGATATATTTCATTTCAGACAATGCTAGCAAAAGCTGTTGCTACTGAGTGCAAAACTACCTTCTTCAATATTTCAGCCTCGTCAATTGTCAGCAAATGGCGCGGTATTGGCATTACTTTTGCTTGTTTTCTGAGATGCACTTCCATTGTTTCCTTTTTATGCTATTGTCACCATAGTTTTTACTTGCAGTCATGTTGTATTGCTAGTACCACCAAGTGATCTTATAAATATGTAATACATGCATGCGTGGACTATTTTTGTGCGTTTTTATCTGTTATTTATGATTTTCTTTAGTTAATCCATATTAGCAAATTACCCTTCCAAGATTTCTAAAAGTTAATCCATATTTCTCCTGCATTAAAGAGGTCCAAGTTAACAATTCTTGAACTTTAAGTGAATTTAAAGGCATAGCTCAGTACTGAGCTATGCCTTTAAATTCACTTAAACCCACCAATAGGACTGGAACATTAACAATTCTTGATTATTTTTTCATATCCTTTCTATATTCCACTACGTGCATCCTTGTCCATCGGCTTCCTATACTGGCAGCGTGAGGGATACTGGCAATCACTGTGTTATCCAAGGATCAAGGATGCTAGCCTATAACCCTCTTGTTTTTAAACTTGAATGAAACAATCTAATCTTCCCCTGCACCCTTGTGCACTAAAAATGGTGTAGGTCTTCCATTGCCGTTGTTGGCCACTGGCTCCCTGTTTGCACCAGATCCTACTAGTCTAATATCCCTCTGTCACCCCACCTTTAGATTTTGTGGAACACAGCACTAACCTTTATGAAAAAATCAGTCCTCATTTTTCTTCCATCAATATGGAACCACAGATATGTGGAACTATATAATTTCTTCCTGCTATATTAGAGATGGATAGATTTGCATCTAACTAAATTGAACTTATAACCTCTCACTCACATTCTTATCATACATGATATTCTGTCCTTGGCCCATTCTTTGCGATAAGAAGTTTTCCTTATCTAATAGTTTGAATGGTGCAGGTGACTCGGAGAAATTAGTGAAAGTCTTGTTTGAGCTTGCAAGGCATCATGCACCATCCACCATTTTTCTTGATGAGATTGATGCTATCATTAGCCAGCGTGGTGAAGCTCGCAGTGAACATGAAGCTAGTCGTCGGTTGAAGACTGAACTATTAATACAGGTAGCATTCTTGAGGCTTTATATAGTGATTATGCTGAAACCTTCAGTGTTTCTTGAGTTTAAATTTCTCAGCCATAAGGTGATCATAACTTTATGGAAGAAAATTATGAAAGAACAAACTCTTTAGAAATCATGTCTCAACACATGGTTTTCTGTTGGTACATGAAAGCTTTCATAAATTGATCTATAGAATAATCCTCAAGTTGTGATTTCATACGTGGTGGTAAGGGAGTAATGATTTCTGATAATGTGTCTGTTTGGTATGGTTGTTTCTCATAACATTCTGTTTATGCAGATGGATGGGTTAACTAAGACAGATGATCTTGTTTTTGTCCTAGCCGCCACAAATTTGCCATGGGAACTGGATGCAGCAATGTTACGCCGTTTGGAGAAACGTGTATCCTTTTTCTCGATAATCTTGCAATTTCTTTGTCCACGAGTGCTCGTAAGTATTAAACTTTTTTTTAGACCAATCTGGTTAAACTTTTGAAACTAAGACTATGACTGACTAGTAAAATACTTGGTCCGAAAACATAAAATGGTATGTTCAGATTTGTGAAAATCACTTTCATATTCTCATAAGCCTATTAAATATTATAATCTTATTCTAATATGGAATTGTCATCAAAGTCACACATTAATTAAACATTGTCAAAAAGTCAAATATCAAATACTTTTGACTGGATGGAGCAATACCAAGGACCATTTTCTTATGCGAGGAACCACTGATTCGGGTTTCAGATTGAGAATAATTGATTATCTTCTATAGTAAAGAGAATATTTGATGATGAACATATATGTAATCCATTTCTCATGCTTATCTTAAATCTGTTTGAAGTTGTAACTGACACATCCTAGGCTTCCTTATTGAAATTACTATTTGTCCAAAAAACTGCTAAGAAGACAATTTTAATTATTGTATCTTCTTCTTATTGGAATACTATAGTCTGTAAATGGGACCACATTTCATTTCTCCACCTAAAAAGGGAAAATCTGTCCTTAACTTGTCCAATTAGATTCTTGTGCCCTTACCAGAGCCAGAAGCTAGACATGCTATGTTTGACGAGCTCTTGCCATCTATTCCTGGCACCATGAATATCCCGTATGATGTTCTTGTGGAGAAAACTGAAGGATATTCAGGATCTGATATACGCCTTGTGTGCAAGGAGGCGGCAATGCAACCCCTTAGAAGGTTAATGGCAGTTCTTGAAGGAAGGCAAGAAGAAGTGCCTGAGGATGGTACGTGATCTATCTTTAAGACTTTAACTACTGATTTCTACCTTGTCAGCAAATCATTATTGTGTGTGCAAGAACCGAAACCATGTTTCTTCCAGGGAATTGCTCATTGTTAGTACTATACAACTTTATTGAGTTTTAAGTTCTGTAGACCTGTGTACCTTGAATCAAATGGTTAGTCGAACCTATACAAAGATACCGTAGCAACAAAGAAGAATCTATATGCCTCCATAGTACCTTTAAATGCCGCATAAAAATATGCATTAAGTTAACTGTATAAAAAAAATTGATCATACAATTCCATTATAGTCAGTGATACTGACTTTTGGGGGTTAAAATGTTGCAGAGTTGCCAGAAGTCGGCCCAGTAACGACAGAAGATATCGAGCTTGCATTAAGGAATACACGGCCGTCTGCTCATCTTCATGTACATAGATACGAAAAATTCAATCAAGATTATGGCAGTCATATCCTCAGCTAAAGGCGAGTTGAAAAAGCAGTGAGCATCTCTGGAAATTCTTCTGACGGATCTTTTCGCACTTGGCTGATAGAGTCATAGATTGCTCAATTACTTGCAGCTGATGAACATTCTGTTTGTACCATATTTATTTCTGTATCCTGTATATCATCATTTATTTGACAATTAATAAGTTCTTTGGGTAATTATTTGCCCGTTTGGAATATAAGAGAAATATTGTACTGATGGGCGCAAGCCAGCCTGAGGGAAATTGTTGTCCCATTTGAATTCAACAAAATGAACTAAATTTTAACTTTAGGGTTCGCAAAGTAAAATTTGTTTTATTTAGTGGAACTGACATGTGCTAATCCCTTCTCCCTATAAAGTTGGAACCCACTAAAAGTCATTAACTACTATAAAGCAGCTCTCACCATAAGCCATGTCATCAACATTTTCTGAGCCGTTAGATTTTATCTAAACGTTCTATCCTCCTTCGGCTCCCTATTCCACGGCTTGGCTACAGGTCAAGCCCAGCCCATCAGATTCCTTTTCGCTCGCCGCCTCTATGCATGAGCAAACCATCAACGGCGGCAATTGCTTCTGAAAACCGATGCCATAATATGGGCAGACAAGAGGTCAGTCTTAATGACCTATTTGTCTTTAATACTCCTGCTATCCCTTCTTTCCATTAGGCTTATAAATTTACATAATCTTCATTCGTTTAATCATCGGTCCATCGGCTGACGTCCTGTAATTATACTACTGTTGTTGGGGTTTCATGGTTGCTCATTGGAATCATATGCATATCTGCACCGTCATTCTGGATTTGTATACTCTTTGTTTGGCAGGGGCCGCTCTACACATTTACTGATTCCATGACCGGCCGGGAGCAAGGACGTTCGGTAATTCTTCGCGTAATTCGTTTGTTACTATTGCCGCCGCAATACTGTTTGCTGATTCTTCATATACTATCCTCTTACTAATTTATAATGGCATTAGTCTAATCCCTTGATGCCGAATGGTACATATATTGAGCCAGTCTGAAGCTCTCCTTGCTTGCATCTCCCACATGGCTCGGTTGTCGGTCTCTTTTAATAATGAATGCTCATCAGTGTGTTCACCTACAACTCACTATTCTACAACTCCTCAGTACTATTCTTCACGCTTGAGCCTCGCTTCCTTTTGCCATGGTTTTCCATTTTTCTGGAATACGAAAGGAATTGTGTATCAATGTGTATTAAGACTGAAGGGTTTGTAGTTTTTTTTGTAGCTTTTGTAGTTTTTTTGTTTTTTGAGGTAGCTTTTGTAGTTTTGTTTGGTTTGCAAAGATACATGCAATGCCTGGCAAAAGAAAAGAAAAAAACAGATCGTCTTTTTCATACACTTGGTTACTAACTTAGCTGATTTTCTTTTGTTTGTCCCGAATTACAGATCATTCTACATATTCAAATCTGAGAAGAATATAACACACCAAGTTTAATAAGCATTTTAAATTTGACTGGTATATTTAGCCGATGGTATTTTTCTAATATGTATTCCAATTCGGATCATTACCTGGTGAAGTTATCTTAATTAGTATATCTACAGTAATATACATTTATAGAAATTCTCAAACAAGTAGGAAGCAAGATACACAGTTTTGTTCTCAAATATAGATTGGATTAATTGGCTCCTGTCTCAAAAACTCTCAATGTATCTGTTGGTTCATTTCACTGACATGACCGTTAAGACTCAAGAGCTCCTACCATCAGTTAGACAGTTACTCCAGCACCTCCAAGTCATTTTCCCGGAAGATCAATGGACCAACAGCAAATGCGAAAATTAGTATATTCACTGTGTACCACTTATCCATCTTGCAATCTATTTTTTATTTACATGCATTCCCGTAGTGAATGCACGTGTTTACCCACTATATAAGATATATGCTAAATATTAAGCCTGCAAGCCAAGTTACTTTAAGCTAGAAATCCTGCAGCAACGCACGGGGTATCTTCAAGTGATTACCTGGGAGGCTACCCCGTGCTAAATGGGCCAATATTTGTTGAAACAAATTTTACAGATCTATATGTATTTTGCATAATCTGTCACAAAACTACAGGTTTATTGTCTCAGTTTATTACAATGAACTTGTTTTAGATTTAGTGTATTTGTTTATCACAAAACTATATGTTTAACGTCTTCATTTATCACAAAACTACAAAATTAGTGTTTTTATTATCACAAAACTATAAGTTTTAATATTACTAAACATATAGTTTTATGATAATGGAGATACTAAATTTGTGGTTTTGTGATAAATGAAGATACTAATCAGTAATTTTTGTGAAACAAGTTTTCAAATATATAATTTTGCAATAAATTGTGCAAAGTATTTACGGTTTTATGATAAATGAAGGCACTAAATTTATATTTTTACGAATCAATTCTTAAATCAGTTATCGACCGTGCAAAGTATCTGTGGTAGTTTGTGAAGTTTACTGTTTACTTTTGTATCCCGTGTATCATCATTTATTTTGACAAGTAATAAGTTCTTTGGATAATTATTTGCCTGTTTGGAATATAAGAGAAATAATGTATTGATTGGCGCGGGCCAGCCGCAAGAAATTGTTGTCCCATTTGAGTTCAACAAAATAAACTAAGTTTCAACTTTAGGGTTAGTGGAATAAAATATAATTTAGAGTAAATTGTGTTGGTGGTATACGAATTTGTTAGGTAGGGTGATCGATCTAGTGCATGAATTCATTTGTAAAATGCTAGTTTAGGTGCACGAATTCATTTGGTACATGCAAATCAAGGACAAAATTACACAATATGATTAATTTTATTAATTTAAATGCTGATAGGATGCTACTTTACGCATGTAAGCATGTATTGCGAGAATAATGCCATATACGTCCATTAAGCAATGCGCAGACTTAAGCACAATTTATGAATAGAGAACTTATAAAATATTAGAAAATTATGCAAAGGGTAAAAATAATGATAAAGTAAATACCTTGCTATTTATAAATATATAACATCTAATTTTTACTCGTATGTGCACGACATATCTTAATAAGCATTCAACTTGATAAAATAAGTCTTGCGGTGTTATTTTAGTCTTTTTTTACTCAACAGATAAGTTAGTATACCAAAACTAGTGTTTTGCAAAATTGTATATTAAATTGCTCACACTTGACAAGTTGTTGCATCCCAATGCAATTTACTTTTTAAGTTATTTAGTTCAACTAAAATGGGTCTTGTGTTAAAAAAAAACTCAAATGGGTCAATGATTACCTGAGGGCTGCCCCGCACTGTGTACCACCAACCTCTGGCCCCTTCTCGTTATTTCTGCTATTTCTATGGCAAGTACCGAAAATTCATAATATTTATTGCATAATCTATACTACTTAAAAGACTTTAAAAGACTGTAGTGGTGATTGTTGTTCTGTCTGATCCAACGTTCCAGATCCATCCGTGGATTCTACCTTTCGGACCGCCCACAATCTCCCCCACCCACCGTATCGCGCCGACTCCTTTCATGTCTTCCGCATCGCTATCCTTTCGTCTCCTCCACCAAATAAATCGCATTGCCCAAACTGAAATTGCCATCTCCTCCGCTATTTCTCACGCCCGCGCTCTGCCCCATGCTGCCACGACTCCTCCGCGACACCGCTCCTCCCCACGACGCCACCGCGTCTCACGCGAGTCACCCCGCCGCCGTGCCCCCTGCTGCCTAGCCTCCTGACTCCCCATCCATCGCCGATGCAGACGCCCCATCCATCCCGCTGTCGCCGCGTCGGAGACCTCGGCCGCGCGCCGCTGCATCCGTCTCCTTACTCGGTTGTGCCTGGTGCGTCCACCGCCGTCGCGCAACGCTGGTGCTCGGCGGGGCGGGGACGAGGCCTACACGGCGACGCGTGCGGCGGGGGAGGCGCCGTCGACATACTCCACTGCATTGAGTCGTGGGGCCAGACTATCAGCGCCGCGCATTCGAGGTACACTACTTCTGCAACATACTGATAATTTTGCATCACATTGAGTGCTCAAATCTAACACACGTACAGGTGATATGATATGTATGTTAATACTTGATAGAGAGTCCAGAATTAATCGCAATGGGCAATTTATTTTTTACATATGTTTATGTGAATCAAATTCCTTCAGAAAATTAATGGTTGCCGTAGCTTTTGCTACTGTCAATTTTCTTCTAACTTGCATGGGCATTTATATATATAGACTGATGGGGCTCCAAGTTATGCTGAACTCCGCAATGTGTTTTGAGATTAATTACAGAGCATGCTTTTCAACATCATATTATGGAACAATGTGTCTTGAACTGGTGTTAAGAGCAACACAAGTTTTTATCTTCTTAGGCAGCAAGCAGGAAGGAGATGAAAAGTAGGAGGCTGGTGCTGCTTGCTGCCTGCTATTAGCGCCGTCGACATATACCATGAAATGGATGCCATACAATTCCATCCCATCAATCTACTGCTAATTAACTGATCCCACCTACTTATAACTGGATATCTGAGTTCTGATGGCATGATCTATTGTAGTTTCTGTATATGTAGTATTTCTGTATGTTCACAGTGGCAATTTTATTGTCAGTATTTTCCATTTACCGTAAACATGTACATTTCTTGTCTAGAGCATTGAAGCTTTATCGTAAACATGTACATTGCTTGTCTAGAGCATTGAAGCTTTATCGTAAACATGTACATTGCAATTGCATTATTTTTCCTTTTTATTAATTATATTTTGACCAGCATATACTAACAGTTACTAATTTGTTTTGTCATCAGAAGAAGGAATCAGTATTTCTTGGCTTCTATGTTAATTTCTTGATGAGATGCTATTTCATTCTTCAAAATAAAAATATAAAAATGGAAACAACTGGTGCGACATGTAATTGCATTATTTTTTGGCTTTGAGAAGGACAACAAATTCTGATACGGTGCAACGACAATGACATGCTTATGAATTGAATTTCCCTTCATTGCAACAAATTTTTTTACAGCCCTTGCAATGGATATCAATGGTGGGAGCTCCACACCTATGTCATCGATGAGATCAGGTCAGATTACTTGTCAGTTCATCTATTTCCATATTATACAGTCTTTTGCATACTAATCTCCATTATTACTCGATCAGGCCCTCTTGCCGATATTACTAATGCAAATGCCGTCGAATGCAAAAAATAGTCATGCCTCTGTCCTGGGTCAAAATTCTGGGGTGCAACACCAAAGTCGTCGACAATGTCAGGTCAGTCTTCCATCATTTCAGATATTTGATATTTGATAATCATTATTAATTTTGCGATGATTCCTATCTCAAGTCCTCTAGCCGATAGTACTAAAGTTAGTGTTACATGGATTGAAAATAGTCGTGACTCTGCGATAGTTCACAATTCTGTAAGCAACACACCAAAATTGGCAATTCAATCAGGTTACTCTTCCACCAGTTCATTATTTGCTATTTCATAGCTTTGCATTCTAAATCCGCCATCATTACTTTCTTGGGCCCTCTTGCTGATATTACTAATATTAGTGTTGGAAAGGAAAAATAAGGTTGTCTTTGCGATGGATGACAATGTTGAAGGCTCCACACCAAAGTTTTCGACACTGACAGGTTTGTTTTTTTCTCATTTTAGCTATTTGCATATAACTATCCCGTCGATTACTATAGTGTTGGATGCTAAATTTATGCTGACTCCTCTCCCAGGACCTCTTGTCGACCTTACTAATCTTAGTGCTGCCAACTTAAAGAAAAAAAGCATGCCAGGGACAGATACGCATTGTTAACTGTTGATCAAAAGAAAGATACCCAAGCTTTCTCTGTGAAAACATTGTGTATCTGCCTGCTTCTAACTGCCTAGAGAAATACCACAAGTTAGCAACGGCTAATACCAGTAGAGCTCAGAGTAAATTACTTCCATGCCGCAATAATAGACTATTTGATTGCATAATAATGTAATAGTTCTATAGTTTGCTAGCTTATTTCCATCGTATTAACTTTTGCACAGTATACTATAGTATACTGCCTCACTTTTATGAGGAACTGTACAGAAGGAAGTATTTTTTTATATGATACTTGTTACACGGGCTATATTTTTGTTTGTATCACTATATATGAATTTCCTAAAAAGGAAATGTATCTTGTGTTTGAAAACCTTCCAACATTTGTAGTTACAATTAAGTAAACTGTTGTCATATATTTTGGAGTAAAGTGCACGTGCAGTCCCTAAACTTGTGTGGGTGTGCATCTAGGTCCCCGAACTCTTAAAACGCGTTTTTAGGTCTCTAAACTTGTATGGGTGTGTCATCTAGGTCCCTGAACTCACATAACGCATTTTCAGATTCCTAAACTTGTATGAGCGTGACATTTAGGTTCTTGAACTTGTGTAGTATGTCATATAGAAGTCCAAACGGTCTCCAAACCCATTTTGTGTGATGACATGGCATGTCACGTGGCATCTATGTGTACTTACAGTCAGTAATTATGGTAGGGTGAAGTTGAGAAGAGAGGGGGGAGGGAATTGAATTTCTTTTTCTAATTTTGTCCATGTGATAATATATGGGTCCCATAATTATTTTTTGTTTTTTATTTCTTTTGGTGACCATAAGTATTCGTAGATGCCACGTGACATGCCACGTCATCACGCGAAACGTGCTTAGAGATTGTTTGGACCTATATGACACAATACACAAGTTTAAGGGCCTATATGACACACCCATGCAAGTTTAGAGACCTGAAAAGACGGTATGAGAGTTTGGGAACCTAGATGACACACTCATACAAGTTTACGGACCTAAAAACGCGTTTTGTGAGTTCGGGAACCTAGATGACACACCTACACAAGTTTAGGGACCGCCCGTGCACTTCACTCTTTTGCTATATTTTAGAACTAATTCAATAGTAACTGTTAGTATGTATATTGCTCCTTATTGATGAACAATATCGGCAATCTGTAATATTTGTTGTTTTCTATAATCTGTAATATTTGTCAATCGATTGTGGGCGCTCACCAGGAAATATTCTGGAGCAAACTAGGTAATCTTTCTATTGGTACATCATTCTTTTACTTATCTTTCTTTCTTTCCCCCAAATCAAATACTCAAGCAGTGTGTTGCTACTTAGGCTTTAACAATTTTCCATTTAATTGCAATTTTTTGTGTGAAAAACAATAAATATTGGATGGATATTTCATAAGTTTGATGTTGTTCTGCACCAATTTTAATATATTTATCTTCCCATTACAACGCATGTACACTCAACTAACTAAAAAACTAACCGCCACCTCCGTCAGAATATGTATTGCCTTTTGCCATTTCCATCAGGCAACCATGACTCCAAGCGCACTTAATTAGTCAAAATTAGATAGCAACAATTGCGAAAGAAATCCCTCTACATCACCAACCGCTTCGCAGTTTCCGCATTGGTCCTAATCTAGCCAGCCCCTTTGTTTGCTAGTGCCACGTAATATCCACTACAACCAACCATGGCAGCTTGGTATATACATAGTCATACTGATCTTGTAGGTATTAGTTATACAGTCGCGCAAAGGCTTCAAGAGCGTCAGCGAATCCCCACATCCCAACCGCCCTTTCCGTCCGGACTGTTTAAATACTACAAGAATAGTACCACAGTTTGTCTTGGTAGTTTATCTTGTGATCGGTCACGATCTTCAGGACGTATGAGCCATAGTTTCCGTGGCGAGCCGACGTGGAATCGATGATCCGAGCAACTAATTAACTGAACGCAAGAGGGCTTATTGTTTTTCGCCTGCGTCTGCGGCTCTGACTCTGCGCGCCACATCGATCGACATCATGAAAACGGCCGCACGCAACGCACGTTCGCAATCACCGGCCTCTGCGTCTCCTATATGGCTATATAAGCTCGTCGTCGAGGCTGGCTCTCATCATCACCGGATCGATACATCGATCGAAGTACGCACTACAGTCATCGTGTGTCGCACACGAGCATAACTAAACAGTTGAGCACTTGAGCTCGATCACTCTTAGCAAATTAGTGCTATTATACATGGCGAGGCGTCCCAGCGTCGTTGCGGCCGTGATCGCGGCGTGCGTCCTGATGGTGGTGGTCGGGATGACGGCAACGTCCGTCGACGCGGCGGCAACGGCAAGGCGGCTGGGGAACGGGAGGGACAGCGGCGGCGTGGCGATTGCCGTGGCCGTGACCACGGAGCAAATGCTGCCGGCGGCACAGACGGCGGCGGGCCCGGTGGTGGTGGTTGTTGTGGCGGACGACGGCCACGGCGACGTCGTGTCCGGTTCCAAGAGGCTCAGCCCCGGAGGACCAGACCCGCAGCATCACTGACACTGAGATATGCTACCACAACTATATATGCATGCCGTCAATCCACCGGCCGGCTCATTCTTGATTCTTGTATTGGACTGTGTGCTCGTTTTTCCAGCTTCGTGTGCCAGGGTGTGTGTGTGAGAGAGAGAGAGAGGGAGGGAGAGCTGCGTTAGCTCTAAAAACAGTGTCAATAAGAGCCAGATAGTACATGTGTCCCAAGAACTTTGGAAGACATGTAGTGAGTGTTTTTTCTACACGGAACATTTATGTTTTCTTATATTAAGACGATAACTAATTCGTCGGGCCATTATCATATCACTCAGGAAATGAAACATGCATACACATGCATGATCAATCAAATTCTTTTGATAACCTGAGCTAGTAAAAACGTTAGATGCGTTATGACAGGTCCGCGCGACATGGACGGATTTAGCTTTGAAATGGAGGGTCTCATTACCTTATTCCAACAACCCCTCTTCTTCATCCCCCCATGTCCCCATCCATCTCCTTTTGATCTCCATGGTGATCAAGTGGGGTGGAAGGGCTTAAGCCCCTAGCACTCATGTTGGATCCATTGTCTAGTCCACGAACCACGGTTAGATGAGTACAAGAGATTTAGATTTTGGAAAGCAACTAATTAATGTAAATCCACCCATTGAGAATTTAGAGAAGCTTCTAATTCATCTGTTGGATTCTACGGTCTTGTTGCTTACACTTTCTCTCGGAATCTTTGATTCCTAGAAACTCCCCCAAACAATTTAGAAACTCCCCCAAACAATTCAGTCTTTCATATAGTTTCTAGAAGTTGTAGTTATAGAATCCTGAAAATGAATTAGAAGCTAGAATCTTTTTTTTCAGCTTATTTACATTTTCATTAGATGTTTCTAATAATCCGAAATTCCTACAATAACTCATGTAACCATAGCTTAGAATATGGATAAAAATCTAGACTACTTGAGTGAAGCTTATGATTGCTAGAAATTTTGAGAGAATCTGTAGTTACTAGAATCTGTCATTTGGATTAGAAAAAACCAGACTATTTAGAAGAGCTTATGGTACATGGAGATTATGCAGACTCTACATTGTGCTAAGGATGTGTTTGGTTGGGGAATGGGATGGGTTGGACTGGGGCGAACCCGTTTTTTAGGTTGTTTGGTTCTGGAACGAGTGGGATGGGTTGGCTCCAAAAAGAGAATATTCTCTCCAGATTCAGGTTCGAGTTGTCCGGCCAAATCGGGCGGACGAGCTCGTTCCTTTCCGACGGAGGAAATGTCCGTTAGCTCGCTCGCTCGGCCGCTCTTCCGCGCGAGATCAGTGGCGCCGCCCCCAGCTGCCTCTCCATCTCTCGCTCGCCCCCGCGCCGCCCCAGATCTGCGCCGTCTGCCGCCGCCGCGCGAGCTCCAGCAC
>CM002476.1:19790096-19815971 GCA_000325765.3 Leersia perrieri | reverse complement strand
TGCGTTGCCTTTTTCTCTACTACCAACAAGATCTTTCTGAATATGTGTCCGGACACATAGTTGTACAACTGTATGGTACAAAGATGGTTTAATTTTTTTACGGACACAGTACTTCAATGGTACTTGCAATTATTTAATTGGATTGAGAAGTCAAAATTTATCGACCTTAGCAAAAACAAAACCTATTGCACAATTCAGTGGTGGTAAAATTTAGATAATTTTTTGGACTACAATAGGTTGTTGAACTAAACACACTCTTAGGCCTCGTTTGAAATAGAGAGTGGAAGGGGATTATTTTGGACACGCAAAACGAGAAAGATCATTAGCACATGATTAATTAAGTATTAACTATTAAAAATTAGAAAGATAGGGTCATATGAATTTTTTAAAAATACTTTTATATAAACTTTATTTTCAAAAAAAACACACGAATAATCATTTTGAGAAGCGTGCTAACGGAAAACAAGACAAGAAAAATCCTTGCTATGCTGAATCAAACTAGGCCTAATTCCCTGATCCAACAGCTTGCACTTACGCGTGTCAAACAATATTTGGACTACGCCATGATCTGTGAATAAAGATTACTAAAGCACCATCTGTTGAAATTGACGTTTACTTCATCGACCTGTGACGAACAAGAAGTCAACAAGTGCATACGCCTATGCTCAATATGGGAAGTGAGTCAAGTAACAAAGTGCATGCATGAAGAAAGTAGGAAAGAAAAGAGAGTAAACTATACCAAAAATAAACTAATTAATGAACTCCAGTGCAGGCTGACAAACGCGTGGGGACACCGGATCATCGAAAAACAACGGATCGAGCGAGCGGCATGCCCATGGAGAGATTGATTTAAGCTAATCCTTTGTTTAGTTTTTTTTTTGCGGGGATAATCCTTTGTTTAGTTAAAGTGACCAAGAGCAAATTAAGGAAAGAACTTCTGTCTGCCACCACCGGCCATCGCCAGTGTGGCCGGTGGCTAACCCATGCGGGCTGCGGCCGTGCCGGCGAGAGAAGCCGAGAACGGAAACCGTCTGCGTGAGTTTGCAATGCTGCAGGAGTCGTTCTCGCTGGCGGCCACCAGCCAAGTGGGCTGGGTACTGTATTGAGTGCAACACCAACAACCTGCAGTTTGGGCAAACAACTGCTTCAACCCGCCCCTCAACTGCCGAAAAAACGGTTTAGTGGCCAATGATCCATCCGTGGATTCCTAAATTGGGCGAGCACCAATTATATGATGGTTCTGTGCCAGTTTAGTTAGTACTTTGCATGCACTAAACGGGAAGCTGATTAAGTAATAATTATTAAGATTGAGTCCACTAAAAAAGAAAATCGTTAAGCTTGATTATTGAGATTGAGTCCACTATCGAAAAGAAAATCGCTAAGATTGAGTTGTTGTTACGGCGATTTAGTTGATATGCCGATGATCGTCAGGTCAGATCTTATCGGCAAAATTTGCCAAAGCTGGTTAGTCGCTCGTTGTCCACTGGGCTCTCAAGTGGGATAGAAAGGGCAATTGCATTCCCATTTGCCATTATATTTTAGCTTGTCGCCTCGTTGGTGCGGAGTCAAAATTCCAAACTGCTTGACCCTATCAGTTTATAAAGATCACATCTCGAACATGCTGATGTTGTAAGGAAATTCTTAATAGAATCCAGAGGGGATTATGATCAGAGAAAGCACGCGGGCTTTTACCGTGAAAAGTTTAGAAGAGGAGGACATTTCCAAAGTGACATCGACCGTTGCCATGGCCCATGCGATGCACGACATCGCCTATGGCCGCCTACTCATGCATGAACAGGAAAGCCGGAAAGCCTTTCTTAGATCACTGCACGTCATTTTCCACTACTACTGACCGTCCAACAAGTACTTCCTTCATCAGTTTTTAATGCACCGTTGTTGATTTTTAAATACATATACGACCATTTATCTTATAAAATTATGCAAATCTATAAAAATAATAAATATTATTTGTATAAATATTCTAAATAATATGAACAATTAAATGAGTCTCATACATTAAAAGCCGAAGAGGGTACTATGTAATCAGAAGAAAAACTGGGTCCTACTCCCTTCTCTCTCCCATAAAAATTCAGCATCACAATTCCTAGTGTAAATTTAGTTGAGGTTGTTTGGTTACCAGTCACCATTTGCCAATAAAATTGTTGCCCTTATCTAAAGTTGGGCTATCAAAATCATCACCATACTTCTTAAGCCTAAGTGAATTTTGTCATACTTTTCTGAGGCATTGATGCATGAGAACTAATTTATTATAAAAGAATTTTACCACCCCTGTTGTTGTAATCAAGTTGGTCGCCAAATTGGACAAACTTATCTAACCTTAAACAAGACAAACTGTGACAAATTGTCATCGGTAACCAAACACCACCAAAAGTGTCCCTCATTAATTAACAACATTGTGGTACCTTTTAGGGTGAATACCCCATACGGTTTCTAAAGTTTTACTCTATAGCCATTTTAGTTTCTAGGCCTAATTGTTTGTTATGGTTGGGTAGTTGGATAACTAGGCATGCAAAATGAGAATTTTATTAGCACGTGATTAATTGAGTGATAGCTATTTCAAACTTGAAAAAGATTAATTTGATTTTTTAAGCAACTTTCATGTAGGGATTTTTTTCAAAAACACACACCATTCAACTGTTTGGAAGCGTGCTAACAGAAAACAATAAAAAAAAATTGTTTTGAATAGCCAATCTGCCACCTCCAGATATTCCCCTAATATATCAAACTGTACACACAAGTTCTTAAAATTTATTATTTAGCTCAACATAGTCTTTAGAACCAACAAAGTCGCCATGCCAGCATGCCACCCCACCACATATGGGCATGCTTGGGCAACAAATAATTGACCATTTTAAATTGACCTAAATGATAAGTTTAAGGATTTATTGGGATAATTTCAACGTGAGGGGCTAAATTAACCCTACAGTGAAATTTCAGGGATTGTATCGAGTATTCACTCCATTTTTCTATTTTTAAGGTAAGCAAGACAGTATCAAGTGAGGATAAAAGTTCTCGATTTGTGAGCCGAGGGTATGTAATTGTATAGAAGTTGATTTATTTTTGGACAAAATATAAATTCTAGAAGTTGATTTATTTTCAATGGATGGAGTAGATGGAGATGAACTACCTTATCAACGGAGATTGTTTTGAACTTGTCTCACTGTGCATTATGCCATTGAGCTAGAACGACCTATCTTTTTCTTTCTTTTTGGGAACTTCAAATGTATATATTATAATCTCAACATTTTTTACACCTGCTTATTCAAGCTAACTGCTCCCTCCATGCCATAATATAAGGCGAGTGCATATTTTGAGATTCAACTTTTTAAATATTTGACTAACAATTATTTCAATACAAATGAAATTTTGATAATTTTGTAAAAATAATATCATTGAATTGATATTTGATTTTTTTTCATTTTTTATATTTTATTTCTACAAATATTATAATATATGAGAAATTAAGCGTCAAAGATCAATTTTGAAGATCGTGACAAATTGACACGTCATAATGTATTATGGGATGGAGGTACTGTTCTTTTTACCATTGTTACACAGTTCGACGAGGTATCTACCGAAAACTTTTCAAAATAAGTCAATGTGGACATGTTTTTCTTTCTATGGCTCCCCCTTACCTATCTTTGTATGGTCGGTGAGCAGAGCAGGTCTAACCAGTAACCACCCCAGTGCCTCGATGAAGAAACACTTTGCATATCTTCGCCTCTTGAGCTCTGTAGCACCGCACTGTGTCGGTAGTTCGGCACGTTCAAGCTTGTGGTAAGCACTTTATCCCTCTGTCTCAAAACAAATTTATTTTAAACTTGAACACAATTTTTAAAATAGTACTTTAACCAATAATATTTAAAAATAAGCATTTTAATAAAAAAAAATTACATATTATAATAGCTTGTTTAATAATAAATCTAGTAACATCATTTTTACATGATCAATCATTTTTATTTTGTATATTAAGGATTAAATTAAGAAAGTTTGACTTGACATGGTTGGAAAAAGGATTTTTTTTTTCTTTAAGGATGGAGGGAGTAGTTCTCAACATCAGCAACAATATTGATAGACCTCAACAACATGCTCAAGCTCAATCTCTGCGGCTATTGCTCGAAACAACATGTAGGATCGGTAGGTAGAGATTCTAGCTTGCTTGCTAGCGGTCGAGAGGACTAAGAAATAGGAGAACAATTCAGAGATACAGGAAGAAGAATAGATTCAAAGTGAAATATCTGGAAAAAAAAACAGTCAAAATGAAAATGTTGGTCTTATCCCTAACCCCAATTACAAGAGAGAAAAAGAGCGACTCAAAACTCAATTACTCCAAAATAAGTATTAGTAGTACTCCCTCTAGTTTTCTTAATGTTGGTTAGCTCATAGAATTGAAACTTTTTTTTGAAATAATAGTTTTTAATGAAAAAATATAAAAATATGGACCGTCGGAACAAAATTACACATTTAGCACTTCGTCGCCACTATAAATGACGATACGGCCATACGGGTATATCATTAACTGGGCCAACGACAAGACCCTGTTGTCGGGTGGACATGCAATAAATCAATCTATCATCAGTGGGTTTGATGATAGGGCCGACCTGTCAGGTCATGCTGGTCTAGAGACCTCTCACCAGGGTGCGCGGTGATAGAACTATTCCCAAATGTTCTGACAAAATTAACAGATGTATCAAAATGTGTATTTTTCTAGTTTTGAGTTTGATTATGAGATTTTTCAGTGGCTAGGAATTTACACTGTTCAGATGTTTCGGGCCATCTTCAAACATTTCAAAGAGTGCTATCGGTGGCCCACGCTAACGACAGGCCCAGTCGTCTTGGGCCGTGACAAAAGGCCCTGTCGCCAATAAGGCTGGCGGCAGGCCAGCCTATTGTCCCTTCAAATGGCGCCAGGTCTGTTGTAATCGGTCCGCCTAGCGATATGGTGCTAGAACCGTAATTTCGTCCCAACAAACCATATTTTTACTATTCTCCTTAAAAAACTATTATTTCTAAAAATATGACATACAATTGTTGAAAGAGGGAAAATAGTTTTATAGTGAGCTATAAAACAATGTGGATGATATAGCAATCGTGAAATCTATAGCGACCCTGGGCACTGCTTTGCCCAAACCAGCGACACGCCTGCGCGCGCGACACCTGTCCCCACACGACACCCGCCTGATTGACACGTGTCCACCTGACGTCCCATGCAAATGACACCTCTCTCTCTCCCTGCCCATTCCCCATGTCTCTCGGTGATTTCCATGTCGGCGGTGGCGGCGTCAGTTGCTCCCTCTCAAATCTGGCTCTACCTCCAACGCCGCTCCACCCCGTCGTCCCGCTGGATCTGGTGGCGTCGGCGTCGGTTGCTCTTCCTCAGATCTGGTGCTGCCTCCAATGCTGCTCCATCCCGTTGCCGCACTGGATCTAGTGGCGTCGGCGTTAGTTGCTCCCCCTCAAATCCGGCGCAGCCTCCAACGCCGCTCCACCCCGTTGCCGCATCGGATCTGAGGTTGTGCCCACGCTAAGTTTGTCGCGGCACCAGGTAGATTCACCATCCACCACAATATAGGGGTCCCTCACCGGTGATTTTTTTGACTTTTTTTGCGCGGGGTGTGCTTTGGTTCCCCTGATTTTTGTGGCTTGTGTTCTAGGGCTCGGTGATGATTTCCACTAGGGATTTACACGACGACGATAGCGCAAGCCTCCCCCGTGGTGTTTTAGTGCCGCCGAAGGCACCGCTCCATCCTCGTGCCGCCGCGACACTGCCCTCTCCTCACGTCGCCGCGGCACTGCCCTATCCTCGCGCTATGCTGCGCCGCCGCCGGCCCCTCCTCGGGCGGCAAGTCTGGTGATGGCGACGAGCCGACGATGACGAAGATCCAGCCCAACGCCTCCCTCTTCATAGTACATTTATTTTATGTATTTGGAGCTGTAATATTGGATGGTTTCTGTGGATTTTGCAATTGCATTTTTTGTGATGTTGGTGTTTATCTATAAATTCGGTCGTGACCGATGACTAAAACCGAATTAATCGAAACCGAATTGCTCGGTCTTCACAATTTTTACTAACCGAATGGTCCTGACTTTGTACTAACTGAATTTCCCTGGTGACCAAATAACCAAAACCAAACAGTTCGGTCAAAGCCCACCCCTCATATCCGTCCGAAACAAAAGACCAAAAGACTATTCGCCATATCGAGCATGAGATCAACCGGAGACGGTCCCATATTCTCCGATGAAATTATGTAAACGATACAGAAACAAGATTATTTACACCTTGCAAGTACGAAGGTACACGTTTAGGGAGGGAGTAATCACAACTTGCCATGGGGCCAGGTCGGCCTTATCCAGTTCCGTCCTTGCCTCCTTGTCGCCTGTCCCCAACGCTTGCCACGCCACACCACACCGCCGCTGCTAACTATAATATCGTCCTCTCGTCAGGCGCCCGCCACACGCTATACTTGGGGTGGACCTACGGAGAATCTGGCTAAAAGCGCCTCTTTTCCTCCGCAAAACTATCAGCGGCAGCTCGCGAGACTCGTGAGCATTTGACGAACGTGCGTGGAGTGAACGGCGGTGGAGCCGTGGAAGTGTCCCACCCAGTGCACATCACACAGGACGCACCCAACCCTCTCGACACCGATGGCGGAGTGTGCAAGCGGCAAGCCTCACAGACAACACCAATATCATGTCGCGTTGTTGCTCATACACACAGTTGCACGCCCACACGGCCACACGACGGTGACACGAGAGGCAGTTTTTAATCGCGCACATGGTTCAGGCGGACAGTGACGCCACAGCCGAACCAACCAACCAACCGCGCGGAAAACGCTCGGCTCGACCGAGCAAGCGAGGCATGGCTACGTTGCGTCGTCCGCCACTGAATCCCATGGATCTCACGGGGAGACACCGCGGATTTCGACGCCACCACGCCCAACTCGCCCAAGTTGCCTGTCTGCGAGGCTCGAGTCTCTCTCGTTTCGGAGCCCAAAGTCCACCCGCGACCCACGCGCTCCGTCCTGCCCCAATTTTATTCCTCCCAAACGCCTCGAACCCAACGAGCCCATCTCTTTGCTTTGCTTCCCTCCTCTGCTTCCGCCTCTTTTTACATTTTTCTTTTCACCCGGATCTGTATCTGTTTACTTCTTCTCACTCTGCTTTTTTTCGCTGCTTGGCTTGCACTCCACAGAGGGCAGTCTCTCACTCACTTTCCTCGCCCCTTCCCTTCCTCCGCCTCGGATTCCTGACTCCTCCACCGTCTCCTCCCGCCACACCAAAACCCTAGCCATCTCGCGCCGCGCCGACCATGGCGTCCCCCGCGCGCCCTGCCGCCGCCTCCGTCTCCGGCGCCTTCGGCCTTCCCCCAGACCCCGCCGCCGCCGCCCGCTGCTCCTTCGACCAGTCGCGCCGCCGCACGGATGTGGTAAACCAGAGCCCTGAAACCCACCGCTTCTTCACCGGCTTTTTCGGCTTGGTTCTGATGATGTGCGTGTTTGTGGGGGAATGGGGCAGGATTTGCAGCAGCAACAGCAGCAGCAGCAGCAGGAGAAGAGGATGGTGAGGACGTTCGTGAACGTGTACGGGCAGGAGAGCTACACCAAGGAGGTGGTCATGGCGGCCGTGGAGGAGTGCATGAAGAAGCAGGCGGAGGGGCTGCTGCATTCGCTCGAGGGCATCGGTGGCCGCCTGTCGCAGCTGGAGCTCTACTGCTACAAGCTCGAGAGGTCCATCGGGGAGCTGCGTAGCGACGTCATGGATTACCACAGCGAGGGCACGGTCAACTTCCGGTGCCTTGAGAAGAATCTGAGGCAGGTGGGTGTGCTCTGGCTCTAGATCCATGCACGTTTTTGCACGGTCAACCGAATTACTTGCACCCTGCTTGATGTCAATCTACTTACATTAATCCGTCTCCATGGTAAAGATGTCTGAACAATAATTAGCTATTCCGGTACATATACTATCTGAGCACTTTTTGGTGCCAATGTTCAGCTTTCAAGTTTGAGCTTGTAGTTGTAGTGGTTAATAGTGTCATTTACATTTCAAATTTGTATTTTTGAGGCATTATTAAAGATACATAGTAGTATCTTTTTCACAAACTATTACAATTGAATTCAATAGAGTCAACTTACTGTTCCCATGAGATTCAGATCATTTTGTAACATTATGAAATCTTTCTTTTTGGCAAGCAGGTTCAAAAATCTGTACAGACTCTGCATGATAAGCATGAGCTTGCAGAGGCACCGGTAGAGTTGTCCAAACTTCAAATAGCGCAGGAGTTCCCTGCTAGAGCAAATGAAGCCTCTGCTTTCTCAACGTTTGGAGCAAGGGAAAATGATCACAGCACACAACTTGCAAAACATGAGGTTACTTTCGTGCCGGTTCACCAAGTTAATGCTATACAATCTCCTGCCATTCCGGTCCAAGGTAGCAATGGTTATATTTTGCAGCAACTAGTTCCTGTCTCGTTGAGCACACAACCGGATCAGCAACAGCCAAGTCAAGCTGCTGTGTACTATGTGCAAAGCCAAAATCCTGTCAAACGCACGGAGAGTAAACCATCAGAATCTGCAGTTCATGTTATTCAGCCACAAATCCAGAACCCAGAAGCCAGGGTTGCTGCTGAGCTATCTCAGAAATCTACTCAGCTAACAGAATTATACCCTCAAACCCAGGATCAAAGGCTACATTTGCCTGCTCAGCAGCTTGAGTCACAAACATGGCGAACACAACCCCCTGTGGTGCAACCACAGCAATACAATATTCAGCAAGTTCCCCCACAGCTAGTTCAACAGCAAACATCATCTCCTCAGGCTCAAAGTGCTCCTCAAGTGACAGTCTTGTATCCTCCATACTCTTCTCAGAAGCCTGCCAATGCTACCACGGAGCCACTTCTGAGAAACATGGTCGTGCAATCACCATACTCTTCTCCGCAGCAGAAGCATCATGAAGCCATGCCTTCTTTTTATGGCCAAGGCAACACAATTTTGCTTCCATCGCTTGACCATAATATGCAGCATCAGCAGCCACAACCACTGCAGCCACCCAGCCTGAGCTCATGCCCTCCTCAACCAAGCAAGCCCAACCACTGTAGTGTGGCATCCTATCCTGTTCAAGGTAGTGGCCAAACCTACAGCACCATGTACAAGAATCCTTCTAACTGCCCTGCTACTGTTGTTGCTATTCTGCCTCAGCATCCAGCGAGTGCTCCAATGGCGTTTGATCATTTGGGACCACAAGTGGTGCATACTCAACCATTTGGAAATATGTTTGATACAGCTAGTATGGTAGGGTATCCGCGGGATCGAGTTGAGAGCGTTGCCCTCCCAGTGGTAACTGCAGCACAACCTGTAGACTCCATTGCCATGGTTGATAAGCTCAATGCAGGTAGCAATGTTACATCTCCACGAGAATGGTCCGGTTAGTGCAGAATGCACCAGTCATATTGAGGTGTTTCACTGAACTCTCAAACTATCTCCACTTCTAGTATGACTGAATCATTAGAAGCTTATCAGCTCTCCGTAAGGGTACTTCATCTGGCTTCCTTTTTTTTCTTTTAGCCAGCAGATTGGCGCAAATCCTTCTACTTTTTTTTCAGCTGAAGGGTCAATCTGAAATAAGAATGGTAGATTAGTCAAGTGATGATGCTGGCATACGTCCTCACTTTTAATGGACATGTGCTTGTAACCTGGTAAACTTATGTCTTTGCGGTATGAATATATTTGACGAGTTTACACCATCTTGTCATCTGTTGGACAGCCTTACAAATTACAATATCAGTTTACTATCTTCTTTTATTTTGCCTTTTAATTTTCAATATCCATGTAATCTGTTATACTGTTGATGAGTTTTTTTTTTCGATGTACTATAATACGGGAGTAGAGCTGCGGTATGAGCCTTAATATTTTAACACAAACTGCATTGTAATTGGTAGCTCCGACCATCGAAACTCGAAACTATGCCCCTCTTTTGTTCAATAAAACTTTGCCAAGCGTAATTTAATAATTTTGTACGAATTCAACTTCCGGCCAAACAATAAAAGATAAAACCTGAAAATTCACAACAAACTACTGCTCCAGTTACGTTGCGGCAGTTCAAATAATATTAATATAACTGACGATGTCTGTTTCATCGGTGTTACAAGAAAGGACTGAATAAGACAAATAAATCATACAATTGGGCTTCCGAAATATGCTGGCAACTTCGACGTTTGGCAAAACGCCATAATGCCGTTCTACCTACGAAAACAAACCTTGTGAGATCTCCCAAACCGTTTTGTAAACGACTAGTAAATGCTATCAGTAACCGCCTAAAGTCACCACCTGCTAATGTGCTGCGTAAACTGTGGGAGGGTATTTGTAAACCTGTCATACTCTCTCGGCCCTTTACTCCGTTTACTGCTTCCTGCACTATGATATGATCCATCACATGGTGCTAATCCTTTCCCTCGCTTGAAACCATTTTCAACATTTTTACCACTTGAAGAATCAGCCTTGGCTTTTTTTCGTGATCTCTGTTTTGATTTAGAGGACTTCCGTTTTTGCGTAGGTGATGGATTTGTGTCCTCTGATGTGGATGGACTATTCCTGGGTAGTGGTTCATCATCTATCACATACCAATTATAGGTTGCATCATTCTCACTGTCAAACTGTCGGGGTAATGGTTCCCACGGCTCTGTTAACATGTCCACTATTGTGCCGTCCTTGTTCCAGCCTTTCCGATCAAGGAGCACAGAGTCTGGTCTGACAATTGTGCCCAGAATACTCCTGTTGGGTCCCAAGCTTGTGATCAAGTTCACATCGGTTAACATAGAATAAGCCTTCGAAAATGCTGATTTCACCTGCAGCAGTCAACAAATAGTATTAATTCATCTGATGTTTAGCATGTATGATTTGTTATAAACATGCCAAAAGCTCCCATAGAGATTGCATGGTATAAAGTGAAAATATACTTCGAACATCAATGGCCATTTAATTTATCATGCTGCAAGTTCTATGAAGTTAACTTATTGCATGAAAAAGGACTAGAGTACTAGACCTTTGCAAAGAAATCAGAACCTTCTAGGTTCCAGTCCCAAGCCTTGTCATAAAAAGGCAATTTCATACTAAACCCCATTTTGCTCACTGAGACTAACACATGTACCGCAAGGTCCACAAATGTTGAAATTCCAATGGTTATATGTTATATATCACTAGTTCCAGATATGCAAAAACTTCGGGTTCAAAACTAAAAGAGGGTTACAATCCTGGTGACAGAAAGAGGGTGGTAGTTTACAGCCATGTTCCGGTTTTCACCACCTCGTATGGTTTCAAAGAAATCAAAAGGTGTGAAAATTGTAACAGGACAATTAATTGGTGACTTGAGAAGGTAACTTCTAATGCCCTTACCCCTTATGTAACCTCAGACTGGTTATTCTAACAGAGCATGGGCTATCATTCTGGGACATTTTTACAGTGACCCGAGTACCAGACCATTAAATCATGGCCAAATTTTGCTAAAATAACACAAGGATCACATAGCAAATTTGCTAGCAGAAAACATGCAAGGACCGTACCCAGCAAACTGACATGAAGAGCAAAATAGCAAGCTCATATTAGGATAGGAACATTTTTATCAATAAGCTTGTATGAGAATTATTGAGAAACAGCAAAGGAGTAAAACTTGAAGTATCACAACTCATAGCACAAACAATATTGAGAGAGCTAATACCTTGAAATAGTTAAAAGAATTCTTCCCAATATCATTATCTGGTACCTAGACCATATAAAAAAAAAGGTAAATCAACTGCAAGTGGAGATGTCCAAACTCAACCAAGATGAAAAGGAAAGGGCAAAGATTACCATTGGATCTTGAATAGATAGAAGGTATGCTCGATCAGGATTCGCAAAGCTTATAAAACCAGAAACCAAAAACAGGATCAGTAAACAGGAGAACTGAACTACAGTTGATGGCATGTGATGCAAAAATATATACAATCAAAAGGTTAAAATTGTAGCAACTAAAACAGTTGCACCATACGACTTATAATTTTTTCAATCATATAATGACATTTTGCCTAGCAAACTTTACAGAAGAATAGATTTTCAAGAGTTTAACAGTATGACCTAGTTAGTAGCATGAAAAAGAAAGTGCAGTTGAACAAAATACTGAAGAAATATCAGTTTTGATATACTCATTTGTTACAAAGTCCACCAGTAAACCCACTGCCTTACTTTTTATCAGTCTTCAAGAAAAAGGTCCTTGCAGAGTTGCAGGATATTCCAACATCCCAATTGTTCAGCTTGCGTCCATAAAAATCAAAAAACGTAATCTGCCATGGAGGGAAAAAAAAACTCTATAAAGAGCTGCAATTATGTGACGTACTGGCATGTCACCATTATCATAAAGAGAGTGTATGTTCTTCCATCAAATTAGCAAAGACAATGTAAAGAAAAGCATTTTTTGATTATACTGTTAGGAAGCAGTATGTAGTAATGTACCACGGTAAATATCATGACACAATGAATATTTCCAACAGAATTTACATAAATGCAAACCAAAGCATTTAAAAAGTAACACATCACACTACTATGATACATTTAAAAGAAGTATTGCTTACCAAAAGAATTCCCAAATTGTGCTCCTTTTTACGATACCCAAGTAAATCTTTGCCTCCCCAGACCAACTAGCAAAAAGAACACTTAGCATTAAAGCTCGGTAATCCACAATTTAGTAATATATTGCAGACTTAAATCAGTGAACAATGTAACGACAAGGAATAAAAGGAAGTTGACATAATTGTTTTACTAGTGTTTAAAGCTAAACAACTCAATAGTTACATGGCTTAAATATTTCTTAAATAGTCATAAGTATGCCAGGAAAAAAACATTATGTTATAACTTACAACCATTTTAAAACTAATTACAACTTTTGACTTTACACAATTCAATTCACATTCGACGGAATATACTGTAAAAACAATTATCACATATGAGTACAAAACAGATTCAATTTTACCTGTAAATGTGTGATCAGCATAGTGAGAAGGGCATATGAACCAATTCCACCCGTATAGACCTACCAAAAATAGTGAAATTGTAACTTCAGGAAATGCCACATTTAAAAACAACCTTTTTATTAAAATGGAGGGATATTGTCTGATAGTTTTAAGTCTAATTGTACCTCATTGAGCTCTCTTTGATGTAAGAAAACTTTCAGAATCATACACAGATGTCTTAAAGCAGGGAACTTCTTCACATAATCCTACAGCACAAAGTGAAAAGGATGTTCAGAACATCTAAAAACATTTTCCAGAATTAATTTAAAGAGTAAACCCTGCCACCAGTATTGGAGTCATTTGTCAATTATCCGAACAAAGTACCTTAATGAAGTCTGCTGCTTGCGGTCCACCATCCACGTCAAAGCTGGAAAAAAAAGGGGAAATCTATAGATAAGAGCTCCCAAGGAAAGAAATGACACTGCCTATTAGAAACTCAATTAACCTGATGTCAAAAGCTATTTCACTTTTTCTCTCCACAAACTTCACAATTGGCACACGGGCCTTTGCTATTACCTGCCATGAACAAAAAAAGTACATCAGAAAAATAAGCACCAAGCCAGAATCTACTCAGTTGTCTGACAACTAAGTGGACAACTGCAGAACAGAGTGGAAGTTCAAATATTAGTGTTTAGTCATCTCAAGGTAGCCACTTATCCAACATGCATATTCAGTTGGATTTAGAAAACCAACTTTTCTTTTATTTGAAAAATGCATTTTTTTTTCTCCATGTGATCTTATTCTAAGTAGTTCTTTAACAAAATAAAAGAAAAAAGGCTTGCAAACATCAAGTATTGTTGCTAAGGAGAATTAAATAGGGTGAGGAATGGGACCTGTATCTTTTTAGCAACCCCTTTCTGAGACAATGCTTTTGCAAGAGCATACAAGCCAACCTGAGGTGTCTTAACCCTGGAGTCAAATATTACAACCTGCATCACAAAACCACATATAAACTAAAAGGAAGGAGAGAGGGGGAGAGAGAGAGAGAGAGAGAGATGTACATTTTCCATGTACTAGTATTTATGGGTAATTAATGTTGGGGGGGTCAACGTATTTGTGACAGGTTCTGTGCCACGGTTTTGTTTTAATCATTTCCACAAAATAGCAGAAGAAGGATATATGGCATACAGGTTGATATGAAACATCACTATACGCAAGGGTGAACATCATTGTGGAGAAAGATATGTGTAGTTGTGTACTTTACTCATAGACAAATTGAGTAAATATCGCTAATGCTAACTGTAACCATCGTGCTTTTTCCTCTCCCTGTTCTGCTAAACTGGAAAAACAGAAAGTGCATGCTGTGCTACAGTTTCCTTCTGTTTTTTTTCTCTCCTTTATTGCTATCTCCTCCATTATATCTTAAGTAGGTTCATACAACTCAACAGAACAGAAAATTGAATGCTCAGATCTACTGGAGAGCACAAAAAGGAAAAATACTTACATCGATATCACTAGTTGGTAGAAATAGCCCAGTTCTAAAAGATCCAAAGACTTCCACCTGCCATGAGAAATTAACAATTACTAAATGCCTTGCAACTAGTGTTGATTGAATATGTGTGTAAATGCGCACGCGCACGCGCACGAGAGAGAGAAAGAGAGAGCGGAGGGAAGGGTGGGGTTATACCTTGCAGTGAGGCCATATATGTTTGACGACATTGGAGACAGCTTTCACAGCAGCTGTCCGTGAAGATTGTTCTTCAGCAGAAGGTGAGATAAACTCACAGAAGTCAAGAATCTCTGTAAGAAATAGAAAATATGTCAGTGTTGTGCCAGTCAAAATGTCCAGCCTGAAATCATATATACCTGACCTCAAGCTGTACAATTCAAGTTCCAAAATGTTGATATTCTCTTTTATTTTCTCCAACAACCAATGAGTGGATATTGGAGAACACAGCAAGGTTGCTTTTAGTCAACATTTTTTTTCTTTTGGAAATGTCAAACAGCATGGTATTTTGTTAGTCTACTATTTTCAAAACTGCAGCTGCTATTATATAAAAATTGAATCATGTATACATCAAATGGACCTTCCAAGTTTATAACATCATAGTTTCCAAGCAAAACTTCAGAATATTTAAAAACAACATATTGCGAGTAGTTCAGTATCAAAATACAATTAAATAGCACTGTTCCCCCAGTTAAGCTGGACTAGGGGGTGCAAGCACCAAACTAAAATCAGTTCCAAATTGTTTCCCCAATCTAGTTCCAATCTGGAAAAGTTAAATCACTCGTCTCCAATCACTTAACAGAAAAATCGTGCAGCACTGTTAGGTTGGAGTGTGCCTATCCAAGCTATATAATTCAAGTTTTATTATCTGTAAGCTGATCGAACGAATCAGTTCACTTTCCAACATTCAACCTAGTAAGTAGTAAAGCCAAAACAGTCATCGCCTTTGTGAATCAGTTTATTTTCCAACATTCAAGCTACTAAAGCAAAAATAATCCTCACCCTTGTGAAGCTGCAGCATGGGGCTCCTGAACCGCCTCCCTCCCCGAAACCATGCGCTCTCCGACCCCTGCGCCGGCTGCTCTGCGGGAGCTAGGGAGCCCGACAGCGCTGCCTCCGGAGCAGGCCGTGGCGACAACGCCCGCGGGGTGACCGGCTCGTCCTCGGCACCCGCCGAGACATCGAGGGAGAAGAACTCCGCCGCTGGGATGTCCTTCAGCGCGTCTCCGGCCGCCGTGATCTCGTTGCGGAAAACCGAGTAGGTCACGGTGGCGTCCTCCGCCTCCGAAGCGGAGGCGGAAGTCGACGCGCCTGGATCGGCAGCCGCAACCCCTAGGGCCTCCTCCTCCGATGATGATGAGAAGGCTAGGGTTAGCCCCGGGAGCGCGTCGTAGAGGATGGGCGCGGCGCTCGCTTCGGGTTCGGCCTCCATGGCGGCGGCGGCTGGGGCGGCGGCCGCTTCGGTCGGCGGCGCGAGGGAGGGGAGAGGTTTCCTGCCCTTCCGCGCCCGTGTTGGCTCCGCGGGTTGCGCTTTGCGAGCCATAGGGTTTGGGCCGGCGGCGGGGCCTCGGCTCGAGCAGCGGAGTGAGGAGGTGTGGCCCGAGACGAAGGGGTTTGTCGTCATGTCGGTATTTGCGGCTTGGTCGTGATGGGCCGGATCAAGCTGTAGTCCTTCACGATTTCGGGGCCCTCAAGGCGATAGACACAGTGGCTATCTCTTGACAAAAATCCGGACGTTCAGGTCCTACGGCCGTCCTTCTCTTTTTTTCCCTTAACTCACCATTTTGTGTTGTTAACTCGCAGCGGTTGCTGAGCATAGGTGCATGCATATGCTTGACAATGCAAAGAAAAAAAATATTTTTAATACCAAAACTGCAAATGTTTATCACTTTGTCTGAACCCAGCACCCCAAATTAATTTGAGTTGAGAACACACCCCTTGCTTTACATCATTTTGGCGAACACGTTGCTTACATCAGTACATGTGCGCTTGCTTTTCTTTGCGAAGTACAATTAATGTACCTTAACGAAGAACTGCAGCCCACATGTGATGCAGCATGGCACCGTTTTGCCGTGTCAAATATATGTACATATATAATTAAGCTGGCTAAGGGGACCATATATGCATATAACATACTAGTTTCCCAATTCAGAATCGTAAACTGGGCACTCTGACTCGCTGCTTTCTCCTCCAATTGATTCAAACACTACAGCTGACCACCGGTTTGAAATATTAATTTATAGTCATTTGTATTAGGATAACCACCCTTTTGCCAGACACCATATCCTGGCCTGTACGCAGACTTGCGCACATATATAGCCAAGTCCACGTTGCTCGACTCGGCAGGGATAGATCGACGTGCGCGCGCGCGCGTTGCGTGCAAAATAATGCATCGTCCCCCCTGACCGGCCATAGCGAGCAATATACCGATACCGCCCAGGCAGGCAGGCGGCAAACAAGGCTGATTTTATCCCGGTTTTATCCCATCCGCACCGTGCTCGATCCGGCATTCCCGCGCGCTTGCTTTGAAGCCCCACAATCACACAGATTGCCAGTTGCGGTCGCATGCTTGCATCAAAGCGTCCATCGCGAAACCCTCTCCTGGTAAAGGCCGACCGGCTCGATCTCCTTTTGCCCCACCATGCCATGTCCCGCCGCAAAAAGGCCACCCTCACCATGGGCGCGCACACATGCATGTGCCGACGTCCTTAATGCTGATTGGATCTCCAAGCGCTAAACGAGCCATTATGCATGCCACGCCCGGTCAAGTCAAATTGAGAGGAAAATCTAGTCGTGGAGAAATTATACTAGTAGCAAACACGCTGTACTACAGTACTACATAAACACCGCATGATTGATCGGTGATGACAAATGACAATCTCCGATCCCCAATTAATTGCCTGATAGCAGTCAGCGATCAGCTAGCGTCACCTAAATCTCAGGTCGGATGCTTATATAAATAAATGACAAATCGATCCTCACTTGCATTGGCTTTCTGATAGCTCAGCTAGACAGCTACGTACGCGTTGGGTTGGGCATGAGCGCGACGGGTAGTAGGAAACGAAGAAATCGGCGTTCTGTGTGTGATTTCTCGGCTCCTGCCTACTTGCCCCTGCGGAGATCTGATATCTCAACCGTATATGCGGCTATGGTTAATTTATCACTACCAAGCCCAAGAGAGATTAGCGTTTTACGCGTTAACTTGTATAGATCGAATACGATGTTCCGACTTTTCAGGGTCTGGTTGGTATGACCCGTACGTGAGGCTTGGTACCTTTATTTTTCTTCAGGTCTGAACCTTTGGTTTCTTTTAGCGAAAATTCTTCTGTTCTGAACTTAATTTGGTCGTAATTGCCCAGCCTGATCTGAGCTAGTAGCTTTAAACTGAAGTTGTATTGGTCTCGAGTCTCAACTCCATGCACAGCCTGATCTGAGTAGTGATTTGTTGTTGGCGTGGAGGATAAAGTCTGAATTACCTCTCAACTATTGTACGAGTTCTTTTCATCCCCCATAAACTCAAAAAATCAGACACCACTCATCCTGAATTTTGTAAACCGGATAGAAACCCTCCTGCACTATATCAGGTGGTTTTGACCAAGTCAAAGTCAGAAAAATAAATATAAAATAATGGAGCCCACCTGTCATTCTCTTCCCCTTATTTTTCCCCTCTCTTCTTCAAGCCTTCTCTTTTCCATGTCCGCCCGTTGCTCCACCTCCGCCGCCGCACCGATATCCTCCGTCGTCGACGAGAAGCGACAGAAGAAGACGAGCTGGCGAGTGGTCGGCTTCAACGACCCGCCAAGCACCCACACTTGAGGAAGAGGACGAGCCGAAGGAAGACTAGGAACTGTCTCCATGGCTCAGCTTGCTGCCCCCGCTCGACGTCGGCCTGAGGAAGATGGAGCAGCGGCGGCGGTGGCCACGGGCGGTCGAGGCGGCGGTGGTGGCCATGGGCGGTGACGACTTCCTCAGGGCGAGCTCAAGGTGGTGGCCGGAGTTGGAGAAGGGGAGGAGGAGGGAGCAAGCTAGAAGAAGAGAGGGAAAAAATAAAGGGAAGAGAATGACAGGTGGGCTAATTATTTTTTATATTTATTTTAGTGACTTGATCTGGTCAAAACCACCTGAAATCGTGTTGATGGGGTTTTCTGTCCGGTTTATAAAGTTCGGGATGAATAGTGTCTGATTTTTGAGTTTAGGGGAGTAAATAGTAGAGGGGCTAATTCGGACTTTATTCTTTGCGCGGAGCAACTCTATACATAGCTTTCGTCCCATTGCAGTTTACCCGGACTTCCCATCTGTTTTTCTAGCGAATGCGAATCAGATCGGGCAAGCTCACATGTAACATGAACATGACCCTTTCCTCCTCTCCCTTTCTCAGCAATTCAGCCCCACATGCTGACATGCATGCATGCCTCTTCTTTCCCCGCGGAATCCAAGACCAAAAAGCAACCGTGTGATTTTGCTTTTGTTAAAAGTGCCGCCACACATCCAGGATATACCACCATCTGGTCCTATCTCTTGTGCACACGGCACACATCATTGCTTGTTTCAGGCGTTTTTCTGGACAGATGGGGTTGTTCAGCTAATTTAGAGGGTGATGATCCTGACTGGTAACAGATGCAGCTGATGCTGTTTTTCTTTTTTCATCTGTACTTGTTATTATGGATAAGAGCCAGCACATGACTGTTGATCGGTCTATCCTGCTGCGCCGACCAAATTAAGGCCGCAGGAATGGCATCTCCTCGCTTGTCTTGTCGATGATCGAATTGAAGCTGGTGAAAAATATTTTATTCCATTTTTTCTCATTATTTCATTAAGGCTTGTTTAGTTGGCAAAATTTTTTTATCGGATGTCACATTAGATGTTTGACCGCATGTCGCAAGGCTATTTCGGCAACTAATTAAAAAACAAATTACATAGTGTCGATGTGTGTGTTCGACACGCGGAAATCCTGGAGACCCTTTTTTGTTCGACACAGGGGTATGGTGCATCAAGGCCTGAGTCAGGAAGAAGAAGAAGGTGGGAAGGAAAGTGAAGCGATCAATCACACGTAAACACAGGGGTTTATATAGGTTCGGGCCACCGGAAAGGCATAATACCCTACTCCTGTTCTTGTTCTTGATATAGTGGATGCAAGATTACAAGTATTTGGTGTAGTGATTCTTTTGTGCAATAATCAGAGTATTATATAACTCTTCTGCATATCTCTTTTCCAACTTCTAGAATGGAGTTTTTCTCTGAGAGTGAGAGTGGATGACTGAACTAAGCAGTGGTTTTCTTAAGGGTCGACCCTGCTATACGATGGACTTGGGCCTCCTTTTATAGGGCAAGGGGACACCCCAGTAGTCCCGAGTTCAACTCTATGGCTCCTAGCGTGGGGAGCAGTTTATACTTTGTCTTGTCAGAGGTCATGCCCCGTTTCTACTCCTGTCGCCACGTTACGGGAGTTGGTGAAGAAAAAACGAGCGGCAAGGCCATCATGCTGCTAATGAGAGGCATGGTCAACTTACCTACTCACAGTGGGGCCTACTTGTCAGCGGGCCTCCGACTAGCCAGGGATGACTACAAGCCCCCAGCTTTCTCTCCCCCTCTCCCACGCGACCGCCCATCACATTAAATGCGACAGTGAGCGGACGCGGAGAGAGGTGTGGGTGGCCTGACCGCGCGGTCAGTTCGCGGTTACCGATGAAGACCTTTTCACCCTCCCCTCGAACCAGGCAAAAAGGATGATGATGTACTGACGGTCGCGTCTCACATCACTTTAAATGCGACGGGGCGGCGCCAGGCCACTCCCATTGCATTAAATGGGGTGGTTGTCAGCTGAATGCATTCCTGCGCGTCACTCGTTCGAGAGGGGTGCGGGTTAGGGGAGCAGAGGTCCGGGTGTCCCCGGACCCCTGAGTTATGGAGGGAGGGCCTTTGGGCAGCCCCCGGGGCATGTCCCCTCGGGGTGGCCACGTGGCCGCCCGTGGCCCGGACCTCTGTGGTCTATACACGGCATGTTTTTTAGGCATGGTAGGACGATGAGGGTGCACCTCTCTATCCATATATCATGCTTCCGCGATACCCCGAGTCCATATCACCGACACATAGGGTGTCAAGAAACCGCGAAACAAATTTATTAAGGCTAATTAATTCGTCATTAGAAAATGTGGGTTTTTTTAAATACTTATGGCTAATCATGAACTAATTAGGCTCAAAAGATTCATCTTGTGATTTTCATACAAACTATGTAATTAATTTTATTTCTCAGTGCTCCATATACGTGTCTAAACATTTGATGTGATGTTTTTAGGATTTTTTTTTACTAAAGAAGGCCTAATATGTTGCAAACCCGTAGCATCAGTGATTAATAGCCACCAGATCGATCGCAACATTTTAACATTGAGGGTCATCACTCATGTATATATGCACGCGCGCGCGCGCGCGCGCGCACACACATATATATATATATATATATATATATATATATAAACAAGGATAACGATTAGCCCAATTGACAAAGAGAATCAAGTTAGACTCTAGCCCTTCGGAGTTCGGAGTATTTTACTGGAAAACGAATGCGTGGCAATCCCGATGTTGCTGAATACAACAGCTGGGGTTACATGTACTAACCTCGGAAGCCATGTGCATGGACAATGGATCTGGCATGCATGTGAGTCTGTACAAGATTCCATTAATTTCTTGCTGAAGCTGCTTCATTTGTGTACCCGTTCAGAGCTTATTGGGATATAAGGAATTCTGAAAGATTTTTGGAGGAATATCGTAGAAAGGTAATTTTCCTCTACCTAGCATTCGGATGAAAAAACCTACATGCTAAATATTAAAATGTTGCGATCGTCCAGTCGTTTTCCCAATCTACACAGGATGGTAATTTTCTTAGCTGTCAATTCTACGGGAAAAACACAGGAAATAAACATCCACTCCAACTTTATTTTTTTTCCTTGGCGTCGGAATGAGAAAATCAATCACTACCCGATGTAATTAATGAAGAACTGATGCAATTAGCAAAGAACCAATGCAATTATTAGTAATGAATACATACAGAATGCAATTATTTTTACTGTTCCTTTTCAAATTTATCTAAATGTTATTTCGTTACTAGTTGTTTTATTATAAAATAAATTTTAAACGTAACTTATATTTATAAATATTTGGATAAATTTTTTAAATAAGAAAAATAGTCAAACGTACGCTTAAAGCCAACGGTGTCAAACATTAAAAACCGGAGAGAGTAATTAGCTAGGACTAAGAATACTGTAGTGTGAAGGATGGATCCCCACTTGTATTCGTGATCTTACAGTAATAGTTAACAATTCCGCTAATTAATTGAATACCCTTTCCTCATTAAAAAAGAACATCAGAGGGAGTATGGTTGCCCTCACACTCAAGCAAAACGTCTTCTACAGGC
The DNA here is from genome assembly GCA_000325765.3 of Leersia perrieri. Classification (NCBI taxonomy): domain Eukaryota; kingdom Viridiplantae; phylum Streptophyta; class Magnoliopsida; order Poales; family Poaceae; genus Leersia; species Leersia perrieri. Next base: position 19,794,056 of record CM002476.1, on the reverse strand, counting down.
ATCATCCAGTCGTTTTCCCAATCTACACAGACAGAAGAAAGCATACGACAAATTAAGGACCTAATAGCTAAACAAACTGATGCAACCGTGGCGGGCCCCCAGCTGGATCACGAGGAAGTGGGCCCATCCAACAGACCAAGAGCCCAAGCCCCGTCGTGCTGGATCTGAGCGCAGGCAGGCAGATGCTTCTCCGCGCAGACGAGTCACGAGTCCAACTGTCAGGTACTCCGCCCAGGTGATGGAGCACAGTATAAAAATTAGAGGTTATTTGGTGCCGGTCATACTTTGACAGGTCACAATTGAGACATGTCATATTTTTTGATGGTGTTTGGTTATTATTATAATTGTGACTTGCCACATTTTAGGCCTATACGTTATAGACTTATGTTTTAGCCAACTCTTGTCACAGTTGTGACGAACAATTTGCTGGCCACACTTTCTATACCTGCCACATCTTTAATAAATTATGGTGTGGCAAAATATGACCGGAAAACAATCAGCCCTAAGTATACCACGTTAACCCACGTTAACTTGTACTCCTGCTCCCAACACTAGTAGGAACCCCATCAGCGAGGAATTTTTCAAGTGGTCGAGCTGCTGCGCCTGCGCAGAGCATCGCGGCGTCGCGGATGTAATTAACGGTCATCACCGTTCAATGCCTTTTTCCATCCGGCATTCCAGGCTTTACCGCTGCTGGTGGCGTGCTGCCTCTACGGCCAGGCACATGGGTGTTTTCCGCCTGCACCCTCTAGATTTTGAAGAATATGCATTCAAGGATAACTCTTCTTCATTCTTCCTTGAAGGAAACATCAACCATGCGTTACATGCATAACCAATAAACGAATTTATTTAGAAATATACTATATCGGTTTGAAAATATTTCACACAAATATACGGATAGCAAGAGGGCTTAAAAGGTGCCGCGCAAAAGCACGATAACGGTAGTCGCTTATAGGTACCACAACAACGCGACGTCACTCGATTGAAATGCGGAAGTGACAGTTGAGACGTGTGTTCAATTGGCGACACCGCTTATTTAGTATCCCACACTGATGTCAAATGGAAAACGCAAGAGACAACATACGTCATTGCGGAGCATGACTGGTGTGCAGACGTTGTTGCATGCCGGAGAATCGACGGGTATAGCGGTTTCCTACAATGAGTGTGATGCCATCCGAAACATAAAGCCCATGCAAGATGGACGCCGTGTCTTTTCTAATTGCAACATCATTGTTGCCGTTGTGGACTGAGGATGACACTGATCTTTGTCATCATTGTATTAAGCCGCGACATTGCTAATCGATGTCATGAACTTGGAGGCGCAAGTTGGTGCCATGTAACTAATGATGTGAATGTGTGCAAGTGTGTGGATGTATGGAGGGGCGAGCCTCATGTGCCGATTTTTCGGCGACACAATAATGTCTACTGGTAATTAAACATCATGGTTTAATAGCATGATAACTACACGCCATCGTGTTTCAACTTTTAACTGCACAATATTATTCCTCGGCGTCCATATCATTGGGAAGCACTGCCTAGCCCATCAGTGTTGTATTTTGTAGGTAGCGACGACACTCGATGTAACGTCACCAAATCGCAATAGTGACTGTAAGTGATGTTGGCCGACGCATAGCTATATTTGTCGCAGCCTTCGGAAGTGATACACGTGTTGGAGACGCCCCAACACGATCTCGTGCCTTGGCCACTACGTTCATTACCACAGAAAAACCCTTCGGTGCCGATTGATAACTGGCATTTGTGCCGGTTATCCAACAGACACTAGGAATGGGAAGCAAAAGATGAGATAGCAGTGGTGCCGGTTCTATAGCCGGCACAAAAGAGAGGTTCACATGAAAAAAAAAGGGTCGGGGCCGATTCTTTGGGCCGACCTCATCATCCCCAAAATTTAATAAAAAGATTTCATCCTGCTCAACGCAAACGCAAGAACAAACAACTCGAGCTCGATCTGCTCAACGCAAACTCGAGAGCAAACAGTCGCCGTCGCCTCCTCCCCTGAACTTGCCGCCAGCGTCACTCGCGACGATATATATGCAGTGCGACACCTACACGGAAATCCATGCCGCCGCCGGATCCGCCGCCCGGGGGAAGAGGGAGAAGATGGTGGGGGAGAGGAGGAGAGGAAGAGGAGTCGGGGGAGGAGAGGAGAAGATGGTGGGAGAGAGGAGGAGAAGACTGAGAAGAGAGGAGAGGAGTCGGTGGGGGGAGACTGAGAGGTCGAAGGGTATAGGTGGGGGAAGGAGTATTTACTCTCTCTCAGCTTAGCTAAAATTATCAGTACCGGTTCTTATAAAAAATCGATACAAATGCTAGGTCATTTGTGCTGGTTTATAATAAAAACCGATACTAATTATATTTATGCCTATTTTTATTATAAGCCGACCGAATGACTGTGATTATTAGTACCTATTCTTTGCTACAGTAGGCGCATAGACGGGATGGGTGGGTTTAGTACCAGGTTTTTAAAAACCGGTACAAATATGGCGGCACAAATGTGGTTTTTATGGTAGTGATTATGTTTTTGTTTTGGTCAAAAAGCCATGAACAATATATTTCTATTTTATTTGCAAGGGAATATGTATGCTAATTCTGCATCTGAATGAATCCTCTTTTCGTATATAGTTCACCCACAAAACTGAAATTCTAAGAGGCCACGTCATCGGTTAACTTCAGCCGTCCGATCAGATGGATGAACATGCGATCTGTTGACATGTGTACAGGGAAGAAGGAGAATCTAATGTATGTGTTGTTCTTTTGAAAAGATGCAACCTTATCGTGTGCTCACGGAGATGTCGAAGAGAAATGAATATTCATCTGTATGTACTTTTGGAAAGAATTTCCTTTTTTTTTTCTAGAATATATTGAATCTTCCTTTTCAGTTTTTCTAAAAGGAATCCTAATTTTACATGGACCTTGTTTTCCCCCACAATTTGAAGTGAAAACCGAAAGTTTTGGGGAACTCTATTACTTGTTGACCAAAAAAATTGCATTGCTTCTACGGTTCTACCAAAGTGGAAACTCTATTATTTTTACATGGAATAGTAGTGAAGAGATTGGACTTCCTTCACTTTTCAAGTCATGTACGTAGAAAAGAAGACACGCAAGTAGGAAGTGCCCATCCGTATTGCAGATTTATGTCTTGATGTAGGAAGGTTCGTCACTCGATCTCGACAAAGTGGATTAGTATGGCGTTGGTGGACTTTGGGTGCAGGTCGTGCAGCCACTTACTTGTATAGAATCGCATCACCGATATAGAGAGGGGTAAATCTATAGGTAAAGAAAAACCCCTAAAATTGGTTTTGACGGACCAATTTTATCTCATCACTTTCTTCCTGGAAGGAGCAAAGATTTTTCCAGATCTCGTTTGCAGTCCTGAGGTGATTCAATCTACTGAATTCTCCAGGACCCAAACCAGCAAGAAGCGCATTCCGAACTCGAAAATTTGCCTTCCATTTTGCAACGGCGTCTGCCGTGAGATTCGAGGTGTCCTCGGGTATCTGATAGGCAGTGATAACACTATGCCATTCTTTGTACCCTAATCCCTGGAGGTAGATTCCATTCGAGCTTTTCATTGCATAAAATCCGAACCGCCATCGAAAACACTCGGTTTAATAGAGTATTTCTCCATAGCTTAGATCCTGTTCGTTGCTACGGTTAAGTTACAACAAACTAACCGAGCTCTGATACCAATTGTAGGATCGCATCACCGCTATAGAGGGGGGTGAATCTGTTGACGCGAAATTCTGCCACCGGCCGATGGAGCGTTGCCGTCGGGTGCGCTGGCCGATAGAGTCTTCTGCGCTCGGACACACGAAGGCCTGAGAGATCTGCTTGGCTCCAGTGTAGGTCCTAAACGTTAAGATTGCGGGCGTGCCAGTCGGTTTGATCCTGCAACCGACAAGATGTTGTATGTTGATCGTCAGGAAGCCGATCGGCTATCAA
>CM002476.1:19701708-19789996 GCA_000325765.3 Leersia perrieri | reverse complement strand
GCGTCCCGTGCATCGACGTGACTGCGTCGAGCCTGCACGCGCGCCCCGCGCCTATCGTGCACCGCCACGTGTCGCTGCGGGGGCCGTCCGTGCGCTCATGGGCTGGGCCGAGCCACTGCTGCTGTTGTTTCGAAGTTTAATTGAGGTCCTTCAACACCGATAAATAAAATCTGTTTTACGTCCTTTCTCAAGTCTGATTTCAGTCCTTCTGCAGTCAAATTTTTCTCCTTGCTTGATCCTCTTGTGGACTGGGCCGAGATGGGCCATCTCCATCTCGGGCCACTCCACCCATCGCGAGGTCTTGCAAGAGAAGTCTGATTCGCATTCTTCTTGACTTTGTGCATCAAATTTCCGACGATCTCCCGCCACGACGTCCGTCCACCGTGTACGCTTGTGTCCCACCTCGTCACCCGACATCCTTGACCGTGCCAGATCACAACTCCCCCTGAGTTTGATCCCGGTCCGCCGTTGACCAAGGCTGACCCCAAGTAACCCTGCACACAAATAGACCGAACCAATGTTTTTCGGGCACAGATGTCGCAACCTGACCCACGTTAGTCAACACCGGCACTTCCTGGACACTTGCCAATTTTCCATCATTACAGACCAAAAGTCACACTTGGTCTCACAGGTTTGTCAATTTGAAAGAACCAACCGGAACCGGCCGCCAGCCACACGGGAACTCGAGATGAAATTTAAGACGGAAGGACGAGAGGTTTACGTCCCGTGAGGACGTATAAAGTTGCGCGTTCGGCAGGAATTTTTCATAGTAAAGTGTAGATCGATCGACACCGAGTCGCTGAGAAAAGCTGAAAAGGCAATTCCAATAAAATCATTTTAATTTCTTTCAATATAACATAGTATGACCTTTCAAATGCGTATGAATAATCCCTTCACGTACGTAATTGCTGCTTAATCAGGGAGTCAGGGTTGAAATGGACGTGTAATGCAGTCACAGTTTTTCCCAGCTTCCTGTGCGTAAATGCGGTCGTTGTTACTATAGTGGTTGATTGTGTTCAGTATCCGATTGATTGACATGCACATTTTCATTAGTATTCCCGGACTGAATTATCTCAACGAGATTTTCTTTCACACATTGTTTGGTACGATATGCATATGAAATATCATGTACACGTTTTGTCTATAGAAGTGCTAATATTATTGGGTGTAATTTAGATACAACATTCCTTATGTGCGCAAGATCAATAATTCACATATATAATTATATGACCAGAGAAAATATTAAAAATTTATATTATAAAAGTGAACTTAGTAGATTACCATAAATACTATTATGCAATAATATATAACTCAATAATTCACATATATAATTATATGACCAGAGAAAACAATTAGTCTGACGTGTAGGAGACTAGGAGTGCATTTCAGTGTGTAACTATAGTACAGTAATCAACATTTTTTTTTAACTGGAGTACTCAACAATTATAGCCAATTGGATGGTTGTGCGAATGACTATCTTAAATTAATTAAAGACCTACTTTTCGTTAACGAACCACTATATTGACCGCCAGAGGTGTTTTGATTGCGCATTCACGCCATCTTAATCAACCATCAACCACGATGATGCGAAAGGCGCGTACTAATCGTTCTTGCGTCTTTTTCTCTCAAAACAAGTATCACTACCTATGTAGTACCTCCGTCCTAAAATACTTGTCGTTTTGGGTTATTCTTTAACAACGTTTGACCACTTGTCTTATTTAAAAATTTATAGAATTATTATTTATTTTCTTTATGATTTGTTTTATTGTCAAATGTACTTTAGGTGTGACTAATTCTTTTTTATATTTAAAATAAAATTTTGAATAAGACGAATGATAAAACGTCATGAAACAAAAACTCAAAACGATAATTATTTTGGGACGAAGGGAGTATAAGCTGTAACAAATAATCGTGGAATCCGTTTAAACCAGAAACCACGAGCAACCAAAGATACACGCTTATCGCAAAAAAGAAAGACGATATCCGCGGCACGCGCACCAGAAAATTTACCGCGCGGATAAAAACGGCAACAGTTCTTTCACAATATCACTTCTCACAATTACACCCCGCATTACCCGGGAAAAATTACACGAGCCAGTCGTCAGGCCGCCTCGCCGTCGTCACTGCCTGCACAATTTGCATTTCCCACCCCCGCAGGAGTGCACGCGTCCGGCATGCTCGTGGTCTGTTTCTGTTTCCACTCGACGACCGTCCGTTTGGGACTTTGGGTTGCTCCGCCTCCGGCTTTCCGCTCCTCACCTCCTCGGCTCCTCCTTCCTCCTCCCCCACATCAGCTAGAGAGAATTCAATTTTCAAACCAGGCCCCAAAACCCAGCTCACCCTCACCTGGTCATCCTTCCTTCGTCCCCAATCCGCGCCGCCGCCCGCCACAGATCTAGACCTAAAACCCAAATGCCACTATGACGACGCCGCGGGGCAACCAGCGGCGGGGCGGCGCGGCCGCCTCCCCGGCGGCGGAGCCGTACAACATCATCCCCATCCACGACCTGCTCGCGGACCACCCGTCGCTGCGGTTCCCGGAGGTGAGGGCGGCGGCGGCGGCGCTGCGGGCGGTGGGGGGGCTCCGGCCGCCGCCCTTCTCGGCGTGGCGCGCGGACCAGGACCTGATGGACTGGCTCGGCGCCTTCTTCGGGTTCCAGCGCGACAACGTGCGGAACCAGCGGGAGCACCTGGTGCTCCTCCTCGCCAACGCGCAGATGCGGCTCTCCTCCGCCGACTTCTCCGACACGCTCGAACCCCGCATCGCGCGCACCCTCCGCAGGAAGCTCCTCCGCAACTACACCTCCTGGTGCGGCTTCCTCGGCCGCCGCCCCAACGTGTACGTCCCCGACGGCGACCCGCGCGCCGATATGCTCTTCGCGGGGCTCCACCTCCTCGTATGGGGGGAGGCCGCCAATCTCCGGTTCGTCCCCGAGTGCCTCTGCTACATCTACCACCACATGGCGCTGGAGCTGCACCGCATCCTCGAGGGCTACATCGACACCGCCACCGGCCGCCCCGCCAACCCGGCCGTGCACGGCGAGAACGCGTTCCTCACCCGCGTCGTCACGCCCATCTACGGCGTCATCCGCGCCGAGGTCGAGTCCAGCCGGAACGGCACCGCGCCGCACAGCGCCTGGCGGAACTACGACGACATCAACGAGTACTTCTGGCGTCGTGACGTGTTCGACCGCCTCGGCTGGCCCATGGAGCAGTCGCGCCAGTTCTTCCGCACGCCCCCTGACCGCAGCCGCGTGCGGAAGACGGGCTTCGTCGAGGTGCGCTCGTTCTGGAACCTCTACCGGAGCTTCGACAGGCTGTGGGTGATGCTGGTGATCTACCTGCAGGCCGCAGCAATCGTGGCGTGGGAGGGTGATGGGTGGCCGTGGAAGAGTCTGCGCAATCGGAATACGCAGGTGCGGGTGCTCACCGTTTTTATCACCTGGGCTGCGCTCCGCTTCCTTCAGGCACTACTGGACATTGGCACACAGCTCCGGCGCGCTTTCAGGGATGGCCGCATGCTTGCTGTGCGCATGGTGCTCAAGGCCATTGTGGCAGCTGGTTGGGTCGTAGCTTTTGCTATCTTGTACAAGGAAGCATGGAACCAGAGAAGCAAAGTTTCACAGATCATGAGGTTCCTGTATGCAGCTGCAGTGTTTATGATTCCAGAGGTCCTTGCCATCGTGCTATTTATTGTGCCCTGGGTGAGGAATGCATTGGAGAAGACAAACTGGAAGATCTGTTATGCTCTGACCTGGTGGTTTCAGAGCCGAAGCTTTGTTGGTCGCGGCTTGCGCGAGGGCACCGTTGATAATGTTAAGTATTCTGTCTTCTGGGTGCTTCTGCTTGCTGTTAAGTTTGCTTTCAGCTATTTTCTCCAGATCAAGCCTCTTGTAAGACCTACACAGGAGATATATAAGCTGAACAATATTAATTATGCTTGGCATGAGTTCTTTGGCAAGAGCAATCGGTTTGCTGTGTTTGTATTGTGGCTTCCTGTGGTGTTGATCTACCTGATGGATATCCAGATTTGGTACGCTATCTTCTCTTCTCTGACTGGTGCATTTGTGGGTCTGTTTGCACACTTGGGGGAGATAAGGGACATGAAACAGCTGCGCCTTCGATTCCAGTTCTTTGCAAGTGCAATGTCATTCAACATTATGCCAGAGGAACAGCAGGTGAATGACCGCAGTTTCTTGCCTAGCCGGCTTCGAAATTTCTGGCAGAGGCTACAACTGCGTTATGGCTTCAGTCGATCATTCCGGAAGATCGAGTCAAATCAGGTGGAGGCACGGAGGTTTGCTCTCGTTTGGAACGAGATCATAACTAAGTTCCGGGAAGAGGACATTGTCGGTGATCGTGAAGTTGAGCTTCTTGAGCTCCCACCTGAGCTGTGGAATGTTCGTGTAATCCGCTGGCCATGCTTCTTGCTCTGTAATGAGCTATCTCTTGCACTTGGTCAGGCAAAGGAGGTTCAAGGACCTGATCGCAGGCTTTGGAGGAAGATCTGCAAGAACGATTACCGTAGATGTGCAGTCATTGAGGTATATGACAGTGCAAAGTACTTACTGCTTAAGATCATCAAGGATGGAACCGAGGATCATGGCATTGTGACGCAATTGTTCCGTGAGTTTGATGAATCGATGAGCTTGGAGAAATTCACTGTGGAGTATAAGATGTCTGTGCTGCAAAGTGTGCATGCAAAGCTTGTAGCTCTGTTGAGCTTACTTCTGAAGCCCGAGAAGGACATTACCAAGATTGTGAATGCTCTGCAGACTCTGTATGATGTTGTGGTTCGTGACTTCCAGGCTGAGAAAAGGAGCATGGAACAACTGAGGATTGAAGGTTTAGCACAGTCAAGGCCCACAAGCCTTCTCTTTGTGGACTCTATTGTGCTGCCTGATGAAGAGAACTCTACCTTCTATAAGCAAGTAAGGCGCATGCACACAATCCTGACCTCAAGAGACTCTATGATCAATGTCCCAAAGAACCTTGAAGCTCGTCGAAGGATTGCTTTCTTCAGTAATTCGTTGTTCATGAACATACCGCGGGCTACCCAGGTAGAGAAGATGATGTCCTTCAGCGTCTTGACGCCATACTACAACGAAGAGGTGTTGTACAGCAAGGACCAACTCTATAAGGAGAATGAAGATGGCATCTCAATCTTGTACTATCTGCAACAAATCTATCCAGATGAGTGGGAGTTCTTTGTAGAGCGTATGAAGCGTGAGGGAATGTCTAATATTAAGGAGCTCTACAGTGAGAAGCAAAGGCTGAGAGATCTCCGGCACTGGGTCTCATATAGGGGGCAAACACTTTCTCGTACCGTGAGGGGAATGATGTACTATTATGAAGCTCTCAAGATGCTAACATTTCTTGATTCTGCATCTGAACATGACCTACGAACTGGATCCAGGGAGCTTGCTACTATGGGTTCATCAAGAATAGGATCCTCGAGGCGGGAAGTGAGCATTGATGGGTCAGGATATTACAGCAGGACATCTTCGTCACGCGCATTGAGCCGAGCAAGCAGTAGTGTAAGCACCTTATTTAAAGGCAGCGAGTATGGGACCGTCCTTATGAAGTACACTTATGTGGTTGCATGCCAGATTTATGGTCAGCAGAAAGCTAAGAATGACCCCCATGCTTTTGAGATCTTGGAGCTAATGAAGAATTATGAAGCATTACGTGTTGCCTATGTTGATGAAAAGCACTCCAATGGTGGTGAAACAGAATACTTCTCTGTCCTTGTTAAATATGATCAGCAACTACAGCGGGAGGTTGAGATTTATCGTGTTAAGTTGCCTGGACCACTGAAGCTTGGTGAAGGCAAACCAGAGAACCAGAACCATGCACTCATCTTCACAAGGGGTGATGCTGTTCAAACCATCGATATGAACCAAGACAACTATTTTGAAGAAGCTCTCAAGATGAGAAATTTGTTGGAGGAGTTCAATCGGCTTTATGGAATTCGCAAGCCAAAAATTCTTGGTGTTCGGGAACATGTTTTCACTGGTTCAGTTTCTTCTCTAGCTTGGTTCATGTCTGCTCAAGAAACAAGTTTTGTTACCCTGGGGCAGCGAGTTCTGGCAGATCCACTGAAGGTTCGAATGCATTATGGCCATCCGGATGTATTTGATCGTCTTTGGTTCTTGGGCCGAGGTGGCATCAGTAAAGCATCAAGAGTTATAAACATCAGCGAGGATATATTTGCTGGGTTCAATTGTACCCTCCGTGGTGGGAATGTTACACATCATGAATACATTCAAGTTGGCAAAGGGAGGGATGTGGGGCTCAATCAGGTTTCCATGTTTGAAGCCAAGGTTGCCAGCGGCAACGGTGAACAAACTTTGAGCAGAGATGTTTACAGACTGGGGCACAGATTGGATTTCTTTCGGATGCTTTCTTTCTTTTATACAACTATCGGGTTTTATTTCAACACAATGATGGTTGTGCTAACAGTCTATGCATTTGTATGGGGGCGCTTTTATCTTGCACTGAGTGGCCTTGAGGCTTACATCAGCAGTAATACTAGTTCTACCAACAATGCAGCGCTAGGAGCTGTCCTTAATCAGCAGTTTGTCATACAGTTAGGCATTTTTACGGCACTGCCTATGATAATTGAAAACTCACTTGAGCATGGGTTCCTCACCGCAGTTTGGGATTTCATAAAAATGCAATTGCAGTTTGCATCTGTTTTCTATACCTTCTCGATGGGGACAAAGACACATTATTATGGGCGAACAATTCTTCATGGAGGTGCAAAATATCGGGCCACTGGTCGTGGTTTTGTCGTGGAGCACAAGAAGTTTGCGGAGAACTATAGGCTCTATGCTCGTAGCCACTTTATCAAAGCAATAGAGCTGGGCGTGATATTAACTCTTTATGCTTCTTATGGTAGCAGCTCTGGGAACACATTAGTATACATCCTGCTCACAATTTCCAGTTGGTTTCTAGTGCTTTCGTGGATTCTTGCTCCGTTCATTTTTAATCCTTCAGGTTTGGATTGGTTGAAGAATTTTAATGATTTTGAGGATTTCTTAAACTGGATTTGGTTCCGTGGTGGAATCTCAGTGAAGTCAGATCAAAGCTGGGAGAAGTGGTGGGAAGAAGAAACTGATCATCTCCGGACAACTGGGCTGTTTGGGAGCATATTGGAAATCATATTAGATCTTCGGTATTTCTTCTTTCAATATGCAATTGTTTATCGGCTACATATTGCTGGCACAAGTAAAAGCATCCTTATCTACCTTCTTTCCTGGGCGTGCATACTGCTGGCTTTTGTGGCTCTTGTGACAGTTGCTTACTTTCGTGACAAATATTCAGCAAAGAAACACATACGGTATCGGCTCGTCCAGGCTATTATTGTTGGTGCAACCGTGGCTGCTATTGTTCTGTTGTTAGAATTCACAAAGTTCCAATTCATTGATGCTTTTACCAGCCTTTTGGCCTTTCTTCCGACTGGCTGGGGAATCATATCGATTGCTCTGGTGTTCAAGCCTTACCTGAGGAAGTCTGAGATGGTCTGGAACACCATAGTTACTTTGGCACGGCTATATGATATAATGTTTGGAGTTATTGTTATGGCACCCGTAGCTGTGTTGTCATGGTTGCCTGGACTCCAGGAGATGCAAACAAGGATCCTGTTCAATGAAGCATTTAGTAGAGGACTTCATATTTCTCAAATCATTACTGGAAAAAGATCACATGGAGTTTGAGGTATGTTATGTGGTGCTTTTCTTTTGTCTTCTCATTATTATACAAAAATATCTAAATGCTACATAGGAGAGTACTTAATTCATCCCTACAGTTTGCTCATGTATTGTCTGTGAAAATGAATGATAACCATTTACTTCTTGAGGCTCCTTATCCCTTTATTTTCTGTTCAGTGACTATTACGATCTCAAATCTTCCGTATTAGGCTTGTTAGTTCTGTTTGAACATTTGATTGAATTGCACACATGACACATGCCTCCAACATGAAGCAATATAATGTAATATAGTTTTGTAGGGTTATTAAATGATTTTCACTTGTGAGTGTGTGACTGCAATTTCATTGATTTGTTTTCATACATTTGTGCTGCTGCTACTGGCGAACTAACATAAAACGTTGCACATATTGCAAACGTACTGATGTCCAAACTTTTTGGATTGGCTATTATTAGCAAATTATTTCATTTATGTAGTCTTGTCCAAAATAAGAAAGTCAAATGGCGTAAGTTTATGGCACTAAACCTGTAATATGGGTGATAAATGGAATTAGGTGTCTCATTTCACTGCTAGGAAGATATGACGCTCAAATAAGTTTTCTTTCAGTAACTAGATTTGTGATTTCAGTACTAAACTTCTTGTCACATACTTCTGATAGAATATGTCCATTCTTATTTTTTTTTCTACCTCCGAACTCCTTTTACCTTAGTCTGTAATCAGGTGATGTGGTAGCCGTACGATCTTTGTTCTTGGTTTGTGCTTTCAATATTGAGTTTCATTTGGTCCAAAAGAAAATTACTCCTTTCACGTTTAAGCTTTGGTTTATTAATATGATCTGTAAGTCTTCAAACAGATCCTCATCATTTCTGAGGCTTGAAGTTTTAAATGCTCTAGTTTTATAAGGAGGCTTAATATCATAGTAAAAGCTAGGTTGTTACTGTATTTGTCAAGGAATACTTATGCAACCTGTCGGTTTTCAATGTTACTTCTGAAACCATGGTTGGTGTCTTGCTAAGCATCAGATCATGAACATTTGCAATATCTTTTCTTTCAGCTGGATTCATCTTCCTTTTCTGAAAATGACCTGCCTGGATGGTATTCTATAGGAGCGTTGGCCCTCTCCAGGTACGGTACATATATTGCTCGTGGTCAAATAGTTTTACTAAATGCTGCCTGAACCTAACTAAAAAGATTGCTTTGCAGGTTTGCACAGGCTCTTGGGTTTAGATTAGATGGATGCTAGTTCCCTGTACAGGCGAATCTTTATCTTGATTCTTAACTTGATTTTCACATGGATTTCTATGGTAGAGATGATACAGTCGATCAAATGGGATGTCTATTTATGGTTCGAGATTTGGTAACTCTAGATTTTTTGTAGCGAAACAAAGCTGTACAAACTTTATCGTGAATGCACCTGATTATGCCGTGCGTAGATCTCTTAAGGTGGCTGCCCCTTTTTTTTTGTAAAGTTTATTATCGCTGTTTGCGCATACCTGCACATACACCTTCATCGTGAAGAGTGATTTGTACTACAATTGCCATTGGAAATTCTGTTTGCTGGCATGTTCAGGCATCGCAGCTAGATGAATTCTTCTGGTCCAATATCTTTTGTTCGATGTTCGCACTGTTTACTTGCATGGCGGCTGCGCCAAGTTCTGAATCTTGGGGTTGCACTCTAGCCCTGGTTCACGATTATGCGTGGCACTTCTTTTGTTTTAAGCCCGTGGTTGCAATTTGCAGCGTATGTCGTTGCTTTCCGCCATCATTTTCAGCAATGCGGTTGGTAAGAGATTTGTAGCACCACCAAAACGAGCTATTATATTTCATATCGTGCTATTTTTAAAAATTGTTGTCCTGATTGGGGCTATCCGTAGCTGCAACAACTGGACATCGTAATTATGATTTCCCTTTTGCTCATCAACATCATTAGCTATCTAGTACTAACCTACGGAGCACAATGCGATCAAGCACTCTCTGTTTGTATACCTCCGCAATGTTAAACCTGTGGGGGCGCCCACGGAAAAATATTGAATCTTTCGCCATGAGACTGTAATCAGATTACAGTCTTCGAATGGAATTTTACCTCTTAAGTTTAAGATGCAGATAACCAGGACAGCTTCGCACGTCGATGCTTATCTACCGCATAAAGTACGGGATATGCGTTGATCCCGATGTTACAGCCTTGGCCTATTGGCCATCGACGTTGCAGTCAATTCATGCCAAACGGGTCAGTCAGCGCGGAATTACGCGGCAACCGTCGTCCACACAAAGAGCAACGCTGTTGCAGAATAGCAAAGGCAGATCATGAAAAGAAAGGACTAGGTATAGGATCTTTGTCCAAGACTTCCAACCACATCATTTTTGTGGGTACCAAAATGCCAAAATACTAAGGGAGAAGGGTTTGCATTTTTTGCTTATTTGCTTCCATACAAATGGCGATTCTCCATTTGCCTTTGCATTGTACAACATGTAACAGCATTATGTTTGTACAAAACAATGTTCCTAGACACAGTATGAAGCGGTACAACAAAGAGTTACAGTCAAGGTGTGGCTACCCGTTAATTGATAAAAACAATGGTACAAGGCAGCTGACATAAATTAAGGTGTGTATCATGCCCAAATCAGCTTCTCGCTTTTATGAGGCGAAAGAACAACCGGGCACCAGAAGCACATCTGTCTCCCTGTAGAGGAAGTCAGATTCACCAACTCGAGTGGAGCATTGCGCTTTTATGCAAACCAGCGAGATGAAACATGCATCTAGCAACAAAGACTAGGGCTAACAGTTAGTCTCCAAATAAAGTGGAGAGCATCAGGCCTTGCACAAAGGTTGCCCTGTCAGTTGCTTGTTTCCGCTTCTGTTCCCTTTCCTCGCTTGTGAGCGAGGAGTCAACACTGCCATGGAAAAGAAAGAAATATTTCACGTTTGCATATTTAAAGCTGTTTGTTCGAAAACATACCAAGTAATAGAGTACTCTACTTTACCTATATTGGTCTAAACTCTGGGGGGGAGGGGGGTGGGGGCAAGATTTATGTTGTTATTTTACAGTTTTCACTAATGGCAATCTTAGAGCAGCTTACATTTCTTTGACATAATATGGACATTATCATCAAATGGAATTGCAGCTATTTAACACATTCTCTAAAAAATCACAAGGGCCAAGCTATTTATCTGGTGGTTGTATAGTCTTTCTAACATATGGTAAAAAAAATTGATGGTACCTATTAGCGTACAAGGTAGCTTTGAGAGTGTAAACAGTTTGTGAATATGATAGTTCAAAGATATTTACAGAGCATGGCAGGAGAAGGGAATTAATAGGTTAATACTCAATAGTAACGTGACTATTCTTTCTAGAAAAGAAAACTAGGATGATTATTGATGTTTTTCTGTTAGGGTAGCAGGGGGTAGAATATCAGGAAATTAATGTGCTTTGGCTGAACAGGGTAAATATATATACCTCGATTCCCATGGCTGAGGAGGAGTATCCTTATGAATTGATGTATCATCTGGAATACTAACGGGTGCTTTTGATCGTTCCTCTGAATCCAATGCTGAGAAGCCCAGGCCAAACGATGAAAGCAGAGGATCAGCAGAAATGTTTGTGGCGGTAGTGTTGCTTCTTCTATGACGATGACCACCTCCTAGAAGCGCTTGCAATTGCGCATCCCGCAGATCTCGGCTTAGTAATGAAAGTGCTTGGCTCTCGGGAATAACGAATCTGCGCGTTCTGTGACCACTCTGTACATCACAAATAATTTTGGAAAAGGAAATAAGAACATTCCTATTTAAGCAAAAATATCAATACGTAGAAGTAGCATGCTCATGCAACAGAAGAGGGGTCGAAGTAAAAATAACCTTGAACAAGTATCCATGTTGCATGGTAATATGATTTAACATATCTCTTGTAATCTTTTCGAAGCAGATGGGGCAGGGCTGAAAGAAAAGATAAAAAAATAAATAAATCAGGACAAGAACACAATATACATTTCACATGTACAACATATGGATATAAGGTGCCGTTTTAGTGAAAGAGTTGAATAAGCACAAATGGTTTTCAGCAGCCATGATGTCCCTGGAATTTCAGATGAGATTAGTAATATCCTCATGATATTATATACCAGTAATCTCAAACAAGTCTTTCACTTGAACATAATGAAGCCAAATCTTAAAGAAAGGATCCAATACAACAATCTGCCTCTGAGACACTTAAATCACATTGTCTTTAACTTCTCTAGGTTATTTTGTGGCCTGCAAAGTTAACTCCTGTTGCTGAAGTTAGAAGAATATCAGAGGGTTACATTTCCTAAGTCATAATATTGAGGAACATTTAGCTTATGACAACTGAGCAGCTGTTCATCAAGTGCAAGGTGCACAGTCAACTGGATGACAAATGTACTATCTTGGCAATAAAACAATAGGGAAATCAGCCACCTTGTTTACAGATGTAGGCCTTCAAGACCACACAAGCTAGAGCACTCAACTACCCAAGGGAGCAATGCTGGCTACTGACTATAAACCTTAGTCAAGCATAATATACACTTCTTATTATAAATCTAGAATTATACTTGTTCTTAAGTGTACAACACTAACTTCTCTATCTTCCTATGCGCTCATGTTTTTAGCCAAGTTCTGAATCTATAAGCTTACGTTCGGTAATTAACTGATAGATATACGAAATATTCTACCTTTGCCCACTAACTATTGCAACTACCCAAGCCATTGAGAGGCAAGAACTCAAAGCCTCAAGGCTAGAGGAACTTTGCATAATACTATCCCTCAGGACTTCTCACTATTTCAAGAAGATCCCCACAAGCTTCCTCCTGCAAGCTAGCACAAATTCGGAGCTCGTTCGCCAAGTCAACTCCTAAAGCTACAGCGCTGCCGACGACTCTAATCGAAAAAAAAAACAGCTTTTGCTGGACTTTGTGCATCAAGTCATGACAGGGGAAAATCACAGGAAAGAGCTCTCCGGCGAAGGGTATGGCGACGAGGAGCTCACCGCTGTATGGGGCTCGTAGGGATGGTCCTCCTCGAGGTGGGCGCAGAGGGATGCGATGTCGTGATCCTCATAGCAGTAGGGGCAGGCCACGTCCGGCCACGTCGCCTCTTCCAGCTGCATCTCCAGCTCCAGCTCCATGCCCTCGCCGTCATCCTCCATCTCCATCTCCACCTCCTCCATTCCAATCCCCGCCATATCTGACGCCCAATCCAACAAAAGCAAACCACAAATCAGCAACAGCAAAAGGTAACAACCAAGACGGCGATTAAGATGAGAAAAGTCGAGATGGCCGCACCGTCGATGTGGCCGAGCTGCGCCGCGTAGAACCGCTTGGCGGCGGCGAGGCTCGAGATCCAGTGCTCCGAGTCCATGGTTGATTTGGTTCCTTCCGGTACAACCACCACCGTTCGAGCTAGGCTCAGACTCTTCTCACGTTCTCAGCTCTTCTTCCTCTTAACCACCTACTCTCCGTGCTCCGAGTCCGTCTCCTTCCCTGCTCCGGATCGCTGAGCGCCGGACTTGAATCGGAGTCTTGCCGCCGGGAAATCTCTCCTGATTTTCTCCGAAAGGGCTCTATCCCCTCGTACTCCTTGACTGCTAAGACTCGAGGGGATGGATTCTTGTTGCCGCGGCGGAGGAGAAGAGGAGGAGAAGACGGCGAAGCTTCTTATCGGAAAGGCGAGGAGAGGGAGGAAGCGGGTGAGAAATGGTGCGCGCCGGGCGATTTTCCTCCTTTTTCTTTTTCTTTTGCTTCCCCCCTCTCTCTCCTCCACCGGTCGACGTCCGAGTCAGCGCCGGGCGTGTCACCAAACGGCAGGCGGGCCGGCTCCCCCCTCTCTCTTCCCTAACACCAACAGCCTAACACGCCACGCCAATGACCGGTGGGTCACGCGCGCGCACCGGGCCCCGTTGGTCGGTTGGGCCGCGTGATTCCTCCCGTGGGAAACCGCGTGGGACGCGCCGCGCGGGCGGTAAAGGTGGTGACGCGGGTGCGGCCGTGCGGGTGCGCGGCGTGCGCGTGTGGTTGGGTTCGGGGGATCGGTCGCTTGCGGTTGTGGGGTGGGGCTTGGGAGGTGGAGCCGTGTGGGGGGAGGGCTTTTTTGGTGGAAACGATGGCTCGGCGCGGCGATTCGGGCGGCCGGCTGGGTTTGGGGTCGGTTGGGTGGGCAGCCGAGCGGGACCCCGCGGCGCACGGGAATATCCAGGGGAAATGCACCGCGAAACGCCGCTTTTCTGCGTGTGATGCTGCGTGATGCTGTGCGTGCCTGCCTTCGCCTGCTGCCGCTTGTTGTACTAGTTGGCAACGCCGTAACACGGAAGGAACGACCGCGTTTGGTTTCTAGAACGCCGGTTTGTCGCGGACGCACGGCGGTTTTGCGAAACGCGACATTTGGTTGACGCTGCTTTGAGAGAGCCAACAACGGAGTGAGCCTCTTTATGCTAACGACGACGCGAGGCCGCGAGGGGTTCTTAAAAAGAAAAAGAGAAGAGGGTTGCTGTTAAAATAGTGCTCCCCTACCTTGATCAAATTTTCTGCTATTCTCATCCTTGCCTGATCCGGTTATATATCATTAGACGACTCAACTGCTTCTTCTGGCCTATAATAGTTATTGTATGATGAAACGTTTCAATCATGGTACAGTTAGCTATAAACAATAGGAACTTGAATTCTCATCATCATCGTGGAGCAGAAGACTTGTACCAATACTTTATTCTCACATATTTCTTACCGGCTATTGTTCATATTTAAACTTTGACATCTCCTATTATCATCATTATAATGGTATAGACCTATCGATTTGTATCAATAAAAATAGATGTCAAGGGTCGTATAGAAAATCAATTTGAATTTTTAAAAATTGCATGAAAGTAGTACAATTATATGAAATAGAAGCTAAATGTTGTCTATTGAATCCTATTCTTATATATGTGCACTACATAATTTTTCTTTAGGACTAACTTCGTGTGAAAATGTTGTCCCCCAAAACATGCAAGTGTGGACTTCATCTTTGCCTACAGCTTGTTTGAGGTATGGAAACCAACTATTTTATAAACTAATTATAATTAATTAGTTTTTTCGTCACTCAGCCCTAGCCTTTAGACCATAAACTAATATAAAGGTGTACCCTAATATTATTTTCATGTATCGCTAACATGTCTTCAATTTATAGGCCATATTTCAGTTAAGGTTCATGATTTTCTTGTTTTTTGGGGCGAGGGAGCAAAGTGTAAGCCTAATTGAGTTATTCGAAATTCGATATGAACCAAGTGCTTTCGAACAGCTTGCAAAGTGAAACCTGGGCAACGACGAAATTATGAACCCAATCCGAAACAATGTCTTCCAATCAAGTAGGCCTCGAATTACCACCATAACATCATTAGCCTGAGTGAAAACAGTGACATCAACTCTCGACTGTATCCATCCAGACTGTTAAATGATATACTACAATGATTATGTTTCCAACTGATTTTATTCCTATCAATATAGTAGAAAATTCAATTTTTCTATTTTTTAGCAGCATTATATTGAATTCATCAAGTCGCAACCAAATAGTTAAATTAATATGTATGACCTTTCCTGACTGTACCGAGGCCGTTTCCGTAAAAGTACTTAAAAATGATGGCCATGTTCGGTTGGCTAGGCTGGGCTGAAAATGGCTGAGCTCAATGGATTTTTTTATTAGAGCTGGCTGGGCCGAATGATTTTTTCTTAAAGAGCTAGCTGGGCTGGCTGGAACCAGCCAACCAGCCGAACAGGCTCGATATCGTTTTGACTGTTTTATCCAACCATGTAAGAATTTCCTGAAGGGCTATAAATGTCAAAAATCATGCTAATTATTATAGGTGCATCATCATGCTCATCGATCATAGCACAAAATCAACATCTATACCAGGTGATTTTAAGGTCCTTAAGGAATCGTGAGGTAGGTGTAATCTGGTAATCTCTTACTAGAATTTAAGTATCAGTATCAAAATTTACATATTGTTATTTTTTGTTTCTATAGGACAGTGGAATTTTCTTACTAACCCCATTCTATTCAGCCAAATTAAAAGGTTTGATTATCTAAAAGAAAGGTTTGATCATTATGAGCACACAAAACACGAGAAATATCATTTGCTTATGCTTAATTAAGTATTAACTATTTTAAACTTAAAAAATAAATTATTTGATTTTTTAGAAAAATCTTTTTATATAATATTTACGATTTAATAATCTGAAAACCGTGTACACGATAACTTGGGAGTAGCCAATTATAATGTAAAAGAGCGTGGCCTAAATATATACTAAAAAAGTCTATCTTATGATGGACATGGTCCATCCGTATATACAGAAGTAGAACTGTACGGGCATCTCTAATGCTAAGCGCTAAGTTGGGTGCTTAAAAAGAGAGAAAAATTAAGTATCTTGTTAAGAGTCCCATCTTTCAATGGAAGTAATATAATACGGCTTCTTAATCGATGATTCGTTATTTAATTATATCAAAATAGTTTATATTTAGTGAACATTTTATTAGTTAGTATTTAATTATTATATTAATGCATGATAAAATGTTAAATTCAAAATTATAAATATTATTTAAGTGAGATATAGCTAATTAACGGGCTTAACGAGCTGCTCGCAAGCCAAGCCGAGTTAGGCTTTTAGCTCGTTAACCTTAACGAGCCGAGCCAAGCTGGCTCGTTAAGGTAACGAGCTCGAATGAGCCGAGCCTCAACGAGCCAAGTTGGCTCGTTATCCATCCCTAACTATCTCTGAGCTTGTCGTTATTTGTTTGCCACCGCAATGAAAACAACTAGTTTGGTGAAACACCTCTGGAGCATGGACGCCAACCAAAGCAACGACCTCCTGGAATTTGCACCAATCTAATTGTAGATAAAAAAAATAAACCGGGTTTTTCACGTAAGCATGCCTTTGGAGATGGCCTAGGAGAAACCTGTTCGTGCGGGTGGAGCCGTGGAGGCGTGGAGCACGCGGGGGCAAAACTGCCGCGAACGTCAAACGAGCAGGACCTCGAGCCCGCAATGACCTCGCAAGCTGCCGCGTTTGCACGTACTCCCTCCGTCCCTAAAGGAGGTAGTAGTACGTGTGCGGACACCGGGTGACCGTGGGCGTACGTGGTTGCGAGATCACCGGGCCGTAACACGGGGCGCCGCGTGGCTTTCAAGAGCAGCACGGGCGAAGTAGTCCGCCAACGTACGTCCCGTGCATCCCGCCAGACGCAAGTGACCCAAGCCGACCGAGTTCCGAATCTTCTCATGTCTCAACATCGTGCTTGACACGGTGAGACCGGCCGGCTGAATGAGTGGTGGTTGTGTTTACACGCAGAAACTTCCTACTTATGGTCGCCAACCATTGTGTACTCAACTTGTAAAGAGTACCTGTAAAAAAAACTTGTAAAGAGTATTATTACCGGTCAAAAAAGAGAAAGAAAGAAAAGAAAGTAAGGAGTATACAGAAGAAGCAGGCTAGCTAGGAGAGCGGGCTTAATGGGCCGGTCAAATGGTCAGTTAGCGAAGAAACCCAACCATAATAAAGCGCTTGCGCTAGGCACGGTGCGATTATGCGTGCCGAGTTCAGACGCGATGCGACGGTGATACTGATACGTAATTGGCACCACAATTCAAGGATCAGTTTGGGGTTTGGCCCTTAATCGAGGGACCGAGACGTGCATTTTCGTGATTAGTAATTACAGGCCACGTGCCATCGACACCACGCCAGACGGACCCACGCACGTTGGCCATAGGCTCACACCCGGCAGGCCGGCCGCACGACTGCACGTTTTCCTTCTGCTTGGACACATGCTAGCCGCTAATGCTAGCTCCTCCTCCTAACTAAAATTAGCCAGCGCCATCGCGGGCTCTCGATAGAAAGAAGTACGAAACGGAATCAGAGATGCTAGCTCCTTGCTGCAGCGCGCCGGCCGGCCGATCCATCACGCCGGCCGTCGTGCGTTCACCACCGGAGCTGGACGGCGGCGGCGGCGGCGCGTCGAACCGTTAAACGACATGGGCTCCTGCAGACCGTTGGGATTCCTGCTCTCCCTTCCCTTCGCGTTCCTGTCGCTCGTCCTCTCCGTCGTCGGCGTCGCCGTCTGGCTCGTCGGGTCAGTCGTTAATTTCACGCAACGATCGATCTCATTTCTGATCTGATTGCTAATTTGTGCTGGGGCACGTTTATGTACCGGTGTGTCTACGTACGTACAATGTGCAGGATAACGCTGAGCTGCATCTGCCCGTGCTTGTCATGCTGCGTGTCGGTGGTCGAGTTGGCCGTCATCCTCATGAAGCTGCCGGTCACCATCGTGCTCTTCTTCATCGACCTCATCCCATGTTAGCTAGTTAGTAGTTACCCCGTTTCGTTATTTTCATGGGCCGTGTTTGCTAACCTGTCAATACACTTATGTTGGCCAGCAGCATTTATCCCTCGTTCATCCGTACGCGGTTGATCATGTATGGGCGTAACACCGTGCAAGGATAAGTTCAATCAACTATTTCCTTTGATTTGATGACCGGAAAACCTTTTCAGTTGTTACTATCGAGTTACAAGCCTAGATGTTCTTTTTCCCCATCAATACTCGATATATACTTCTATATGAGTGCGGGTGTTCTCCAATTGATAAATTTAGTTGAACCGGAAAGTATATATATTTTCTAATGTATAATTTTGTACTACCTCTTAGGCACTATTATTTTTTCAGTTTAGGATTATTATAATCTAAACTATTGAGAGTAATCGAAAAGAAACAGGCGGCTGAAGTAGCTTATTATAATTTGATAAACTCATTTCGGCCATATTTGTTTCCACTCAGAATTATTATAATCTGGATTATTAAAAATAATCTAAAACAAATAAATAAATTATTATGATAGCTTATTATAATCTCTAGTCTAGATTATTATAATTTGATAAGCTCCTCAAAATAAGCTTTTTTTTCCCAGATCATTGGATAAGTAATTACCCACCTTGCCATCACACACTTCTCCTTTAGACTTGCAAACTAGTAATCCAACATATAATAATACATGGAAACAAACAACTCATAACTTATTCTTCTCCAACTTATAACAATTTAGCTTAGAATAATTTGACTCAATATTCTAGCATACAATAATCTTAAATGTAAAAAAATAGGGCCTTATGTGAGCCTTTTCTAAATTATTGGATATAAAATTACCCACCATGCCACCCCACTCCTTATTTAGACTTGCAAACTCGGGATGTGTTTAGTTGGAGAAATTTTTTGGATTGGATGTCACATCGAATGTTTGACCGGATGTCGGAAGGCTATTTCGGTGACTAATTAAAAAACTAATTACATGGGGTGTCAGGAAACCACGATACAAATTTATTAAGCCTAATTAATCTGTCATTAGCACATGTGGGTTACTGTAGCACTTATGACTAATCATGGACTAATTAGACTCAAAAAATTTGTCTTGCGATTTCCATCCAAACCGTGCAATTAGTTTATTTTTCATCTATATTTGATGCTTTATGCATGTGTTTAAAGATTTGATGTGATGTTTTTGGAAAAAATTTTGGAACTAAACAAGACCTCAATAATTCAAGCTCTAATAATCTAGGAAAGAAATAAATCACAACTTATTCTACAACAGATTTTAATAATTTAGCTTATACTTCCTCCATCCTAAAATATAGTAATCTAGGAGGGGATTTGACCCCTCCTAAGACAACATATCTAGGCAAAAAATATGTCTAGATGCATTGTTCTAGGAGGGGTCACATCCCCTCCTAGATTACTATATTATGGGACGGAGGTAGTAGTAATTTGACTCAATAAATTAGATTACAATAAATTTAAGCTGAAAGAAACAAGCCTTACTATCTCTAAATTTACACTCTTACTATCTGTAAATTTATATTTTTTTTGGATTCACTTTAAAAACGGCCGACTATTTTCTTCCCTCTAAAGTAGTCGAATTATGGACCATTAGATATGTTGAGTTTCATATATAGTTTATGGGAAAATCGCAAGCACCCGTGGGAGTGGAATCGAATTCCCTGGTAACCAACTCGCCGAAGCGGACATTTTGTCTGGCTACACCCAAGTAATTATATATAAGTTATAGTCTAGTTATAGTATAGTTACAATTTCACACTATCACGCATCGCTGCAGCACTATTGCATCCCACAGGCTACTACAAGCAATATGGTTAGACGCTCCCTGGCGACTCTATTGTTTACCTTCGGGTATCCGCTTAATACTTCATATTGTCTTTAGGCATGATCAACAACAGAATTTGTGACACAATTAATTTAAGAAATTGATATATTTTCGTGAATCGATGTTTCTCTTTATTCTTAGTTAGTGTAAACAACAATATAAGAGTATTATATTACTCTACTGGATATATGTCAACATATCTTGCACGTGCGCACTAACTAATGTTGACTAATTTAAATACAACGGTGTGTTACTTATTCCTTAATTTCATTAATTAATAGTTAGAAGTTAGATATAGCAAACATGTATTATGTAGTATGTTGGAGTGGAAGCGATATTTATTTATTTTGATCTTACCATCCAAAATACAATGTGCCTGATCGGTCGTCCAATGCGTACTAGCTGATGCAACTTTGGTCCATTTCCTTTTTCCTTGTTCTCCATAACGTCCGTGTGCGCAAGGAAAGGGGGCTATAGCTCCAGTGTCCATGTTGGATATGTTGTCCAATGTTGTCTTTTTGAGGGTGTACGAGGACAAGCTCTGGGCATTTGATGTTCTACTTGCTTTGTGATATCATTGGGACCATCGACTTTGTATTTGACAATTATAAGGGTGTTCAATATGACTGTTGCCCTATCGTGCATGGCGATGGCAGGGTGCAAAATGCGATCACCACACAGGGCCGTAATGATCCTACCATGGTTTGTTTTTCACCGTTGGTCACCGCTAGGTATCTAAAAGCCTCCTATCGTGGAAACATATTTGGGGTTGGCCGCTATGTAATGCGAAGACCTTTCACAAGTGGTTTTCATCGATATCTATAACAACATCATCAACACCGCTTGTTGGATTGACTAAAACAAGTCAAACGTGTGGTGAAGACAAGGTAAATGCCTAGAGTGCCACAATCAAGACCAATGGGTAGAGAAGAAGCTCTGTGTCAAGTGGAAGGGCTTCCGCGTAATCACCGTGACGATGATTGGCCATCTATCTGTAACAAAAATTTGTAAAACGCGAAACTTCAATTGCAAGCAATGAAATGATGTCTTCTCTGACTTTTGGAATTTATTTTGGGTTATTTTTCAATTTTGCATGCATTCATAATTGCATACACATGCATTAAAATGACCTAGATGAATTTTTATAGTGCCTGTTTACTTTGTTGCAAAAAAAACATTTTAAAATTTTGGTAATGCCAAAATTTAGTAAGGTAACGGTGTTTATTTTATTGTCTTACCAAGTTTTGGTAGAAGTTCTGAGAGGAGAAAGTTTTAGAATTATCAATATTTGGTAGTTAATTTTTGACTTGCCAAAATTTTAGCACTTTCAAAATTTAGAATGGTTGAAAATGGCAACAACCTGAACAACCTATAGTTTTTTGCATGCAAAAGTTGTGGGAAAAATTAAAAAAACAATCTATCTCAAAATATAAGTATTGTAAATGCCCCAACGAAGCTAACACGATCTTGAAGACGACACTACTTGATGGCTACTCTTCTTTTGTTCTCAAATAAACGCTGTTGTAGAAACACTATAGAGTATATGCAGAAGTATAAAAAACTTAAAATTTTAATATTATGTAAGAAAATGCTATGATTTTATATGTGAAATTGACGTTAATACATTTATCAAGAAAAATGTTTACATGTAGTTAAAATTTTACTAATTCTGGTCATAAATATTTGTCGTCGTTGACTTTGACCATAAAGTTTGACTATTTGTCTTATTTAAATAATTTATGCCAATATCATTATTTTGTTGTAACTTGATTTATTATGAACTTTAATTGTAACTTTAAATTGTTTTTATATTTGTACTAAGTTGTTTTGAATAAGACGAATGGTCCAACGGTGACAAATATATATGACCGAAGGTAGTAATATCATTTACAAATATAGTTTTAAAGTAATGATAGAACATGTGCATAGGGATTAACCATTTCTTCATATGATACACCAGATTGTATGTTAAGGTACACATAGTTGTCTTAACTCTTATGATGAGAGCAAGAAGGGGGAGCCAAAATTTACTTAAGCCAATAGAAAGTTCCGCTCTACCTTTTACTTACATAAGCTTTAGTAAGACTAAACAGGTACGTCACATAAAGAATATTTCTTTTTTAAAATATGTTATATATGAATATTTTTAAAATATATATTCCCTAAATACATTTTTAATGACTCTACTCCATATCTAACGTCGTAGGGGATAGAAGTGACTTCCTCCAAACACCATTTCTTCACGAAAAAGGCTATGCATACAACCAGAGCATCCAACTTGTGCATATCAATTGCTGTTGTTCATTGTTTGTTCGGCCCTACATAGAGAGATGCAGCCGTGTAAATAGTTGATGAGAATGGCCGGTTGTCGGATTAAGACCCTCTGACTTAAAGTCAGAGTGACTTAGTCACTGACATGTGGGTCTTGTGTGGACCCATGGGCGATTGAACCCTCATGTCATTGACTGAAGTGAAGTCACTCTGACTTTAAATCAAAATGACTTTAACTTTAAATCAAAGATCTCAATCCCTGGTCATCCGTCATACAGTGGTATACAGTGGTATGTATAGCAGCACTCTTTATTCACCGATTTCCTTGTCCGCGTTACTCCAGCCAGAGGCCCCAAGCTGCCAGGTTTGTCCAATGCAGCCAGAAAACAAAGTATTGCAAATCACGCACACGAAAAAAAAAAGTGGCAATTGTAAATTTACCACTGATCTACGTTATTGCAAAACTGCCATAATAAATTACAAAAATGCCGCCAAAATTGTCACTCAAATGGCATCCTTGCAAAACAGATAAAGCGGATGGCAAATTTGCAAATGCCAAATATCATGCGTACAGCATGTAACCTCGTACCGTGAAAACAAATAATCGCACCGTTCCGTTCAAAAAATAATCGCACCATACGTAAAGATAAAAATGGCCGAAACATAAGTTAGACAACTGATTTACTGCTATATCATTGGCTTCGCGCCTCCCCGCCTTCACTTATAGGCAACGAACCGAAGCACCATGACGATGAATTTTTGCATGAGATGCACATAGGCATCTCCAGACGTATATACTCAACAGTCCAGCACCTAACCATTTTAGCATATAAGAAAAGATGTAACGAAGCAAAAACACTGGTAAGGCAACCATTCATGTAAACTTATACTTTGCCTTGGCACATCGTACAGATCAATCTCAACAAAGTATAACTTCACACTGCCCTGTCGTCTGGGCAGCTTGGCTTCGCCGAAAATCAAAAAGAAGCCTGCGGCACTGAACGGCAGTACTTACATGCCCACCTATCCAACAGACATCCGATCGGCGTCTAGAATTTTACTCACAGGGGCAAGGGCAAGTAATGATGCCCACTAATTTGATAGTACTCGACTTAAACGTCCACTGGAAGTCTGGAACTCTAGGGATAACGGCATAGGACGCCTAAGGCCACTTTTCGCCAATCTTAGTCGCTGTACTCAGATGAATACGAGGAAGCGCCTTCATCTTCATCAGCATTCGCCTCCACACCGTCACCACCATCTTCACCATCATCCCCTATATCATCATCGTCCTCGTCCATCTCAGCATCAACATCATCAACAGCACGGTCCACATCATCTTCCTCCCCATCATCATCATCTTCATCATCCTCTTCACTCTCATCATCATCTATCATGCCATGAGGCCTGGAGCCACCAGAATAGCCTCTAGAATAATCCGGAACCTGCTCATCATATTCCTCATCCATGGGATGGCCATTTTCCTCGTTATCTGATTGATCCAACTGAGATCCAGAACTGTTCTCGTCACCTTCAATGTACGGCCTTCTGTTCTCCAGGCCCCACTCATCAGCACCTGAGCTCCTTGGAGACTCCACACTGGCAGGCTTTGCATGGCTAAGCATGCTAAAGCTCCCCAACAAATTTTCCTTGGGAATTGATCTGCCCCTTCCCTCAGATGGTTGCCGTGGCCTAACAGTTCGACGTCCTCGCCCACGACCACGACCACGAGTACGCCCTCGACGAGTGTTCTTCCTTGAGGCTTCGTTTTCATTCTTAAATCTGACCCTAGATGAGCTGCTAATACCTCTTGGGACCCTTCCGCCTCGACTCCGGCCTCTGCCTCCCCTGCTACCTCCTCTACTTCCTCGTCCACGACCCCTACGGCCACTACCAGCAACACACCTTCCATCATACAGGTCAAAACCAGTTGATTCCAATGGTTCTAATTCTTGTGTGTTCTTAACCGCAAACCTCGATGGAAGCTTCTGCACAAATGAAGGGAAAAATTTATAGACTGTCCAATAGTTCTAATTCAAGTGCAGATTGTTCAAATAAATCATCAAAAGCAATATGGCAGCATTTCATGGTTTAATTGTATAAATGCAGTAGCAAAAGAAGGTAGATAGCAATGAAAATACAAACTACAACATCTAGTACATGCGATTACCAAAGCACAGAAACTGAGGTCTAACATGAAACCTTACCATGGAATCACCGCCATCTCTCTCCATCTTTTGATTTTGTATGTACGTGACAGCCGAGTCTAGGTCTAACATTCGTAGTGCAATTGCAGCTGTAGTGCTAGGAACCCATGGAAGTACAGCAGCAGATCCAGACAGTCCAAGATGATTCTGGGATGCATTATCTTGTGTGTTTAATTTAAGCAACTCGGTGGTTGTTTCAAAATCTGAAGACAGGTAGTCTCGTTTTATTGCACCTTCCAACAGTGTCAACATCTACAAGGAAGTAAAATTACATCAGCCGTGATACCGAGGTCCAGCGTAGATAAATGAAAGAGGTATGAAGGGTCCAAGGCAACATAATATGTGGGTGGTCCATGCATCTGTACAGGCATACTGCAGACACACAAGTGGCATACTGTAACTAATATGAATCATGTATATACACCCCGTCGTACTAGTTTAAAGAAAAAGGTAACAGAAAGAAGATACAAGGCAAAGCCATCAATAAATTGTAAATTCTTAAAGAAAATGGTTGACGTCTTTCACTGTTTCACATCATCCTTGTATCTGGTAGTTCAATATTTTTAATTCAAATCTGCAGTAAGGATGATGGTCACATGGTTTAATCAACCATTGATTGTCCTGGTGAATTTGATGGCAAGTCCCTCCTTGTAAATAACAACTAAAGTGAGGCATGTCATTTTAGCAATTCCACATTTCAACACATTATACACATGCAAACATTTTAACATTTCTAACAAGGCCTCAACCATGTACCCAACTATTTATAGCCATCAAATGTTCAAGTTTAAAATCCCATTTGCACCAAAGTGTAATAGATGTACAGCGGTAAAAAATGAAACTGGTGTAACTAAAGAAGAACAAATCCAGAACCTGGAATATTTCCTCCAATGAAGTTGTAGAGTGCAACTTCACACCCCAAGATTTTCGATAACCATCAGTCCAAGATGGTTGAATTGCTTCTGGTGGAATAGAAGCCTGTAAAACAAAAATACTAACACATTTACACTTCCCAAACAGCTTCAACTTGTAAAAGTGAAAAAGAAACTGAGAAGCAGGTGACAATTAGAATATATGTAACTCGACCTCAATGGTTGATAACTGTAATTTGAGTAATCTCATTCCTATCGGAACAGAAGGATCTGCAGTTTGCATCTTCCAGTTATTATCAGTTCTTCGCTTCTCCTCGCATGGTGATGAGTGGTCAGAAAAATTGTGAATAGATTTAAAAATCTTGTGGCAAGAAGAGCAGTGCCTTTCTTCAGTTAAGTAAATCTGATAGCAGTAATTACAAGAATGCATCAACTCAGAGCATCTTTTCTTGCCATACTCCATGGCACATGTCAATTTGCGGTCATTGCATTCCCCCCACATCCATCTTAAAAAGACAGCTGCCCTTTTTGAAATAGCAGCCTTCTCAACATCATTACGCCCAAGCTCTATTTTGAAAGAATCTGAATATGCTGTGGCACAATCAGAAGTGACACCAGAAAGATTATTGCTTGGGTTACCAAACTCAATGGAAACCTCACTACGATGGCTTGCCCTTGTCATTTCCGTAGCTCCATTCTTTAGATACCTTCCAGCCGATTGTTCTACAACTGCACTCTGTTTCCTCTTAATAGCCTCCTTAAAGGTTGGCTCGATCCTTTGTAGCATTGAATGCAATTGTGCTTCCCTGCTTCCACGTGTATCAAGGGAAGCTACTAAAGAATCAAAGGCCTGCATTTTGTTTGGATACCATGTCCAAAGTTTAGAGCATGCAATTTATGTACAATTCTAGCATAAAATGCTGCTCAGCCGTCATATTTCCACTTAATGAGGTTATAGTGAACTAGACAAACACAGTTAGGCAAAAGCATGAAGAGCAGGCACTTGTGGAAAAAAAAACAGATATATCTCTATAACAATATTATGCATGTCTTAAACTTAAAACTGATAATAGCTGAATGTGACGCCTGGGTACAAAGGAATTCACCATTTGGTAGCAAAAACCAGCATTATGTTTATATTTCAACAAGTGGTTGTACTTGTACAATGTAGCTTATGACCAGAGAGCATTATAATACTCCCTCCGTTTCATAATGTAAGACGTGTTGACTTTTTGCTTATAACGTTTGACCGTTCGTCTTATTTAAAAAATTATGAAAGTATCATTTATTTTGTTTGTAACTTACTTTATTATAAAAAATACTTTAAGCATACTTACTGTTTTTTACATTTGCACAAAATTTTTGAATAAGACGAATGGTCAAACGTTGAAAGCAAAAAGTCAAAACGTTTTATATTATGAAACGGAGGTAATACTAGATAGCAGTATGGAGCATATGGATATGTAGCGGATTCCCACAGTCAAACATTTATCAAGAAACATAAATCTGGTTCAATCCAAGATAGAAATGCAAATTAATATAATATCCAGAAGATGAGCAATCTAAATTGCAGTTTCAAGGATACCCACAATTTAAATGACAACTTATTTCTACTGCATTATATTTGTAATACATGGGAAACTACAATTCATGGAAGTATTTTTGGGATAAATCTACATGCATCATTTAATTAAGCCCAATATAAATACATATGCATGATTCAGAGGTTGAATGCACATACTCGAAAACATGGAATTTTTTTACTGGAGAGAGATAATAGTAATCAATTTGAATCAAACAGCATGAAAAGAAATATTACCTCCTCTGAGTCAATAACCCTCCAGTATCCATCTCTGGACTCAAAAAAAATTCGTCCTGAACCAGGGTCATTCGGTGATGCAGAAGTTGAAAACTGCCAATATCGGTTTCGTCTCCGATCCTGTCCTAGAGGCAACGACCTATAAACAAAGAGCTGCTCTGCTCTATGACCAATGTATGCTCTCAACTGAGAGCGTGTTTTATCAGCATAAACATACTGCTGAATCGACAAGGTTTCTGGTGTTGCAGTTATGTCCTGCCCTAAACCATTCCTCTCATAAGATGTGTTAGCAGCATTACTACCATGGTCAGTTATCTCATTATTATTATTCACAACCCCAGCATTACCATCATTATCTTTATCAGCATTACGAAAGGGAGTTGGTGTACTCTCACTAGCATTTTCTTGATTTACATCAGCCTTCAAATTCATGTTGGAATTGTATTGCACTCTGCCAGCAAAATCTTCCTTGGTACGCCTCTTATCAACTTGTGCCTCTGCCAACATTTGCTTTTTTAAGGCATTTGCTGATTCCAAACGTTCCTGAAAGACTCTTGATCAGGTGTTATCCAATGAGAAAAATAGCCAAGGATATTTTAAGTAGAATCATTACCTCAAGCACAGCACGAATAAAGTTCCCTTCATTAGCAACACCAACAAGTGTAACCAGGGCATTGAGGCGTTCTTCGACACTAAGATCACAATAGTCACCTTCTGTTAATCCCTGGACCCAAGGTTCACCTTGGTTGCTTTCATCAATCTCCTTATCTTTACGAGCTACTTCATGATAATCTGATGAGGCTCTAACAAGTGAATCACCAGAAGTATTTGCTGAACTTGGCTTGTCTAAAGAAATCTTGGAAGCCTCTTCTTTTGCAGATTTAGTAAGACCAGGTTGGGTTAATGCACCTGCCTTTTCTTCTTCCCTCTTTGTGTCATCCACTGCAGTTGTAATCGGTACTCCATCCTGTTCTTTAGCACCAATAAGGGGATCCTTGACATCTCCCACATCAATATTCACATCATCACCATCAGGATCATCATCAGCATCATCACAATCAGAATCCTCATCCCTCTCAGCATCATCAGCCTCCTTGTCAGCTTCAGAGTCAGAAAGCACATTCTGGAAAGCCCTAATTTTTTCACGTGCTGATGACAGGACAACCTCAGAATCAGCTGGATCTTTTCTATAAGGGGACTTGACACAATATGTTGAAGGAGCAGTTCGCTCAAAAAGTTTTGTATCCCTTGACAATGCAGCAGCTATAGATGCCTCAGGCGTTTTGCTTGTTGTGAGGTCTCTCAATCCAGATTTCTAAAAAGAAAGACATTAAATTCATTTAACTATATAACCAAAGAAGACAGTAACAAGGCAAAATGGAACTAGCATATTTCTATGGAAACATACCTGGATTCTTTCTGCAACTTCCAATATCGTGAGACCTTTACTTCCTTCAAGGGATAGCACATGGAAAGCAGCAAATTTTACAGTCCCAGGAGTGAGACGGTGGCGAGATCTACGGCGATGGGTGTAGCCTCTTTCTTTCATCAAAGCAGCAGCATTCACAGCTGCTGAACCATTTCGGAGTGTGGATATGACGTCCTTACCGTCATGACCCTGCATCAAATGTTGTACTAATGATATCAAAACTATATAGGATGTTTTTGGTTATGAACAGAGAGAAATATCATCCCTAAAACCTCTGACTTGATTTGCAGGCCAAGTCAGGCAAGAGATTACTACATGTCAACTCCGCAGTGATACCATCCATCAGCAGAAGCTGTCAGCTTCACCTCCCAGTTACTACTACCTCCGTCCACAAATATAAGGGATCCTGGCTATGCACTACTTACTAGTTAGTTTTATAACCCCTGTCTGGGGGTCAAGTAACTCCACCAAATGATATTTTTCAAACAAAGTTAATCTCATGCTCACTCAGATTATGTTTGACCGAAACCCAAAAGTTGGAAACTCCAGTAACAAAGCATCCACAAATCCATCAGGAAAAAAAAAGCTCACAGGAGGATCTCTTGGCAGAGATTAGAACCAAGGTCTGGAGAGTACATCCAGGTAGATCTAAAAGTTTTTGGAGTAAACCAGACAAATAGCATACTAATTGTTATTAAAATAAAAGAAATCACAGTTAAAAATAAAATGTCATAGTTAATTACTTATTTCAAAGAGATTTCTACACTGATATTTGACTGATATCACTCATCACCCTGCATTTAGTACACTGTACACTACATTTCAAGAAACTACACAATAGGATACAACCTTAGTATTATTGGCTATATCAAGGTGGCCCTTTTGAATATCAGAAATTGAGCATCACACAAAGTATTCGATGAAGAGTACTCACAATATATTTTTAACTGTGAGATAAACCGAATACCATGAAAATTTTCAAGATTGAATTGTCTTATAGATCAACAGTCATATAGATAGTGCATACCTCATTATCATCTCGATAATAAACATCTTCAGTGTTCCTTTTCTTTAACTGAGGCCCAAAACCAGCAGATAAAGCAAATTGTCGTAATATTTCGGGCCAAGTAAGAACATTCAGGTGGCGCTGCCAGCTTCGTATATTAAACCCCCAAGCATATGCCTATAAAAAGATGCTGAAGCTTTCAAGCATAGTAGCATACAGAACAAAAGTAACTTCAGAGACAAAAAGCTAGAGTTTTTTTTTTTAGAAAAGACATGGACGCGCACCCCTTCAACAATTTGTGGGTGGCCACCTCCTGGATTCACCCCCAATGCAACTGATGGAGTTCGGGAGACATCCTCAATGTCCTTTATGATGGATTTCAGCAGAGCAATGTGCAGTTCCCCCAACAACCTTGAATCCTACAAAACAGATGAGAAGATCAATCAGAATAAGCATAATTAACTGCTGAAGAATTGCATAATTCATAAATTAAAAGTCCAAAGATGGTATGTTTTAAGACTAAAGCCTAAATCACCAAACAAATTCAAAATTCGGGCAAAAGCAGTAGACAAGGTAACAACAAAAACTAGTATGTATATAGTAAAAGAACTTTTGTAAGAAAACCTCTAGTGTCTTACGGATTTAATTGGATTGAAACAACTTAACATCCCAAGAGATACAAAAGTACATAACTACAAAAATTACATGTAACTCCTTTATAATAGAACTTGCATATTATTTGGAAAAAATGTGCAAAAATGACTAGGAGACAAATTCAAGACATGTTTCCCTGTAATCGTATTGACCATTGTTTTGACTTAGCTGAGACTCCGAGGTTGAAGATTGATTATTGATTTTCAACCTATGCTCACAAAAATATATTAAAATAAAAGAGTAAATTTCACAAAACTACATATACTTCGGCTAAACTATCACAAAACTATAGATTTAAGCCATTGCATCACAAAAGTAGAGAGATTTAGCAGCAATTTTATCAAAAGAAATACATCTTTGTAACTAAAAATACAATTATGCTATGAATCTAAACTCTAAACTATATATATATATATATATATTTTTTTTTTTCTTTGTTGATTTCATCACTAAATTTGCAAGTTTATGATATATGATATGATGCCTTAAATCTGTAGTTTTATGACAAACTTGACGTTAAATCTGTAGTTTTGTGATATACATGCTTAAATATGTAGTTTTGTGATAATTTGGCCAAAGTATATGTCGTTTTGTGAAATTTACTCTAAAAAATATTCTGCCTATAACTTTGTTTATACAGGAAACATAGATACAACTTTCTCATGGCCAATCCGAACCAATATGCCCACACAAAGCAGTCAAATCACGACTTCTGAGTCTAGCATGATAAATGATTTTGAAACATTGACACAAAGTAATCCAACAAAGAAGAAATTGTGTATACTCATATATATACAATGATACTTGTTCACTTATAATTCGCAGAAGCAAGCAGAAGACTAAATAAAATAGACACTTAAGCACACAAAGATATTCTTGCTTTTTACCATTGAACTAATAGTACAGGCCAAATAATCACATAGTTCATCCCCAAATAAAAACTTACGTAATCATGAAGAGACTGAACAAACTCATCAAATGTAACAGAAGAAAGCTCGAGAACATCAGCAAAAGTAATCGAGAATTTCCACACCTGCAATGCAGATAGCATTTAGCAACATTTCCCATTACAAAGTACAAACATTAACAAAATATACTAGAATGGAATTATGCAACTGAATCATATGTAGCATTTGCCATCTGTAAAGATGCAGTGAGCTATAAATATAGCAGATCATGTAAATCTGCTACCATATTTAGCGCATACAATCAAACTTTAAGTTTTCAATCAGCACTAGAAGACCATAAGGAAATGTCAAGCGAGTAGCAACATCAGAGCAAATATCTTCTCAAGAGAAAACCAATAAGGTCATAGAAGACTAGCTTAAATCTCCTGAGGAGATGAATTTTGCAATATGGCATTTGTATAAAGTGAAGCAAACACCTCTCCTACAGATTCATATAGACCTGATGCTAATGTATCCATCTGCATGGACAGAATATGAATCTACAAGCAAGAAAGTTACAGTTACAATTTCAAGCAAATAAAAACCGTAAGGACTCTTTTTTTGTAATTTAACATCTTTAGAAAGTAAAATGTGCAAATCAACATCATGTCTTCTTGTGGTAACACTAGTAGCCCACACAAATTTTAAGCTCAGAGCTATTTCAGTGAGTGTTACAAAATACTAAAAGAAAGGAATATATCACAGGTTTACCATCAAAAGCTTTCCAACATTATCCTCAGATATTGTCCAAGGCTTTATCAAAAATGGCACCTTCAGTCCCACCCGTTCAGGGGGGAATGGACTCAACATGCCTGGATAAGGGGAATAATCAATCAATAATCACACAGTACCACGTTATTTGGTTAAACTTAGGCATAGGAAACAATGTGTGAATATAAGTAATGAAATTTTCATCAACATGCACATATTAGGCAAAGATAGAAATGGATGAGCTGTTCTTCCAGCCACTACTAGCTAGGCATTATTTTACAAGTCAACAAATTTTAGACTGCGTTACCAAAAACATCAAGATCCAAGCATGCTCTAATAGCTTTACCTACTACACAACACAGTACCTTTAGAAAGTGGAGCACACAACAATTTTCAGTGCTCAATTTTTTGACCAAAATTCTACAGATTTGTTCCATAAAGAAGATTGTAGTCTGTAGATATAGATAAATAATATATATTGTCTTCCACTTCACTCTAATTATGTATATTCTATTAGGAATTTGCAAGAAACTGAAACAATTCTAACAAAGCCATCAGCAGTGAACTTGTCTAAACCTGGTGAAAATACCTCGAAATGAATCAAGCTGCTGCAACGTATCACTGTCAAGACAAAGCATGGACGTCCCTTTGCTTTGTGCAGCCAATTCCATTAGTTCCAAGTGTTCATCCTCCATAAGTTCCATGTATTCCCGAGCAATTCTGCGTGCTGTGGCTCTTGCGCTGGCAGCCTTTTGCCTTGCAGCCTCTTTCTCCTTTCGGAGCTCCTCCTTTTGCCTTTGCTTCTCTGCCTGCACCATGTATGCATAAAACATATTGCTAAACAGTAATACTTTTATAAATAGCTACACTGCATTTCAGGTTAAATAATATGAGCTTGAAAACTAACTCGTCTAGATTGCTTCTGCAGAAACCTCTCCATACGCTCATGTTCGCGCCTTTGCTCTCTTTCGAACCTCTCTGCTTCTCTCTGCCTTTCACGCAGCAATCTGTCCTCTTCTTTTCTTCTCTCACGATCATGTCTCTCCATTTCCTTGCGCATCTGCTCCTCTCTCTGCAGGCATGAAACTGTATATGATTTCCGATCCAAATATATTCACATCTAATAATCTATAGGAGAAAGACATACCTTTCTGTTCATCATGTCTTGTTTTTCAAGCTCCTTCCTAATGCGTCTTTCATGAGCTTCAACTTCCTTTGCAATTTTTGCTTCCTCATTGTGCTGCAGCAGATGGCAACCAAATTCAATAGGTCTACAATTAATACATATTGATATGAAGAAAGATGCAAATATGAGTATATGGGCTCAGAGGATATCATACTTTTCGCTTTCTATCCACTCGAGAACCATCTTCATCATTATAAGCTCTTCTTTCAGACGGTAAAAGCGTGTTTTCAAATCCAGCAATACCATACTGGCCTTCGATCGGAACAGAACTAAGGTTGCTATTAGACTGAATCATCTCGTAATCTGCTGGTACTGCTGGAAGAACCTCAGGCCTGCCTGATTGAGGCAAAAGGCCAGAACAAGATGTTTGACCTTGGAAAGCATATGCGGCCTCTTCAGATCCAGGGAGAAGGTGAGATCCTGGGGTGTGGGATGCCATCCTTGACTTCGATGCTTCAACTGGAGTGTCATAATAACGAGATCTGCTTGCTCCCTCATCCCTATCACTTGGCTGCTCAGGAAGAAATTGATACTCATGGACTGCCCGTGATCCAGTATGAGGGTGAACTAGGGGCGAATTACCAACCATTGACTTCCTCTTCCCAGCAAACGAATTTGGAACAAAAGGGTGTTCTACGCTGGGGAAGAAAGCTGAGGCCTAAGGGAAAAAAGAGAAACAACAAAATGTTAAACGAGGTATGAATAAACCAAAGGGAGAAATTCAAGACTTACAAAACCACAACGACAACAAGAGGACGGTCGACCTCAAGTCTCAACTACAAATCTCTGCAGAGAAGAGCGAATCTTATAAAGATAGTAGCACAAAGGCTCGCCGGGTTGAGGATATAAAATGGCCAAATATAAATAAGGGGAAAATTCAATAGAGTGTGAATGGGTTCAATAGACAGCTAGCACTTCCGTTATAGAAGGCCACTGGAACCACGAAACAACAAAGCATCCAGGTATTGCCAGATGAGCATGGCCAATGCATCAACACAAATGTTGTGTTATTTCCCTTTTTGTAAGGCGAGTACATGACGTTAATAAGATACCAAACAATACTTGATATTTGTGCCACGCAAATATTTTTTTTTTTGAGATCACGCAAATATGTGTTGGGACCAACTCACATAGCCTTACAAGTTACAACACACCCTTGTTCCATGCGGTGCTTACCATTTATGTCTAGTCTAGAGAAGGATATGTGGGCAGGGCAGCTGGAGCAACAGTGCAAGGCCCCAAATGTTTGGGGCTGGGCCCATGCTTCGAACTAGTTTCTAGTTTATGTGGGCTGCTGCCACAACTCATAAGAACCACAGCATAGCCTAATTGCTCACAACAACAAGCAAGGAAGACCCAATTGGCCAAGCCCCAAAGCAAGACGCCAACCTAGTAGGAAAGTAGCCCACATATTTGGTGTTATATATATATAGTATTCATATCAAGGCAAATATGCCCTTCCATCTACTACGAGATATGAATGCGACGAGAAGACGACGACGTGAGGTGGGTTAAACTAACCCTAGCCCTAACCTTGGACTCTGATACCATGTTAACTAACTTGGATTTGTGAGGGGAACAGATGGGAACACCACCAGATTGATCTCCCTCACATTGCTTACATAGACTCCAATAGATGGAAGAGCATATTTGCCTTGATATGAATACTATATGAGAATTTTTACGGTCCAACAAATGGTACCTCGAGGTACCAAAACACAATCCAACCGTTTATTTTGGTACCTCAAGGTACCGGTATGATGAATGGATGGCTAGATTTTATTTTGGTACCTCGAGGTACCATTTGTTGGACCGTAAAAAAACTCATACTATATATGTATATAACAATTGGTACATATGTGTTCTCATTCTCCACCCCCCCTCTTTATCCCAAAACAAATAACCGGAGGAGAGACATTTTAAGGATTCTCAACCAACTTATTTATGATGGTAAATTTGTTTCAATTTGCAACGACACGAACAGAATCCTACACATAGTCATTGCATACATGGTATCTTTTTCCCGATTCGTCTTCTTTGATCACCAATTATAGACCACTACGACACCATCACTCTAAGATAATATTCCATTTTTTTTTTGATTTGGTTTCAAACATCGCATTAGTGTTGAAAAGGGTACAGAATGGTGCTGCTAATTTTTTAAGGACTACCCAATTCTGGCACATTTTCCCCTATTTAAGTAAAATCAACCCTAATAAGCGACTTTCCATTAATTTTCACGAACTGTTTAGGATCATGTGTAAGTAACAATTACGGCTTCTGTTTCTATGCATTTTAATCCTGCAGTTCTAATGAAAAGTGATTGTCATGCTTTTCCTTTGAACAGAGCACAACCATTATTGTCTTGCTCAGGACCTCTGAAATGTTAGGACTGGCCCTAGATGAGGGTGAAGCCATGAAAGGGGGTTTACATGCAGACTGAGTAAAATGGTTTATCATATGATCGAATCTCCAAAGCATTCTTTCATTTGTTAGATCCAAATCCAACACCAAATTGGGTTGATTTGGCAAGCAGCATAAAAGTGATGACTTAAATGGTCTCATTCGAATGGGGCACATCGCTTCTCTGTTTGGGGCTAATAGACCAGTAGAGTCCTTGATGGTCATAGCCGTCTTATACTTATATATCAGACCAGCCAACGGCATAATAAAGATTACATTGTCAATTCATGGCCATGACATTTTAAAACTGAAGCAATGCAACTCCAAAAGGTAAGCACACAAAACCAGAGCCAGTTTCAATGAAAAGAACACAACACACTTCTATAGGTCACAAAGTTACTTTTGAGATTTTCCTAAAGATATACCTTTAAGAGCTTTGAATCATGTCTAGAATATATCTTTGTATCATAAGATCGCACAGACTGCTTTTGTTGCTCTGGAACTGTTCATAATACATAAGGAAAGAAATGTCAGCAATTGAAATTTAAAAGTATATGAAAAACTGGCTACTATGTAAATGCCATGAAAAGAATCTACATAAATATTTTTATTCACCAAATAGATAAGCTCAGCAATGCAAACTTTACACATATTCCATTAAGACCTGTTCATATTATCATATATTGTTTCTTAGTATAACGGTAGAAGGCGAGAATCGCTAGTTTTAGATTCAAATTTGAATTTGCCCTTTTTCTTTAGCCTTTTTTAATAATTTGAAGATGCTACGGATTTCCTTTTTCTGAAATATACCATCACAGAATTCCTATGTTTTGAGATGAACTGCTATGAGCCAAGATCAAGTTGCCCCTTCTTCCACCCCGCTCTCCTCAGTCCTGAGTGCTGACACCTTTGTAAAAATGCCCGCATGCATTTCAACACCACTCTTGCCCTCCTCTATATGCTCTCCTGGCCACACCACCACTATGCCTTTCACCTCATCTACGAGATTACAACATCCCCTCTCCTTCCTAGCCCTCCCCTCCTTGATCATGGCCAACCTCACGCAACAGAAGCATAAAGGAAATAATGTGGAAGGTTCAAACAGTGTAAAGCGGAAAAAAGAAGATCTAGAATGGTATGTCGGGTATGTTTGGTTCAAAGCTGTTTCTAGTCTTGCCAATTTTTTTGGCAATGGCAAGACTTGGCTTAGCCAGAGTTTTGGCAAGTTGCCATTTGGTTTGTTGCCAAATATTTTGGCAAGATTGAGCAAGCTCAATTTTGTATAGCTATAACAAATTGCCAATTTTTTTAGCTGTGACAAATTTTTTGGTTGTGCCAATTTTTTTGGCACCAAACTAAATGGTTTCCAATTTTTGGACATGCTAATTATTTGGCATGGTTGAATCTGGCTATAAACCAAACAAGCCCGTCGTGACTAGGTAGTATAAGAATGTGCAGTAGAAAATAAAATGCACAAAATATGTTTCTTTTCATGAAAGTAGTTATTAGGAGGTTGTGCAACCGGAAACAAGGAAGTATATAATGGCACAGGGAAGATGATAAAATAGAAGTAAGAAACAATTGATGACAGCGAGTTAGGGTAGATAGTGTATAATCAGGGATAGAACAGCTGTATATCTATTATATTATTCAGAAAAGGCTAAAAGAAGACATCAGGTTCACTTTAAAAGTCCAGAATTTACCATGTTAATTAGGAAAAAAGAGAAAAATCTATGTCATTGATCATGGTGGGTCTGTATTATAATGGTGTAGATTGGTCGTTATAGATGTATGGCCATTAATTAGTCTAGCTCTCCAAAATTTTGCAGGAAGTTCGGCTAGTTTTATTAAACAATAGAGTAGTTTTTCAGTTTATTTGAAAATGCCTGCGTTATATCCTTTTTTACTAAAGCAGACATAAGGAATAGTAGTAATCTCTCCACCCAACTTTACAACATGGTCTAGCAAATATGGTAAGTCGACACCTGGTCAAAACTCACTTTAGTTTTCAATATTTATTGTTGAGTTGCATGCACCGACCAATTCAACCCAAAAGCCTAAGCTAATGGGGAAATGCTGGCAATTCACTTTATATACTCCAACACTCCCCCTCACGTGAGGGCCCGTCAAGCCTCAAGCGTTGAATATTAGAGTGTGCTAAAATTATTTTATTTAATTGTGCTAGCCAAGATTCAAACTTGAGACCTCTGATAGCATGTTATGTTGCATGCACCGGCCGGTTCAACCCAAAAACCTAAGGTGATGGGGAAAGGCAGGCAATTCACTTTATACACTCCCAACAATTATTTCCCTATCAAATATTAGTAACATCTTCAGTTCATTTTCTTTATAAAAACCCTCTCAACCCCATAACATCTTACTGCGCCTTTCCTACTTACAAGAACAATAAACAATTACTCCATCCATCCCAAAATGTAGCAACCTTAAGTTCGTTTATTCGATTTCACCAACTGTAGAGTCAAAAGCACAAGGAAATTTTGGTTTTTAATAGTATTATACTTACTGCAAAACACATCAAAATCATTCAAGTTTCAACAGAGAAATCAGGGAGATTTGACAGCTTCCATTCAGCAAGCAGTTTGAACATTACATTATTTGGTTAATCATAGGAACTGCAGGGTTTTGTAATACATACCTATTGGTGCACCAAAGGAGCCAGGTGGAAGTTCTTCAAACTCGATTCCGAGCACTGGCCCATCCTCCCTCAGTGGCTCCCCAAGCTGTGACTCCACAGAATGAATCACCCGGAGCTCAGATGGCGTGAGCTGCATCGACGCCATTGGCGGTGGTGGCAGCATTACTGGCACAGGCTCATAATACCTCCCAGATAACCGGGGCACGGCTGACGACCGCCCTGCACCCCTTCGCGAGTGAACTGGGGGTGGCAGCGGCTCATCATACGGACTGCTACCACGGATCAGTAGCTCGCTACTTGCCAGCGGCAAAGCTGATGGCGGCAACACTGGCGGAGGTGGCATCAGTGGCACCGCCGCGGCCTCCTCCTCCCTCCGCTGCCGCTTCGTGGGGGGCTTCCGGTCCTTGAGCCGCCGGTGGCAGAACCACATTTGCAGCTGCCTGTCCGACAGGCCTATCTTCGCCGACAGCTCCGCGCGCAGGGTCTCCGACGGATACTGCTCCACTGCACCAAACCAAAATCGAATCCCCAAACATGAGAGAAAAACCTCAATCCAAACAAAAACCACCCAAAAATCCTTGATAAATTCTCCAAAACCTTCCACAACCATCAGAATCCACGCACCTGCATACGTCTTCTCGAGGACCTCGAGCTGGTAGGGGCTCTTCATCATCCGTTT
The DNA here is from genome assembly GCA_000325765.3 of Leersia perrieri. Classification (NCBI taxonomy): domain Eukaryota; kingdom Viridiplantae; phylum Streptophyta; class Magnoliopsida; order Poales; family Poaceae; genus Leersia; species Leersia perrieri. Next base: position 19,751,261 of record CM002476.1, on the reverse strand, counting down.
CACCGTCTTCTCCCCTGAACCAGACGCCCCCGCACTCCCCGCCGCCGCCGCGGCGGCTGCGGGAGGCGTCGACGCAGCCGCGGCGGCTGGGGCCTCCGCCGGCGCCTTCCCGTCGCCGTCCCCATCGTCCATGGCCGCGGCGATCGGAGACCACCACCACCTCCCCTCAAACCTAGATCCAAACTCTTCCTCCTCCCGAGGCCACCGTCAAACAAAAGCACGGAAAAACTCCTGCCCTTTTCCTCCTCCAGGGCTCGCTCGCGACAAGAATGAAATGCCGCGCCCGCTAATATACACCCAAGCCCAGGAAAAAGCGAGTCGATGTGCGGCTGGATCCCCGCGCCGAAGAAAAATATCACCACTGATCGCAGCAGCAGCAAAAACAGGAAGCGTAATAATTCCAACTTGAACACCACGAACAATAACGCCACGACAGCAGCGGCAGTAGCCGTGGAGTTGTGGAGGAGATGGAAATGATGGGAATGAGATTGGGGAAACAGCAGGGCAACAGGGAGGAGGGATACTACTACTGCTACTGCCACCACTACTCGAACTGGTGGATGATTATTCATGCGCCTCCGGGATTGGGTTCCGATTTGGAACGCTTCCATTCTATGCGGCCGCGCTAACACACACGCTCCTCTCGCTCTATAATAAAACCAATCCTTTTTTCTCCCATCCAACTTTCTTTTTTGCTGGGGTGCTCAGCCTTTTTAATTTCTTTTCTTTTGAGTGACTTTTCCCATGAGAGGGAGAGATTGTACTCGGTTTGCAGTAGCACCGGTGGAGTACTAGTTTCAGAGTCGAGAAGGGAAAACACAAAAAGCAGGAATAATATGGATGGACAGAATAATTAGTGGAGTGCTTGGATTTCTTGGGGTTTGATCTTTGGGGGTGTGGCTTTTGTGCTTTTGACTAGCGGGGGGTGTTTTCTGGTGGGAAATTGGCGTCGTCTGGAGGGTGACGGGTCTGTTGGTGGCTTGGTTTGGTGCGCTGATGATGCGCGCGTTCGTTTGTTCGTTCATAAAGATGGATCCCCTCATCGGCTGATGCTCTACTGTTGTACGAGGGAGAGAGAGTCTTTCGTTGGACGAAGCGAGGGGGATTAAGAAGAACTCGCCGGGATCTTCTGTGGCTGGTGACTTGGGTGGCCAGTGATGGGACACCGGCCGTGCACGTGACTGGTTGCGGGGCCTGCTGTCTGAGGTGCCTTCCGTACTAAACAGGGTTTTGTCTCCTGGTGCGTAACAAGAGGTTCTGATGAATTCTGACAGTGGATTTAACTTGGGGATCAACTTGAGTGGATGGGTGAGTGAGAGACTCGGTCCCGTGCCACGATGGTGCAGGTGAATTTATGTTGAACTGAGGATTCAAAAAAAATTATAGAAATTTTAGAAAATTTCTACCCTATAAAAAAGTCTTACGAAGTCATTTGAAATAAAGGAGTGACTCATACAAATTCCTTTAAAAATCCTATGGAATGGATAATCAGGAAAATAAACAATTAGGACAATCTTTTTTCTTGAATTCCTATGTTTTTTATGTGCTCTAATCAAACATCAATTCTGAAGCTTTACTGTGTTTTTAAATCATATAGACATGGTATTCTATTTATGTGTTTTTACTATTCTTCTGTTTTGACAATCATGCATTTCAAAGGGCCCTAAACCGGTACTAGAAGTGAATGCTTGTACTCCTACGCCTCCCTACAACCACAAAGACTCAACTATCACATGTACTCATACTCCTCCAGTTCCATAATTCTTACTGCCGCTGTTTCATAATGTAAGGGTTTTATATTATAAGTCAAACGTTACAATTGAGTAATGTTTCAAACAAAATAAGTCAAAACCCTTACATTATGAACGGGTAGTAATGTTTTGGACAATGATATAAACTTTAAAATATAGTTTTGATCATTGCATTTTATTAGAATATAATTGAATATTCTAAGAAATTTCACTTTTATAAAAGTGTTTTTTAAGACTAATCTATACATATAATTTTAAGTTTTTAAAACTAAAAATTTTAAAAGTTATTTGCAATCAAAGTTTTAAAATCTTTACTTAAATCTTGCCAAAACTCAAGGAATTATGGACCCCAGAGGGAGTATGGAAGAATTTCCTTCGATCATGTCCGGTACTATTGAGTTAATTTTTCAATCCCATACAATAAGTTGGTCTACTAATATTAATTGATCTTTAAACCTTTACTCCTGTTTATCATTGATATGTAAATCAAAGAATTTATTCCTCCAATACCTCCTGCTTACGGTGTTTTTATCAGATTCAAGTGGTACAATCATTTTGAAGATCGGTCATTTGTATAATGATAACATGGATATATCGAAGGCCAAAAATAGCAACTGATGTTTATTTATATACATTTGCTTATGAGGCTGTCCCAAAGTTTTTAAACACCTTTGTAACTTTTGTGATGTGACAATAAAGTTCAGGTTGGCTAAGGCATGTCATAGTTCCCATCCTGAAAAAAGAGGCTATCCCAAAGTTGCTCAACATTGCTTATGGGGCTATCCCAAATTTGTTTGCTCGTATCTGTTACGACTTTTTGAGATGTGGGAACATTATTATTTTGTTCTAGTGGGTTTAATGTCTTCCATTTTCATGGAATGGTAAGATTGTAATCACTTATACGTGTAACGAGACATTTAGACAACAAAGTCATAAGAATATATAGAGCGTGTGTGCCTTGGTTGCCTCCATAGAGGATATTTCACGTCCACAATGTATATTAATGGCTACATGCAACGGATGGGACTAAACTTCGGCTCATATTCTAGAAAATGCTAGGGATGATTTTTGGTCTATCCACAGGTCGAGCTTCATAAATATAAGTTTCTAACGCCATCTAGCCTAATCACATAGCTATAATAGCAAGTATAATAGCAGGCTATAAGCCAACTATAAACACATGTGGAGAGAGAATGAGAATAGAGACGAAACAAGATAACATGCAATAGATTTATAGGCAGCTTCACAAACTTTAACAAATTATGTGAGCGAGTAAGGTGGACCAGAAATTAATAAATTAATAGTGTATGGTTGGATATATGATGTGGCACTTTTGTAGCTAGTAACTAACTACACTACTGGCCTTGCTCTAATGGTCTGGATGTGCACAAATACTGACACGGAACTCTAATTGAAATAAAAAAAATTATACTACCTCCCATAATTATGTCTAGCCTAATTTTTATTCCTCGGTTACAATACCAAGCATATCATATATCTAGAGTGCTTAAAGAGTACCTAAATTGTGGGACACTACTGATAGTGAGGCAATGAGTCGGATAGGAGTCGTGGCTAGTGTTGTTGCCTATCTGTCATTGCACTAGTCCAGCACCCAGTGCCTGTCTAGCCCTAGTCGGTGTCTAGTGGCTGATTGGATGCGCAAGTCAACAGTAGGGTGAGCAAGGTGCACATGTTAGGTGAAGTTCAATTGGTTTGGAAACTAGGCTTCGCCGATTGAATAGATCGCTACTATTGGTTGGCTTCGCTGATTGATAGAGATGAATTCCCTTTGCATGAACAGGTCATGTCATTCTCGAACCTCTACAATAAAAGGTTACTCTGATACTCATTGATTGATGAAGTGAAGGAAATAAAACATATTTTAGCTCATATCGATTAGTGGCTTTTGTTGAAGAACTAGTGTAGTCATGCCACTGGACCCCCATCGCTCTCATCACGGTCATCTTCACAGGCGGGCAGGACAGGTTGGCACTCAGCAAGCAGCATGGAAGGAGCTAGAGGTGCAAGTGGAGGTGGAGGAGGGGGTTAGGAGTGGGGCCATCAACCATCGGCGAGGAGCGCAGAGCACGTGCACGTCACAACAATGAAGATGAAGCGACATCACACAGAAACTATTTCGCTTCAGTCGATCGCTCTCACAATGCGCCAAAAACATATGCCAAAACATGGCTCAGGACTTGTAGGATGAATGGATGGCCCAACCTTATGTCAAATGGATTCTATGGAGCCAAAAGGCTCTGGGGGAGTTGGGCCACACGGGTCATAGTTGGGCCGGCTGAACCACCATACATAATGGTTGAATCTGCCCTTAGCTGGTAGCATCCACAGTAGCTCATGGAGACGAGGCCGCCAACCATTGAGTGGACCTAATAGAGGAGGAGCGTGGCAGCTATCTAGCTCACGAAGGACTGAGGCAGCAATGGGAGCTAGTAACATCCATGTGAGCTAGTGGAGGTGAGGCCACCTAAGCTGTGCGATCACATGCTGAGTATGAAAGAGCATGTAAACTCTAGTTTCTATTTGGGTAATTAATAACAAGCAACTATAAAAGGGCTCGCAAGTTTTCCAAGTATTGTTTGGCAGTTAGTACGGGAAATATCAAGAAAGGCGTCTCCAAATATTTAAGGATGATAAAAAACATCAAGTCACGATATGATGCTAATTCCTAGTTTATTACGTTATAGCATGTCGTACTATGGGATGCCATCTGAATATAACTAGTTAAACTTTAAGTGCTAAGAGTTGTATTTTATCTAAGTCTCAGTTCATTTTTTGTCATAATTTCCAACATAGGGTTAGAGTATTTGATATTTCGGAGTTTCCGCTTACTCATCAAACTCTCTTATCTGTTTCAGCTTAAAGCTGGTCGGAATCTTTGATGTGACACCATATCCTTTTTTTTAGGGAACTCAGTATTTTGTTTGACCTTGCTTTTTTTTGTTAAAGTCTTGGATGTTGAGAATGGGATATCCGACGATCTAGAAAATTCAAAATTCCAAAAGACCCACATCTTTAGTGAGATATAATATTTTCATCGAAACATCTGACCTAGCAGTTAGAATATTTGATGATTCAGAATGCTGAATGTTCCAAGCAACTTTGTTATCTATTTGAATTAAAAATCTTGTTAGAGTTTCCAATTCCATATTCTAAGTATCTAACCTATTCTCTTTGTCTCAAAACGTAGCTAATTCTATGTTATTTTTGACGAGATTAAGGTATGAGTAGAAATGACGACAATACTGGCCTTTGAAGTGGAGTACGGTGGTTGGTAGGGGCATAAATAGCGATGAAGGTAGAAATAACTATATTAAGGGACATGCTAGTCTAGGATGAAGGTAGTAGTGTTTTTAGTAAACTTGATTGCATCTTCGCGTGATTAGAATTTCCCATCCCACGGTTGGGTTTGGGGTTATGATATTTAAACACCAACCCAAATCCTAGCTAGGGTTGACCATTCCATTCAATTCGACTTTTCTTGTGGCTAGAGCTTGGTGTTGAAGCGCTTTAGAAAATCTCTTTTTCCCTCTCTAAAAAATTCTCAATCTTTGTGATTCAAATATTTGATTTTGTCGACATGGAGTTTGGGACCTAGTCTGTGCTTCCCTCGATCATTACGAGCTAATGTTGATTCTAAGAGGTCGTGTGGGATTTGTTACACGTAGACGTAGAATCCCCTTAAAAATAAACTACATATTTACCGCCAATGGGCCTTAAACGTACCTTCATAGTAGAGTTGGCAGACATGGAGCTCGTGAAGGATGAGCGAGGCGACAACTGCAGTGGCTGAGCTTGCGAAGGAAAGAGACGACAACGATGGTTCTGGAGCTAGCTCACAAACTTTGACTTTGAGCTCCCTGTTCTACCAGTGCCTCTGGTTGCTTTGCTACTCCCCACCGTGAGTGGGGTTTGCAGGCTGTGGCCAGTACCTTCGAAGATGATTGTCGAATATGGTTCAAGCTCGTGAAAGAGGCAACATTGGTGGGCTCCAAAATTTGTCCCTCACCCCCGTCGCCGTGAATGCATCTATACATCAAGATCATGCATGATGGAGAGAAAGGTGAGGTAAGAAATGAGAGAGAGATGATTGGAGCGGAGAGTGAGGATGATCTCTTTCTCTCTCTCTCTTAATTGTCACTATTGTTCACAAGCATGATCATGTCGGCTCTTGGTGTTTTACCTCTTTCATTTCATTGGTGGAGATTTCATGCTCGTTTATATGTTTTCTTAGGCTGTGTTCTTTTGCAGCTAAAAGAAAACTCGGAACAATGTTTTTCCCTATGGCACGCTTCCCAATGTGCGTAAAAATATGTTTTTGGAAAAATTTTCTTCATGAAAGTTGTTTAAAAAATCAAATTAATCTATTTTTAAAGTTTAAAATAACTAATACTTAATTAATTATATAATCATATGCTAATGACGTTTCTCGTTTTGCGTGCACGTACTGTTCTGAGTGGCCTCACTTCAAACGAACGCAGCCTTACTGTCTTTTAGCTTATGCTTTGTCTCTCTCGAGATCTTTTCCCATTGGTACTGATCCACTATGAATTGTTTTTAAATTTCAGGATTTACTCTCTCCTTCTACACTTTAAGGATGTGTTTGGTTTGAGAATATGGTGGAATGGGTTGGACCCATCCCAGTTTTTTAGGATGGAGTGGCTCCAATTGCATCTTTGGTTCGAGGGATAGGATGAACCTAATTTTTTATTTGGTATAAGGGTTGGGAGTGGGATGGGTTTGGATGCTGTATGTCTCCGTCACCAGAAAAGCACGGATTCCGGTCAAGCAATAAAAGAAAAAAACATTTCTTCCTCAACTTCCTCCTTCGCCGTCGCAGCCGCACCGAGCTCGCCCGCCGTCGCTGTCACACGGAGCTCTCTCGCCGTCACCTGTAGTCAGATCTGGGCGACGGTGACGGCGACGGGGCGGAGGAGCAGCAGGAGGCGGGCGACGGATCTCGGCGAGGCAACGACCTGCAGTTGGATCTGGGCGACGGCGACGGCACGAGCTCGCGCGACAGGACAAGCTCGACGGTGGGCGGCGGATCTCGGCGACGATCGACTGGCGGGCTCGACGGCAACGACCGGCGGACGGGATGGAGGCCAGGGCGGAGCCGGGATGAAGAAGCTGGCGAGCGAGCGAGCTCTAACGCCGAGTAACGCCGTCGCAAAGGGTTGGCCTCGTCCGGCATTTTTTTCCGGACGAAGTGAACCCGGATCTGGAGGGTATATTGTCTTTTCTGGAACCAACCCATCCCACTCATCTCAGAACCAAACACCCATAGGAACGGGTCCAACCCATCCCAACCCACCATATCCAGTGAACCAAACACACCCTAAGGTGTTTTAGCCTTTTTATACCTCGTCTAGATCCATGGCGTCCATATGATCATATGATCCTAGACACATATATAAAACAAATACATCGATCCTATGCATGAATCCTATTTAAAACTAAAACCATGACAGTATGAAAACAGACGAAGTATCTTTCTATTCACCCCTCTATTCAATGGAACTTTCCATCTTGTTGGTTATCTTTTTAATAATGATTATATTTCTCAAATACGTCTTGATGCTTAAGTGGATGACATGTTAGCAAGGGCTAACCCGATTAACACACCACCGTACGCCGGTACAAGGAAACCAATACCCAAACAACCCCAGGACCTGCTAATTTTTAGCCGAGATTATGACGGACACATTACAAACATTTCCTGATTAAATTTGAGCCATGGCCGATATAGGCCCATAAAAAGATCTTTATAAAAAAGGCCCATAAAAGCGTTCGTTTTCATTAAAATGGGCTTATGGGCTGGCCCAATAGATGTTCATTCTACCCCGATAGGCCCCCAGTGGCAACTCACTTACGTTGAGGTCCTCGTGCTGCCAGGGCAGGGCAGCATTCCGCCGAACACCTCTGTCTCGCCTGACACTCTTGCGGTCTTGCCCAACTCCTCCCGCCGCCGCCGTAGCCCAATGCCGCCGTCCACCCCCTCGGCCACCAGATGGCCCAAGACCCTCACCGCCGACCACCTCCACCGCCTGGTCCGCGCCGAGCGAGACCCACGCCGCGCCCTCGCGCTCTTCGACGCGGCCACCGCCAGGCCCTCGTCCGCGTCCTCGCCCGCCGCCGACCCCACCGCGCCCGTGCTCCTCCCGTCCCGCGACACGGTCTCCCTCCTCACGTCCCGCCTCGCCTCCGCGGGGTTCCTCCCGCTCGCCGCCTCCCTCCTCTCCCGCTGCTCGCGGGAGCTCTTCCCGTCGCCGCCGGGCGCCGCGCTCGAGCCCCCGTTCCTCGCCCTCCTCCGCGCCTACTCCCGCGCACACCAGCCGCTCGCGGCGCTCCACCTCTTCCGCTCCGCGCCCTCCGCGCTCGGCCTCCCGCACTCCGCCCGCTCCTACACCGCGGTCCTCGCCGCCCTCGTCGCCCACTCCCACCTCCCCCTGGCCCGCTCCCTCCTCGCCGACATGCGCGCCGCGGGGTTCGCCCCCACCACCGCCACCTACAATGTCCTCGTCAAGGCCCACTGCTCCGACGCCGCTGCCCCCATCGACGACGCCGTTCGCCTCTTTCGGAGCATCCCTAAACCCGACGCCTGTTCCTACAACACCGTCATCGATGGGCTCTGCCGCCGCGGGCGCATGCCAGAGGCCCGCCACCTGTTCGAGGAAATGGTTGTGAATGAAATCGAGCCAACGGTTGTTACTTACACCACTCTTATCCACTGGCTCGCACGGGAGGCTTGCTTTGATGATGCTCTGAAGCTGTTCGATGAAATGTCTAGGAGAGGGATCATGCCAAATGTGGTAACATATAGTTCGCTGATTGACGGATTGTGCAAGGGTGGCCGTGCAACATCGGCGATGGAGTTGCTGGATAGGATGGTGAAGGAGAGGAAGCTTCCAAATACAATCACATATAGTTCTGTTATTGATGGGCTCTATAAGGAGGGTCGGCTGGGTGATGCGATGGAAATTTTAGACCGGATGCGTCTGCAGGGGAGGAAGCCTGATGCTGGGTTATTTGGAAAGCTAATTGTTGGTCTATGTGATGCAGGAAGGGCTGTGGAGGCTGCAAATTACTTGGATGAGATGAACTTAGCAGGCATTCAACCGAACCGCTTGACTTGGAGCCTGCATGTTAGAATAAACGATGCAGTGGTGACATCACTATGTGCTAAGGGTGAAGTTGGCAGGGCTTTTCAGGTCTACCAGAGCATGAGAACTCGTGGAATTTCTACCAAGCCAAGAACTTTCCATCTGCTAGTCGAGTGCTTATCCAAAAAGAACAATTTGGAGAAAGCTGCTCATGTTGTGCGGGACATGTTATCAGAGAGATGCATCCCTGAGAGAGAAACATGGGATGCTATTGTACATGTGTATTGGAGTAAGAAGAAGGTGAGACAAGCAGCTGAGGAAATGTGGAACCAGTTAACAGTTTCAAATTGAAAAAGAACAGTCTACACTCCGCTGGTGCATCATATGCAAGAGCTGTTGCGAAGCAAACATTGCGCTCAAAGGTCATATACTTGTTACTATTTCCATCATGATGTTACACAAGTGAGAGATTTATTGCCAATAGCTCTTAGCCTCTTACATTTTAGTGTTAACTTTTCCAGGTTATGTGATGATAATTGTGAATCATTTTAGAAGTTACGGCAATTGGTAGTATTCAGGTATGTTGTGATGTTGTTTTCCATAGTTCCATGCATCTTGTTCATCACAATATAATTAAACTAAGCGTCAATTTTAATGTTCACATTTGTGGAGTTTGGTGATTAACTGATCACAACCTGTTGTCCAAACTATTGCATAACAAGCTAGGCAGTTAAGTCAAATGTAATTACTGACATTGTACTAATAATGTTAGGTATATTTATTAGGAAAGTGAAATGTTAGTTAGGTTATTGCACTGTATCATACTTTCACATGTTGATTGCATTCTATTCATCTTCCTTCCGTTTTCTTATGTGACTGCTGACTAGCATAACAATTGTTCAGGCTTATTTTACGACAAAATATAATCTTTACCATGTGACATTGTGACCCTTGAAATGAACAGTTGATAGTGATGCTTTCATCTCTGTTTCCCTTGTAAAGATAAAATTTAAATATGTTTATTACTTTCCACTCAATATTGCAATCTTGTTTTCTGTCCAAAAAAAAAAACAGTGTGCTATTGTGCTGATTATAAGCTTATAGACTTATAGCTTTAAAGTTTATGCTGGTTAACGGTTATAGTGGACCTCTGCTTATGATATGTCCAACATGCTTAATCTATGGTTGCACTTAATGGGACAGGCCAGCCAACACCGGAAAATATGGAAGTATGGTTCTTGATGCTATTGGCTAGGAGTCTAATCATGGAAAAAAAATATCAACAGACAAAATGTCAAGCATTGAGATACGTGTGCTATGCATTTCTGTCTATGTTAAGGGGATTACACCTGTTTGTTTTGTCAACATGAACTTGAGCCAGCAAGATCTGTGATGACCTAACTATTGTGGAGAGAGTGGAAAACCAATGTCATGGTGGCTGGCTGGAAAGCTGACAAAGAGCATTCTGCCAATAACAACTATAGTAGCCACCAATGTTGTGAGAACTTGCTTTGGAGTATCTTGAAGTAAGACACCTCATTTTGGTCTAACATAGCAACAAAAGTCATTGCTGAACAAAAAAAACTTGATGGAGAAAGTCTAGAAGTTGTGCTCAAGAGCACTGCAATGTGAGCATCAAGAGGTGCTCCATTGTCGATGACCTGAAAGTGACAAATCTATAGTGTAGATTACCGTCCTCCCTGAAGTCGTTTGTGAAACTGAGAACAAAGCAGGGGAATGCACATAGCACCACAAACCCTTATGTTACTATTTGAGGAATGTTACAGCAGGGCCTTTGTGTTGCCATGGTTGGAGCCCAGGAACTGGAAAGACAAGCATAGTGCCTGATGGAAGAAATTTGGTGACGTGCGTAGTTCTCTTGTATGTCTGACCGAATTATTTCTGCATGGGCTCTTGTTGCTGGTGCTATCAAATATATTAGACAACAGAGAATGCCTCTGATCCTGCCAGCAACTCCATGTCGTGGTGAGTCTGGTGACGGTGGTGTGGAGCAGTGGCAATGGCAGCGACATTGCCGCAGCCCTCTTCGTTCGGTTACAACCAGATATTTATCAATAGAAAGGGAGGGATTTAGGGAAGGAAGCTGTTTGATGCCCGTTTTTGAGGAAGAAGAAAGCAAAACTGAAATTCGAGAATATTTGGTGCTCCAGTTTCTCTTTTGAGCTCTAATAGTTGTAAACGCATATTGGTAACAGAAAGAACACCAATTATTCTGGGTCTAAAATATTTCTGTGATGTGGTAGCAGTAAAATACATGTTGCTCTCTATGTTTCATGATTTTTTTTGATATTTTTTTACATTCAAAAAGTTATGGAAGGATCATTAATTTTATTTGTGGCTTACTTTATTATCAAGAGTACTTGAAGTATGATTTTTTAAATTTTATATTTACACTAAATTTTTAAATAATACGAATGGTGAAACGTTGTGAGAAAAAAAAATTAAAATGTAACGGAGAGATAATATTTTTCAATACAGGTTCCCTCCGAGCCGAGGCGTGCTTAACTGTACAATTATGCTTTTGGCTTGATTCCACGACAGCCTTCTGTCGTGTCATGTATCACGCAATGCAACTGGAGCATATAATCTGCTAAAACTGTCTGAGGTTCCTCCAGCTGACATGTGCGCGCGCGTGTTGTCGACACTTTTAGGGTGAAGTATGAACAACGATGCCCTTTATTGTCCTGTAAATTGCAACAATTTTCTAAGGAAAGAGTTTTCTTAATGGAGTTTTCAAGGTAATAGTTTGCAGAAGAGTAAACTTTATATAACCTTGGGATTATTTTTCTTGTTACATATAAAACCATAGTGATTTTAACACATGGTGTATATAACTGTGACATCTCGACCCAGGGCTTAATAGGATTGATATAATATTCATACCAATAAGTTGCAACTTCTTTTCTGGAAGCTCATCTCGAGAGAACTCTGAGGTTAAGCGTGCTTGGTCTAGAGCAATTTCAGGTTCTTCCCGTGTGCGTATGAGTGAAAACAAAGTGCGCAGAAAAGACTTGTGTGGGTCTAGGAGGGAAGTGTTGATGTCATAGGGAGCTGTGTTAGTGGGCCCGACCTAGCCTAAGTGAGGGGGTCGGGGCATGACAAATGGTATAAGAGCCGACACTCGCGATTTCACGGGTGCGGGTGGGCGCAGGGGCGCGAGCATGTTGCGTATGGCGCGTGGGCCTGGCGGGGACAACATGGCATATGGGCCGGACCTGGACACACAGACGTGGACGATGACGTCGGGTCCTTTAAGGGTGGGTGTAAGCGACATCCTGATCCGGGGCTTAATAGAATTGATAGAATACTCATACCAACAAGTTGTAACTCTTTTCTAGAAACTCATCTCGAGAGAACTCCGAGGTTAAGCGTGCTTGGTCTAGAGCAATTTCGGGATGGGTGACCGGCCGGGAAATTCTTCCCGTGTGCGTATGAGTGAGCACAAAGCAATTTCGGGATGGGTGACCAGCCGGGAAATTCTTCCCGTGTGCGTATGAGTGAGCACAAAGTACGCAGAAAAGACTTATGTTGATCTATGAGGGAAGTCTTGATGTCATAGAAAACCGTCATGTGTTAGCGGGTCCGACCCAATCCAAATTTATTTTTTTTTGGGGGGGGGTTGGGTTGAGGGCGTGACAATAACCGTAGGCATTTATGGGCCTAGAGTTTTACACCTTGGACAATTGTTGTCTAGATCACATGCCTGTGAGTTCCAAGAGCATGTTCGGTTGTTAACTAAACTTATCAAACTTAACCTTAGATGATCACAGTTTTATGTATGGTGTTTGGTTCGTGTGACAACTTTAGTGTCTAATTTCTTGGTCACATGACCCGCATGTTGCAGAGTTCTTTTCTAACTCTGCCTAATCTTACTTTATCATTTACTTTCGCACACAAGTGTGAAAAAAATATGCTTAGCTACCTTAGCCAGATGTGTGGCAACACTAGCTACCGACCAAACATGACTTAAAATTCCTTTGAGTCGTTTCTTAAAAAAAATCCCTTTGAATTTATCTCTCATCTTAAATTTTTTGTGTTTTTCCTACGGTCCAAGCAACAACCGTTCTTGTGTTTTTTTCCCATGTTTTGTAATACTCTGTTTTAACACGCACTCATGTGAAAATCGTGTGTTTTTCTATTCTTCATTTTTGCAATCATACGATTCAAGGGGCTTAAATCAGTTTTCTATTTTGCTAGCATGATTTTGTCGAACTTTATGTCGTAGCATCGAATATGCATCATGTGTGAAAACCCCTTGTTAGAGATATGATCCGAATTTATACATCTTATGTGTTTGGATTATATTCCTAGTAGTAGGATTAGTTTCCTATCAGGACTTTTAGTCTTTCTCTACTAGGACTCATTTATTTCCCCTTTATATATCTCTTGTATGCCGCACAGAAAAGGTGCAACAGCCCATTCTATTCCCTTCGTTTATATCAACTCCTCAATACTAATATTTGCCCGTGGTTTTTTTTCATAAGGTTTTTTTACGTTAAATCTTCGTCTTCGTTATGCCTCGATTTTCGTAACACCCCTAGTATAAATCTCGTGGTACCGTGTAATTTGGACCATAACACCTGAATTTTGTGCAATTATACGTTAGGAAGAGGAGTCACCTAGACGACAAGCATGTAACAGACAGAAATGGGCTGCTCTCATCTCATACATATGTAAAGCCCAGTCGCAAATGCAAGACCATCTACAAAGACTGCAAAGCAGGCAGTCCATTGATAAGTCATCGTCGACAATCTTCACAAACAACAGCACTTGAGCATGGAAACAAGCATGCATGCCTTACCTAGGCGACCATATAAAGACAATTGGAACAAACCACTTTAGGCCCCTCCAAGTAAAACGCTTTACTTGAGACAAATCCTCCTGCAAATTTGAAGTGGTCCTAGCTGTGAGTGATAAGCTGCATTTGCAATGCTCAAGACACCAGGCGACAGTGTGCTACCAGGAGGCCAGGGAACATTTATAAATTAAAGCTGCTGATCATCAGAGGCGACAGCATACGGCTTTAATCATGTGATTCGTTCTTTCTATCCCTTTAAATTTGCACATATCATGGCACGATCATGCACGGAGCTTTAGTTCTACCCAACCATGTAGCTTTGTATCTGCACACCGAATTGCCTCTGTGTGAGTGCGAATCAAGCCCCTTAATTAACATTTTTTTCTCTAGCAAAGTAGGAGTAGTAGCATTTGTCTTATCTCTTGCCTTCACTAGGCAAAGTGGAATTCAGTTCCTCGTGGTAGATAGCTAGAGGTGGTATCACACACTGACACACATGGATACATCGGGTTCAGTTAGGTACACGTACTCTATCGTCCGATAAATGGAATGCATCAGAAGCAAGTCCAGTGTCAGTGTCACATGAAGCAACATCTAATCGCCAATGGTCGATATGTGTCCTTATCCATCATGTATCAAAATCACATGAAAATCCTACAAAGTAATGCATGTATTCATAGTAATTCCTTTTCAGATTTTTGTTTGGGTTAAAATTCTCTCGAATAAATTAAAGTATGATGAGACTGTCATTGAGAAATTATTATCTTTGACTGCCAATGCTCATTTCATACTGATCATCCATTCATACCCTGAGGTTGAGAAAAGTACTCTGAAATAATATGCATGCCTTTTCTAGCTTTCTGCAAAAACTTAAGACGCATGGTAGAGTCAGAGAGCAAGTTGGAGAGCTTTCTGCAAAAACTTAAGACGCATGGTAGAGTCAGATAGCAAGTTGGAGGAGTGATTGCATCCTTGAAGTCTTTCTGAATTGGAGATCCACCTGTTGAAAAAGTGTGGTAAAATGTCAAACTCCAACATAATTCCGATTCGATTGGATCGAAGTGCCTGCCTGCGTTTTCAACATGACGGAGCTAGCTAGGATGGTGAGACTTGCGTTACAAGTTAATTAAATAGTACTACTAGTAGTAGTACCTGATTAAAATACACTACTTACCAACGACGCATACATCTCCAACTAATCGATGCGTATATATGTTGTAGTCTAACGCAAAGATTGTCATAATCCACCAATAGAGAAACGCTTGCATGTCAAGATACATGGACCAATTTTCTTATGTAACCTTTGAAAGGAGAGGCAGATACGTGCACACTTGGTGCTATATGTACCCTTATGAAAGAACAATGAGATTGATTATATATATACACAGATTAAACTTTTTTCTTTATTCAAACTAGCTAGCGGGTGGCCCCCGTATTTGCTCGACTAGACTTAGTTAAATATATATATATGCTTTTCCACCACCGCCGCTTGTTGCCTTCAAGGAGCGTGAGTGCTCGCCCGCCATCATCGCTGCTTGTGTTTGCTTGTTTCTGTTGCTGCTCTACTCGCAACCGCTCAATACCTTTGCCGCTCATGGGTACTCTCCTGTAGTATAAACACTTGTATGTTTTGTTCACCAATGCTACTCTTCTCATATCTACATGTTTTCTTCACGTCTCATGCATACTCGTCTGTTAACGCCACGCCGGTCCAAGACATAGATCCATTGTGAAAATACATTGCTCACCTGCCACGGCTCAGTGTAGGATATCGGTTCACTTATTTGTAAATAACATTTCTATATAGAATAAAGACGACTCTCTTTTACATTTTCTTATTTTTTAATTTAATTTATTATTTCTTTAATGTATTTATGCATGGACTATAGTCTCTCATTTAATACTTTTAATATTTATCATTTTTAATTCTAATTTCAATTATTTATACATTGTATTTGTATATGGACTCTAGCTCCTCTTTTAAATTTTCTTATTTTTTAATTCCAAACTTTATTTATATTTAAAATCTCTTTGAATATTTTCTATTTTTTATTCCAAATTTCTCTTATTTATAAATTTACTCCATCTAATTTATAATGTAAAAAGTTTTGACTTTTTATTTATAACTTTGACCATTCATCTTATTCAAAAACTTATGAAAGTACTTTTGTTTGTAAATAACTTTTAAGTATGAAATATTTTTTATATTATCAGATTATAATAAGCTACTACGATAATCTTTTTATTTCTTTAGGATTACTCTAATAATCTAGATCGTAATAATTCCCATCTAAATAAAACAGGGCCTAAGTCACATCGGCGTAACGTTGTACTTTTATACACGTGTCATCCAACGTATATGGCAGCCTGCTGCACAGGTGGACCGGTGGACCCCATACATCCACACATGCAACATCATCCCGAACCCGAAATGCATGCTTGCATCTCGACCCTGTTAATTCTCGCCTACTGCTGCTGCTGCTGCTACTGGTGTACTACTACTACCTTACTACTGCCTTTGTCCCATCCAAATCTTGCTATACTTTGAGATGGAGATAGCGGGAAAGTCATTTTAGAACCTAGGTGTATATACACCTAGGCTTTGCATGCATCCTAAATAGCTGTACAAAAATTTTAAAAAAATTGGTTAGATATGTTATGATAATATAAATTAGCTCACAAACATGCCACTTTAAATTTAACCTACATTTAGACATATAAAAATAATAAAATATGATATTGCACAGTGTAGACATAATTTGTTATTTTAATTTCTCCAAACGTAGGACAAATTTGAAGTTGCATTTTTATGAGCTAACTTATATTAACATAACACATCTAACTAATATTTTTAAAATTTTTATGTAACTATTTTGAGCCGCACGGAAAGTCTAGGTATATATACGTTCTAAACTAATCCCTCTCAATCTGAAGATGCATGACGAATCGCTTAGCTCATTGGTCGTTCGGCTTCGACCGGGCCCATCCGCCCCTTGCCTGCATTGCATGCATGTAGCTAGGAACAGTCCCAATTATAATCCTACCCTCCAACTCAAATCGACCGGTCCAAATCCGCAGGTGCATGCATGCGCATCCATGCATCGATGCCCTTCCCCACTGGCCGGATCGACGGGAGAGGGCATAATCGACCAATACACGCGCGACTCGCGGTCGTTCAGGAGTCCTTTTGTCGTCGCGCGCTGGGGCTATATACTATCCTCTCTCTCTTCCAAGACACTCTACGGTGACCTCATATCTAAAAGTCACTCTCCCCGAACTCCATGTTTCATCTCACACGACGCAGTCACGCACGCGCGAGCACCGGGATCGAGCTGAACAGCCGCCACTCATGCAGCTAGGCGGGCGAGACGCGCGACCGAGCGATCCAACTGCTATAGTAGGGTGTGTGTGCGTGTTGCAGGTGGTGTGGTGTGGTGTTGTGAGGTGGGACGACCTCGCGATCGAATCAGGTTGCCCCATCTCCACTCCACCCTCCTCACCTCCTTCTCCCCTCTCCACACGTACGCGCTTTTGGCTGGTCTAGTTCTCTCTCCTGCCTCTCTTCGCCTTTTCGCCCAACTTGATCGATCGATCGCCCTCTCCCTCTCGTCTGTATTCTATTGCGAATAGCTTAGGGTATTCGCAAGCGACTTAATTATCGATCGTCATGCACACACAAAAATTCGATCACATAAGGAATTAAAATTGTACGCGTGTGTACGTATAGTTTGTTTACCAACTGATTGGCTAGCTAGAGCTAACCGTGTTGAAACGATCGATGAACAGTAGTTAGTATGCGCGTACGTACTTCGCAGCGTCTACCTGCACGTACACAGATGTGCACAACACGCACTGCACACCACCGTACCGGTCGCGGAGGAGAATGTAGGTCATCCTGCCGCCTTTAAACCCGTCCAAAGTACACACGCATATTTCGCGCAACCTTCTCCTGATCTCCTCTCTCCGTTTCATTTCATATGCGTTTGGTGTACGGGTCTTCCGGTTAATTGCCTGTGCTTTCTTGCAATGCAAGCCTTGGGCCATGGGACGACTATAGTATAGTAGCAGTACCAGCAGCAGCAGCTATAGCTCTAACCATATGTAGCACTGGTCATTCCTGACGTGTAAATGTTAACCGTCAAATTGGTAGTGGGGTGGCCGGACCGGACGTCGATATCGGAGATGTACACGCCGCAACTCGCGCGCGGCGCGTACGATCGATCGATCGATCGCTCGCACAGGCGCAGAGAATCCGGCTCCTGGTTTGCGGCTCACGTATACGGGTTGCAAGGCCAGACTTGAGGGCCAAGCAACAGCGCATCATTCGCCCGGATCCCCTTTGCTCCTATGATTCGCTGCTAACTAGAGTTTGATTGATGTTATTAATTTGTGACCTGTCGTGTTGCCGCACACCTCAACACATGATGACACATATCCATCCATAGCCGTAGTTGTTGTCACTTGTCAATCGTTCATTTGTTCCACACCCTGTTAATTGCTAGTATTGTCTTTCATCGATCTCCTAACCTGTTGTACTACGTCCCGCTAGCTGCCTGGCTCGATCTCTCTCCTAGTCTCTTGCTCCTTTTGTGGAGTGTTCTTTCTGTAGTTGTTGCCTGCACTGCACAGGCTTGCACTCGCGAGAGATCGAGCTCGTGGAGATCTTCTTGGGAAGCACCAGCACCAACCGAAAAGTTTGTGACAATTGATCGATCTATTCCCCTTCCTCTGTACCAGATGGAGAGAGAAGATCAGTAGTACTACAGTACGTAGCAGCCGGCAGGCAGGGAGGATTAGGCGATTGGCAGCAGGAGTAGCTTTTAACAGGGACAAGCTTCCTAGCTCCCTTCTCTTTTCTCTTTGTTCTGTCCTCATAGACCGCTTTGTTCCCTCCTCTTTCTCCCTCCTTCCTCGACTTAACGCTTGCCGCATATGGGGGCGACGAGCAAAGCGTAGGGCCGGGGCGGGAGTGAGGGGAGATCAGGGCACGCAGCTTCCTGCTGCCTCGATTAATTCAATTAACCCCACACAGCTAGCTAGCCGCCGGCCATGACATGGTGCAACAGCTTCAACGACGTGCGCGCCGTGGAGAACAACCTGGCCACAGCCGCCGCCGTCGCCGCGGCCAAGAAGCAGCAGCAGCAGCAGGCCAACCCCCACGTCAACCTCATCAAGACCTGCCCTTCATGCGGCCACCGCGCGCAGTATGAGCAAGTAAAAACCATCGATCTCGTATCGCCTGATTTGCGTGGATATGTGTGTGTGTGTGTGTGTAGCATTTGAGAATGGTGATCAGAGTGAGTTGCAGGCAGCGGCGACGATCCAGGACCTGCCGGGGTTGCCGGCGGGGGTGAAGTTCGACCCGACGGACCAGGAGTTGCTGGAGCATCTGGAAGGGAAGGCGAGGCCGGACGCGAGGAAGCTCCACCCGCTCATCGACGAGTTCATCCCCACCATCGAGGGCGAGAACGGCATCTGCTACACCCATCCCGAGAGGCTTCCAGGCAAGTATACGCATAGACATGCATATGCATGCTATTGCTACGATCTACGCATCTCATCTGTCGATCGATATATGTGCTATCAGTTTTAGTTTCTGATCATGATCTCTAGCTAGCTACTCCTGAGACTCCAGTAACTAGCATGGTCGTGCATGCATCTGTCTCGATCGACCTGTTTTGCATGCTCAATTAGCCAGAATTACATTCCGCCGTATAGCAATTGCAAGATCAGATGATCAGATCTCGACGGGATGTACGTGGAAACCCCCTTGATAAATTAAGAAGGCCTTGGCGGTTTGGCGCCATATATAGATTAATTCTAAGTTTCAAATTCCCGTATTTTGTAGCATAGATAAAGTTTTATTTGGTCGTTTCCAATTTGATGACCTTGGCTTCATATGTCAATTAATCAGGCGTACCAGCTAAGTATATATGTTGTATAACATATACACACTAGCTAGAGTATATATATCCATATGTGTCCTTGAGTGTTTTATCTCTCTAGATCTTTCAGTATTATTTTTCTGTTTGCATGTCCGGTCATGTGTTGTTGCATTTGGGCACGATACCGTATAAACATTGCTAAAGTTTGCCTTTGAAGTAATTGCTTCTCCTACTTGCATAAGTTTATTTCACATTGAAAACGAGAGATTGTGACAACACAATGCCATCAAAGGTCTACGTCATGCAGGATACACGCAACATCAAATCAAAAGGAGAATAAACTTTGAAAAGACTTGCACAATATGAACTGATTTTTTTCTTAATCCTTTTTAGTTCAAATATTTATTTTTTCTATTCAAAATATGGAGTATAATGGTACTGTATTTGCATGGGTAGGATAGTCATCGAATTAAATAAATATATAAGTGTTTTTTCTGCTTTTGAAAATATACTATTATATATATCCTGCAAGGATTGCATGCCATTCGACAGGATAAGATGTATTTTCCATCATAATTAATTATTGATAGAAATATTGCACCCAGAGACAATATAGCACCAGCCAGTATAGCTTCTTTCATGGAAATCTATTTTCATAGGTAGTGCGAGTCAACCTCTATACTATTAATCCACTATAGAAAGTAAGTGAAAAAAAATATATTGCATCAAGAACTTTTATCTAGCTAGACTACTTCTGGTAAAACAAAACCATTAAATTCTCATGTTTACAATATTACAAGAATGTCTGGTTTTTTTTATCGTGTAGGAATTTTTTTTACAACACAAACAAGGATTTTTTTCCTTTGGTTTGTGCTGGAAGAACAAGGGGCTGTTGTGGAAATGTGGGTAGCATATGTGTTGACCTGGGAAGGAGATGCTCCTTATCTTTACTACAACTTGCCACCTTAACTTTATAATATTAAAATCAATCAAATCTAAAATCTAGATGGATATCCACATATAAAATCAGATTGAGGTGGGAATTTTCTATATAAAAAAGATAGTCACACATTTCATGAAAAATACCTTTTTACTGGTTTTAGAAAAATAACATAATATGTTTAACATAAGAACCATTCCATGTGCTAGCCCCGACCTAAATTAATTCTAGCTGCAGCAAAATGTTTAGTTGGCTGACAAAAAAAAATATGTTATTTAGTTACACAGAGTAATATTTTTCGTGTCAGTTATATATACAGACTATTTAATTCTTTTTACACCAAAATCTATCTAGATCGATTAAGTAGTGGAGCTAGGATCAAGACCTCATGGAATACAATAAGAGAAGCAATATATATACTTGCTTGAAAAAAAACCTATGGGGTTATTTGACGACCCAACATGTAAAATGGCTCGCACCACTGTCTAGATTATTAGTGCTCCATAATGTAAATAAAAATATTCTACAATTGATCGGTGGGTACATTTTTAAATTCAAAGATAGTTCACTCTTCAGCCATATCTGCACTTAACCATTAAGTTTAGTCCATTGTATAACAGTAATCAAGTTTTTTTTACAGTAGTTTACAGTTGAATAATGAATGATATATATTCCAGAATTTTCTGCCACATTTTTATGAAAATTAATTTTACATGAGTTTTTCCTTTTGGTTATAACTTGGTCGGGTGATTTGATTACCTTTTTTTTTTGAAAGGGGTGATTTGATTTCTCTGTTAAGAGATGAAACATAACTTTCTTGTGAGGGAGAAGCCACAAAAATAGCTTTCTTCCGACGTAGTTAACAGCAACAAGGGAGAGAAAGAGAATTGCTGGAATCGGCCCAAAACACCATTAATTCGGCCCATTTGTCCTATAGTTTGACTGAATGTTGCTGGCCTGGGTGGCTGGGCCAGCCGTGCATCAGGACATTGGATACTATCACTAGTCACTCTATTAGTCTATTGGGCATTTGCGCTGTTGCCTCCATGCATGCATTTGTGCTGTTGCATCCATGCGTATGCGTGTACTTGATTAATTCTGCAACCGAAAAAAGCTTAAGTTCGTGAGCCATGACACTTCATATATTAACCGTAGTGTTTCTTTATCGATCGCCATGAAAATTTCAGGAGTGGGCAAGGACGGCCTGATCCGGCACTTCTTCCACCGCCCGTCGAAGGCGTACACGACGGGCACCCGGAAGCGGCGGAAGGTGCACACCGACGAGCAGGGCGGCGAGACGCGGTGGCACAAGACGGGCAAGACCCGGCCGGTGTTCACCGGCGGCAAGCTGAAGGGGTACAAGAAAATCCTGGTCCTCTACACCAACTACGGCAAGCAGCGCAAGCCCGAGAAGACCAACTGGGTGATGCATCAGTACCACCTCGGCTCCGACGAGGAGGAGAAGGACGGCGAGCTCGTCGTCTCCAAGGTGTTCTTCCAGACGCAGCCGAGGCAGTGCGGCGGCGGCGGATCGACGGCGACGGCCAAGGTCATCGACCCCTCCGTCGATCTCGTCGCCGGTAACATCGTCAAGAATAATGGTAGTGCAGCAGCAGCAGCAGTAGCTACCGATCACCACCATAACGACAACGTCGGCATACTGAAGGAAGCTGCAGGCATTGTAGATTTCTACAACCCAGCGGCGGCGCTAATCGGCTACAGCCAGGCGGCTCCTAACAACAGGGCGGCTGCTTCTGCTCACCTGATGCCTAACTTTGAGGTGCACACAGGAGGTGCAGGCTTTGGCCCCTGATCGATCGAAGAAGAAATGTACGTGAAAACCAAGCTAAAAATGACTGGATACTTATATAGGTTAGATGGAGAGAGGATGAAGGAAGGTGTATGATGGCACTTGGCATGCAAGCATGGCGTAATTTACTTCGAGTGAAAAGGAGTTTTACTAAACCGTGTACGTATTACTGGGCAATAAGGAGTGTGTCGAGTAAGTTGCTGCACAGATGTTGAAGCGTAGGGGTTCGATATTCTTACAATATTGTTCATTGTTAATGTATACATATATAACTTGACAATATTCTCATTTTTTGTTTAATATATGTTGTTCCATAATAAGAATGGTGGAAATCAATATTGCACATTGATCGTTTAAATACAGACTTACCTTTACATAATACAAATGTTAGTATGGGGCATATGTAAAATATACCCATTTTTATTATTCGGAACATTAGAATATCTCGATCTAAACAATTATTGGGTTGAATGGCACCTATCATCACGTTCCTAGGTTTAGACCAATCTTTTCACACTTATGGCAAGAAATTTTGGCCAAGGCCAGTGTTAGTTTGTTCCCATAATATGGCAGTACGACATCACGCGAGTACAGAATAGACGTCCATTCGCAGAACGAACCCATCTTTTAACTAACACCAGCACAAAATAAGAGTATTAGTTACTAGATCTAGTACCCAAGGTACTAGACCTAATACCTTGATGTACAAAGGTATCGTATCTAATACCTCGCCAAAATCATACCAACATACCTCGCTAGAGCCGCCGGATACTCACCGTAGTCATGGTCTCGGTCGTCCTCCACCCTCAAGCCCAGAGTATGTCCCCATTGCACTAGAACCCTTTTGGAGCACGTCGTCATAGTCGCGTTGCCACCCTAGTTATCATCCTTCGCTGTAGCTTGCCGTGCACGCAGTTGCGGCAGGTGCGGGGAGGAGAAAAGGGTAAGGGACAAGCTTGCGAGGTCAGGGAAGGAGAGAGAGAATGGCAAGGATAGTGGAGGAGGACGGGAGGTGACGATAAAAGATAAAGGGTGATGGAGGAAGATGAGATTCGGGATAGAATGGCAAGGATAGTGGAGGAGGACGGGAGGTGACGATAAAAGATAAAGGGTGATGGAGGAAGATGAGATTCGGGACCTATAGAAATGAATAGAGGAGTTGGTTCGTTGGATGAGGTTGTCCAGTTGTCTTTCTCTGATAAAAAATAGAAGTAAAGCTAGGGCTCCCATCGTTTGGCCTTAAGGTTATCAGCATAAGCCAAATTTGAATTTTAAAACTGAATTTTGAAGTTGACTTTGGAGTGTTTTCATCGTGGTATTTTTTCTGCCTTGGATTTTAAGTTGTGAATAATTCGGATGAAAAAGATTTATCTACAAATTAATAATATTTCTTGTTGCTTTGTTTATGTAACAAACAGCCTTTTAGAATAAGAGAAACGATCATACCTAGGTTAAAAGGAATGCCTTCAACCGTATGGATAACTTGATGAAAAAGAGATGGCTTCTCCCTCCCCCGCCCCACGAGTGACCGGCTAACAGAAAATGAGAGAAAGAAACTCATGGGGCCGCCGTCCCCCGACCCCGTATGCCATGTGCCCCGTGCTACTCGTCGCGCGCGACTGATTGCTTTGTAGCAATTTTGGTGTGCGGATACCATCGAAACATACAGGCCTGCTTTCATAATTACAGTTACAATAATCTCCGGTAACGGTCACGTCTTTGGTACCTGGTTGTATCGCGTTTGGAGGGACCCATTTTGCATCCAACTCATCATGCAAACATAACCCTGTAATTGGGGCAAATAACGGGACGACTTTGTGTAATCAGACGACATGTACAGTTTAGCCATCCGGCCAGTAGGTTTCATTGAATGTGGCTATCTTAAACAAAAGAACATATGGCTTGGTGATCATGGAAAGGCATCGAAGTAACCGGTGGTGGTCATGGATGACAGCGAGCGCTTGTACGCCGAGGACGCAGTGTTAAGGAGAGGTGCAATCCGCACTCCTCGTCTGCCGTCAAGAGCCAGCCGCGCGTTAACTGAGCTGATCATGCACATGACTTTGAATGGTCGGGGACTCGGAGGTACACTGGAGAAAGGATCTTTGGCCGATCATTTTTAGTCCTAAATAAGTTTAAACTGAGACCAAATATGATCTTTGGTCCCGGTTTAAAACTTGACAGGCGGCGTCAGGGGTCGAGGGGCTTATTTGGTCCCGATGATCTTTGGCCCCGGTTTCGAACATGTCAGGCGGTGTCGGTGGGCGGGGCATCTTTAGCCCTGGTTTGTAGTACAAACCCGGATGTCCAAAAATGCTATAGTTAGCCCTGGTTCGTGACACCGACCAGGGGCTATCTTTTAGCCTTGGTTTGTAACATCAACCGGGACCAAAGTTACCTACCTTTATATCATCTTCTTCCTCCAACGTCCAAGTTGTTCTTGCTCATCTTCTTCCTCAGCGCCTCTCCTTTTGTGCTCGCTCATTTTCGCGATTTCCACCGATTTGTCCATCCATTTTTGTTTAAAATGTGCGCAAATTCTTACTCTCGTTATACCTTTTGGCTATAGCTCGTTTTATGCTTTCTAATTAGAGAAATACGAGGTGGTTTACGAAGTATTAGTTGTTGAGTACAAACTAGCTAGCTTATTCATTTGAAATGATTTTTTTCAATCTTAGTTTGTTGTCATTGTATTGTGTATGGCATTAAGCTAGTTCATGCCATTTATTCGAGAAGTTGTGTGACAAAAAATTGAGCTGCATTATGTTTGAATTTCATGGGACTTTGTTCAAAAAATTTTCTCGTGTTGGATTATCAAGTCATCACAGAGTGTGAGGTGTAAATGGTGTCGTGGTTGGTTTGTTCCGGAATGTGAATGCACGAAACTGTCCAAAACACCCGCGCACCACTCGAACCTCGTATTCTATCATTTCTTGATAATTAAGGAATTTTAATAGAAAATTTCCTCGTGTTGAATTATCAGGTCATCACAGAGTGAGAGGTGCAGAGGGTATTTGTCTAGCAAATTATTAAACTAAAATGATTTTCGTTTAGCCATTGTGAGTAGGAAATTTGTCTAGCAAATTATTAAATTTGATATTTTTCATGATTTCTGTACATTATTCCTGTAGATAGATCAACAATGGATGTACAACGTGGACCGATGGTCGAATGAGTTTATTGAAGGCGTGCATTATTTTTTGACTGTGGCCAAGGCTAACAACAAGCAGATGGTTTTATTCGTTGTCCATGTAGCAAGTGTAAAAACGAGAAGGGGTATTCTGAAACAGGAATGATTCATTTTCACTTGTTACAGTCGGGGTTCATGTCGAGCTATAATTGTTGGACCTTGCATGGAGAGCTAGGTGTTCGAATGGAAGAAGATAAAGCGGAAGACGAGAACATTCTGGAATAGGGTCATTATGGTGGATTTGAGAAAAAAACACAACGGTGGATACGGAGAGGGTTTTGAAGATAACGAAGTTGCGGATGATCTTGATCAGATAATTCAGGACGTGCAGGAGGACTGCGAAACTGAACAGGAGGTCCGGAAATTAGAGCGTATGTTGGCGGACCACAGGAAGTCACTGTACCCTAGTTGAGAAAAGGGGCATAGAAAGCTGGGCACCGCGCTGGAATTCTTGCAATGAAAGTCAAAAAATGGTGTTTGCTCTGGTTATATAACCGGAGTTAAAGATCCAGATCTCTAGTCCCGGATCGATAACCAGGGCTAGAGGGGTTACTAATCGGGGGGGAAAGCCCCTTTCTCCACTAATGGTAGGCAGGGTTACTGGGCGGCGACGGCCAGATGGTGGTGGATGTCTCTGGTGGCCGATAGCATGAGCAGATGGGGCTCATTCTTCGGTCGAATGTGGTATTCGCCGCCAGGCCGCTTCCACGTCTTGCAGGCGTACGTGCCGAACTTGATCCAATAATCCACGACGACGAGTCTAAAACTCGAAATTATATCGTGCAGCTGCACGCACAGGCGACCCAAGTGCCCAACACCCGAGTTTCCGCACGCCGCTCACCGCGATGCAACTCTGGCTCGCCGACGTCCATCGCCGTTCTCTATCTGCGTCCTAACCGAACCCAACTACACTAATCCTAACTAGCGGTCGGGCACCGTGGACGCTCAGTTCACTGCTAACGGCAGAGCGACGGCCACCTAACGCTCCGTTATCGTCAATATCCACCGAGACGATATCATCCGTTTCCCCCAAATCCCGCCCCATCCCCACCCACGTGCACCGACCGGCGACGGTGTCGCCGACAGCCACCCCGACTAGCGACGACGCCCCTCCCTTCCAGCACGTCCACCGTCAACAACGACGTCGGCGACGGCGACGATGACCCCCCGCGACGACGACCCGCGTGACGGCGACGGCAACCGCGATGACGACCCCCATAATAGCGACCCCCCCCGAGACGGCGACGGTTACGACGATGACCCCTGCGCGATGGCGATGACGACCCTTGGAGGTGCCGCCGCGCAAATCTGGCCGTCCCCAGCGCAGTGGCGGCGGATCTGGACGCCCCGAGCCCAGCGGCGGCGGATCCGGACGTCGTCGTCGCTGAGGACGCCGCGCCGCCGTTGAAGGTCGCTCGGGGCACCCGCGGGAGAGGGCGGCGAGGCTGCGCTGCCTCCCCGCGATGTCGATGACGGCGCCGCCGCGTCGACATGTGGCCGCAGCCACCGATGGAGTTGCCATCGCCGGTGGGCCTAGCTCGTCAACGTCGACCCCCTCCCTCGCCACTGTGCCAGCCATCGAGACGTCGAGGGGGAGGCCATGCCACCCTCTTCTCCCTCCTCGCTCACGTCACGCCCTCCCTCAACAGCACTGGTGAGGTCGCCGGTGTCGATGCGGCCCTCGCCACGCCTGCCGTCGCCTCCGGCAGCATCCACCGGCGGCGGCGAGGCCCGACGCCGCTGACCTTTTTGGGGATTTTTTTTGGTTTCCTTAAAGTACAAATTCTTTTCAAATTGAAAGTTTCAATTCTTTTTCAAATTGAAAGTTTCTAGTCTTTCAAATTGAAACTTTCCTACTCTTTTCAAACTGAAAGTTTCCAATCTTTCAAATTGAAATTTTCAATTCTCTTTTCAAATTGAAAGTTTCAATTCTCTTTCAAATTGAAAGTTTCTTTCTATTCCCGTTTCTATTTGAAAATTTTCCGGCTTCCTCTTTCAATTTTTTTTTCAAATTGCATGTTTTGATTCTTTTCAAATTGAAAGTTCCAGCTCTTTTTAAAATGAAAGTCCCCTTCTATCCCGTGAAACTTTTTGAAATTCCGTTGGAAACGGGAAGAGGGATGGTTAACGGCACGGCAACGGAATTTCCGAGCGCCACTTCCCTTCCTGCGCCCGGATACGGGATAGTCAGACCCACCCAACTAGGCACCCAACTAGGCAGTACTCCCTCTGTTACGTCAAATATAAGTAGATGGAGTGAGTATGATAGAAGCGATGGAGGCAGGGCAGCACAGAGAACAGAAGTTCGGAAAGACCGAAAGACATCAAAAGGTTAACGTGCCGTCTCGATCAATCAGAGACGGCAAACGCTATATGTCAGTATGTCACACACAATGCCGGTACTCGCATACTATCCGGTCTTCTGAATACAACTACTATAACGGTATGAAAATAATAGTGAAACAAATATGAAAAAATGGCACACTGCTAAAACAACTGAATGTCTGAATCCAACAGATTTATATCCCAGGAACATTAGTTTTTCTGATGACTTTGGTGCCTTGCTTGAAGGTGCATCGTTTGGAACTTACCACCAGTAATAACAGGTAAAATGGTTAAACAGCAGCGCGAGCATGAGCGGCAGCGGCACCCTCAGGATTGCTCGTTGTGTCCGTCGCCGGTGCTGTTGTAGCTTCCGCATTACCAAGGGTTGCCATAGGCTCAGGCATTGCTTCTGGTTCCTCTGCATCGTCAGTACCCGCTTTTGGCTTTGCTTCTTCTGCTCTTCAGCATGCTGTCTTTGAAGGGCGGCAGCCGGCAGGAGCACCTTGAGCTTCCTAATCTCCAGTAATGCCTTGAGCCATGGGAGCACATATAGCTGCAATTGGGGATCTGCGTTGCATCAGGTAGCCCAGGTTTCCAGACCCTTTTTTTTTTTTATTGCACAAGGTGCAGATAGAGGACGCCAAAAACACTGCAGAAGCCTCAGTTTTTACGGTTGGTGTGTGATCCAACTTCTGTAGGATCTTGTTCCACGTTATGACATGTTCCTTAATGGCCTGAAAGTGAAAGATCCTTGTAAGTGTTTGACAATCGCATACATTTTGAACATTTAGCCAAATAACGAAATGGATTTCTACAGGGCAATATCAATAAAGGAATAGGTTGGATTAAAAAATGCTTAACGTTTTGCTAAACTCATGGTTGACATGGAAAACGCTTGCATCCTTCTCTCTTGAAAAGCAGGATGTGACTGTTTTCCATGTCATATATTCGTTGGGTATTGATAAATTCTGGTCAAAGTAACATTCAGACAGCCCTGTAAGCTCTCCATGGTTTGATACTAGAAGCTGGGGGCGCGCCGCCTGCATACAATTGTTTGATTACTGTTTAGATGCATGTGCGTTGCAAATTAAGTGGAAGCATAGCGTTAAGCTATTCACTTGAATAAGCACAAAATAATTATACAATATTCAAGTATATTGTATTAATGTTTACAATAGTCCTACCACAGGCAGCAGTCACTGGACAACCTCCAAATTCCACTGAGTTAGCTTCGAAAAACCTATAGAAAAAAATAACAAATAGAATTTATGAGAATCTTTAGATCAGGTTGAAGGTAAGCAATTAAGTGCATATTATGAGTACAATCATAAAACACCAAACAGTAGGATGAGTCTTTTATCTTTCGACTATACAGCCATTCAAAATAAAAAGAACAATGCCCTAATACAGCATGATGAACATTTTGGTCTTGTTTACCACTGAGATAAGTGGTTCTACAGGAGGACAATTAGAATTCTTTCAAATTTGGGAGATCTACAAAAAAAAATTGCCTGTCACCAGTATATATTCCTTATAGTTTAGTTTGTTTAAAATAACAACACAGTTTCTAGGTGGCGCTATGTAGGGGAGGGGAGGGATGAAAGCTGGAAGGACCCCGATGATCCAATTTAAGTTTTTTATTCTGAACTATTTACAAAATTAGGCACAGTAGTACTGAAATCTGTACACACATAAACCAACTGATCAATGCAGTATTGACAATAACATTTTGGGACAACCATTTTAGACTTACCATCAAGCTGCTTTCAGCCAGTACAATATGAACTTGGTCTGAAAAATGAGCAGACATACTGTCAAGGAATAGAATTAGCTCATTAAAAGACCCTTATTTAGTTTTAGTAATCTTCACTGCACCCTATTAGCCAAAAAATTCCTGGAGCAAATTAATAAAAGAATGGCAAAAGGTTTATATGGCTACAAACCAAGTTTATATTAACAAATCATTATGTCCAAAAGAAACAGAAAGAGAAGTCCCATGGCATACAATTTTTGCTAATTAATAACATCATTCTTTAGAATTTTATGTCTGAAGAATGAAGGTCCAGACCAACAAAATCCTAGTAAATCTTTACCTCTATCACAAACCGAGCGATGCAGATCGTCTGTGGGTTGTCTCGTCCTCTTGCGTTTGGAGCTGGCCATTAGCAAATTTCGGCTCCAACCCTGCTAAAAACGTAGGAAAAAGATGAAGAATAGATTCCAATAACATGGCAAAAAGATTAGAACCTTGTAGCTATTCTAAGAAATAATATGGAAAAAGGAGATACCACTATCGGTGCAAATATATACACCCCAGTGCAAAAAAAAAAAAATCAGAACTTGTGCAATCCAATCCATGAAAAACCCAACTTCCATTACTTCAGCCGAAAAAAATTCAGAACTCATGAGTCATGACCACTATGGTCTACCACAAAATATTGGTCGTGAATCCTCAATCATCAAAATTAAAATAAAATAAATGGAACAAACCACTATCCATGCTCTAATTACTGCAAAAACAAGCATGTTCAGTCAAAATGCTAGTAAAACTAACTATGCTTTGTCAAAATTCAGATAAGGACACAAAAATAATATTCTCTGAACTTCTGAAAAACACAAGCACAGGAATATAGTCAAATAAAAAAATCATTCATCTGTACTGCTAGAAGAAATTACTGCATTCCGATAAACTCCCAGTCCTCACCATCAAAGCGTGCATGATACATGATACCAAACCTCGACGAATTTTCCAGGCCTCAAAAGAACAGCTACATGATACATAAAAGAAGCAAATGCAAGGAAAACACATCGCCGTTTAGCAGGACGAAAACTAACTCCATTCAATCACAACATGTCAATCAATAACAACTCTGAACTTGCCAATAACAGAGCCACATGCACATGGTCAAACAAAAATCAAAGCACAAATTGCTTGAACAACAGATGAGATAGCCATAGAGGGATGCAGTACAAAAAAAACCAAACCTTTTCTGCAGTCAAAGACGACTCGGAGGAACTCGCCGTAAAATAAACTCAACATATATCCAAGAAAAAAGTTGCAATGAATGATAACACACAAGAAAAAAAACCAGGGATCCGCAGATTATCAATGTTGCTTGTTAGACAAAATTCATTCTCACATTCTTGTTGATATGCAGAATATCAGTGTTGGGTGTAAGTGCGGAACTTGTTTTAGGAGCAAAAGATAGAAGTAGGCTAGTGTCGAACTGTGTCAACCTTGTCAAACATTGGTTGGGTGGGGGGGTTACATTAAAGTGCAGCAATAAGAAATTAACAGTCTGCATCTAAATACACAAGACAACAAATGAACAGATAGGCAAATGATCCTCGCAAATTTTGCACACGAGCAGACTACTTACATTATCATGAGAAAAGCGTGGATTCTAGCTTGGTCAAGAACTAAACCCAAACAGCTTGGCCGTTCATCGGCACCATATCACCACTTCTCGGTTTGCGGCCGCCACCCTTTGCATAATAGCCATCTGCTGCATGCATGCAAGAACCATATTGAGTAGAAGAAAAATCGAAATGTGATATTAGTTAATTCGGTGTTTCAGATAATATTATTGACCCCAATCTGATCTTTCAAAAATTGTCCACAAAATTTGGTGCATCATATCAAATACTATCATATAACTGAATGACCATAGGACCAAATATTACGCCTAGCACGGGGCCTAAACATTTCTCATCATGCTAAAATTTAGATTTGCAATGTGAAAAAACCATGGGTATAGATAGATAACATAATAGCCATGTAGTTAAATAAATCAACCAAAAGGCCACTTCTGAACACCGTAAGAAAGGAACGGGACTAAAAGTTTTCCTTTGTAATTATTAGTGATAATTCAACATTGGACATGACATAAGAACAAAGAATATGACTATGAAAACAAATAAGATAGCTAGCGTGTTTCCTATAAAACATTCAGAGAGCCAACAATGAGTCAATGCCACGCAAAGTGTAAAAGTAAAATATTTTTTATACATTTGAATATGTACAGCAAATCCATAGTGAATAAGAAAATTAAATGAGCAGTGCATTCCAACTATAATATAAGCATTAATGATTATCACAATTCATGGCACAATGCAGCCAAAGCCAATCCATTTACTACACAACCACACATGATAGGATTTTAGATATAATGAAGTAAAAGCTCTTTGATGTTGTTTAAAACGTCAGCAAATTAAAACATAAGGGAAGGCACAACAATAACAGAGAACCAGATTATATGCAGCCAATGTAAGCTCGAGGCTTTGTGCCCGATGCTTAGCACATATGCTTTCAACACTACAATATTCTTTAATCTAATTGTTACACTATCACTATAACTGAGTTAGAATATGAATGTGTATGGATTTGGAACTTTACCTTTGCAAGCAACATCTTTTGAAGTCAAGCTCAGAATCAGATTTCTGTTGGGATGCCATGCTTCTCCTGTGTTGATTGAATGCGCTCCTCACCCCGCCGCCTGGACGCACCGGTCGCTGCCACCAAGAAATCAGTTGTCATGGACGCACGGATCGTAGCCTCCGCGAAGCCCTCGCCATGGACGCAGGGGTGCCGTCGTCGTGGGCGCTGGAACCACCACCGCCAAGAAGCTGTCGACGTGCACGCAGGGGCCGTTGCCGCCAAGAAACTTGTCGCCGTGGACGCACGGGTCGCGGCCGCCACGAAACCCTCACCATGGACGCAGGGGCGCCGTCGCCGTGGGCGCTAAAGCCGCCACCGCCAAGAAGTTGTCGGCGTGGATGCCGCTGCTGCCAACAAACCCGTCGCTGTGGACGCACGGGCCGCAGCCGCCACGAAACCCTTGCCGTGGAAGCAGGGGGGCCGTCGCCACCACAAAAGCCGTGGCTCGCCGCCATCAAGAAACCTTCGCCGTTGCCACTTTCTTGAGCCATCGTCGCCCGACGGCTGGCCACGTCAGACATTGGGGTCTTGCCCCGAAGCAGAGTAACCGACTTGAATCTTGATGAACTTGTCTCGGTGTGTGTTCCTCGGTACAACTAGACTAGGTGGGAGGTACAATTCACATGCTCATATGGCCTCGGTGCATACACGACTGGGTTCAATCAGGTCCAACCCATCAAAACAATAGCAAACGAGTGGGTTCAATTAGGTCCGACCCATCAAAACAATATCAAACGTGTTCAACAAAATCGAAACAAGAGCATTCAATCCATTCAGAAATGTTCAATCACAAATCAAATGGAAACCCAAAGATGTATGAAATTATATTAATTGTCATTTGAATGGTTCGTAGGAATAACCTAGAAAAATATAAGTATCAAATAGATTAATCAACTAAACCACAATATATCTTATGATAATGATTTTGTATTTATTTGGAAACAAAAATTAAGCTCAAAGTGGATGTTCAGTTTTCCTTTTGAACTAGCCTATACAGTCGTGCATTTGCACGACTATAGCCTCTCTATATACTTATAACAATTAAGAAGGTACTCTCTCGGTATTTTTTTTATTTGTTGTCATTGCTTGTAAACCACATATTTGACTATTTGTTTTATTCTGGAAATTTATGCAAATATTAATTATTTTGTTATAAGTTGGTTTATTACTAAAGATATTTTAAATATGACTCATATTTTTATATATTTGTATAAATTTTGAAATAATACGAATGGTTAAACACATAATTAAAAGTCAACCGCGACAAATAAAACATAATCCAGAGGGAGTATATATGTGCACTATGCTAATACTAACTTAGCTAAGAGTCTTGCTTGAGTGTGTTGGAAAGTAAGTGAGGCCTTCTTTATATAGAGCTTGATGGCGGCAACTTTTGATGGGAATTGTCGATCATGCCCTCTAGAACCAACCTCAGGATGCAATCCTCAGCTTACACGTGGAATAATACTATCTTGATTTGTCATTAGCAATAGTATCACCATATCTAAGAATGTACCATGCTTAATTAATTTCATGCAACCATCACCTACATCTTTGTTAAAATTTCAAGTGTCATTCGTAGATCTAAATGAAATTTGTATAATGTATTATAATGCTTATATATAGAAAATTTAAATTGGGTGTGTTGTCGTATCAAATTTACAATGTGTTGTATTCAATTCCAATTTACTATACATATTCAACAAATAGACAGACAACTTTATGTGCATCAACCTTGACAGCTCATTAACTATGTGCATCACTGGTTGCTTCTAAACACAAAATTCCTACGTTTTTTTTGCGTGGGAAAAAATTCCTACGGTTATGAAATAAATTTATATGTTTTGTTTATATATAGTAGTACTACCCAGCACCCTACGTGCTACTAGATATGGTAGCGCGCCTATACTCATACCAGTGATCCCTCCCACTATTAGCAACTTGAGTAAAATTTTTACTGCGACAATTCTATCGGACTAACCACTCCCGCAGTATTTAATACTCAGTTGAATTTTTACTATGATCATCTTACCAACTCCTGCACCTGTACCCCTCATAACCTGAGTAAATTTTTCACTACGTTGATGCAGTTTGTTTCTTTCGGTTGCATGTTGATGCTGTTTGTCACAAAACTCGAGTAAAATTTTAACTACGATCAACAAATTACCAATTTCACAAAGGTGTAATGGTCAGCAATTATTTTCACCGTTCTCTTTTGATTTTTTTGGTCGAAACATAGGCAGAAACTATTGGTACATTATGGAATGGATGAGTTATTCTTGGTACAGTCTTATGTTCTATTAAATATTAAATTTGGGATACATATTGAATTATCCCACCTACACAATCTGGATCTGAATATGAATTGACAACGTAAAAATCAACAAGTGTATTAACTCATCTTTTGGATGTACATATAAGCCTTACATATTAATTGGGATTTGGGCACAGCAGGATCATTTACTGCCGCTATCGGCGTCCTGGGCGGCGCCGACACATCGACGTCCTCTCCGGACGACGACTCCATCTTCTAGTTTCAACTCTAATCTCGACTTTGGAGTGTTGTTGTGTGTACAGTCACCGTATATTCTCCTTAGCATTTGAGTCTTGTCGTGACACAAGCGCCATCGTGCAGTTTGCAACGTAACCAACCACAATTATTCTGATCCACGTTCATTATTGGCCTTTTCAATGTTTATTTAGTGGACCTTAGTCAAAGGTTGTGAGGTACAACCGGTAAGATAATCCATATGCAGGTTAGGATAGATTTTTCACCTCAACTATCTCTCTCTCTAAGACCTTCTGGAAGCCTCTTTGTCCAACGGCTATGATCCTTTTTTTTTTAATCCAACGGCCAATATTCATGGTATGACGTGGTGCATTCTAGTGTCAGTTTGGGGTTCCAATTTCATTAATAGAGATTACTCTAAAAGCACCATCAAAGAAAATCTTCGTATGTTTTTTCTATGTTTAATTCCTACAAATCAAAGGATAAATAGTACCAATTCCTTTAGCATTGACATTTCCACGTTTTTACAGTTCTTCTGACAAATCAAAGGGGCATATATTAGAAATAGGGCCTACTAATGCACAAATTATTAGGGCATACTTCGGAGGAACTGTAAAATTTGTGCATCAGTTTATGCATCAATTTATTAGGGTGTTTCTAATTTATGCATCAATTTATTAGAATCAGTAATGTATATACAGATCTGACCGGTGGCAACGTGGAGGAAGTCACCGGCGGTTGGGTCGGCGTCGGCGTGGAATCGCTGCCAGGTAGGCCCCTCGCTCCCCTCTTCCGCGTCGCGCGGCTCCTCTCCAGACCACAACCTCGCCAACGCCATGGCTTTGCCGGTCCCCAAGA
Organism: Leersia perrieri; assembly: GCA_000325765.3. Classification (NCBI taxonomy): domain Eukaryota; kingdom Viridiplantae; phylum Streptophyta; class Magnoliopsida; order Poales; family Poaceae; genus Leersia; species Leersia perrieri. The sequence continues at coordinate 19,715,615 of CM002476.1, read as the reverse complement.
CGAGGCAAGACGGAGCTCCTGTGTTCCCTGCAGACTGCAGGTCACTCCAGCCTCGCAGATCCCACAGTCCCCCTGCCACCTCGGCTCGCTTCTGACGTGGAGGTTGAGACCACATGTCCAGCTAGTAGCGTTGGTCATGGCCTAAAGTGGCTGTGACTTATATTTTAAAATTGATGGAGTACCTTTTTAATGGATATAATAATTACGGTTAGCTTCACATATGTAAACACTCCATTATTTTAAAAGAGTCATGCCATCTAGTGAACTTGATAAACGGTTCTAACATTATAGCTTTATAATGTATAGTATCGTGTTTTGAACTACTCCCTCCGTCTTATATTATAAGGGATTTGAAGTTTTTTTTTAACGTTTGACCGTTCGTCTTATTCAAAATTTTTGTACAAATATAAAAAAATGATAAGCCGTGTTTAAATTACTTTCGATAATAAATAAATCACAAACAAAATAAGTAATACTTCCAAATTTTTTTGAATAAAACGAATGATCAAATGTTACAAACAAAAACTCCAAATCATGTATAATATGGGACGAAGGGAGTAGGATCCTATCACAAACTAAGGTGAAGTTTATAAAAGGCATATGGCTTTCAATGGCTTTGACTTGCAAAGAAGTAATCATTTCATTAAAGGAGTGATCCAAATTGGCAGGGGCCAATTTTTCATGTGTTGCTCCCAAGAAGCCATCGGCTTCACCACCTTAGCCTTCATGTCAAACATCCCAATGTCACGCGGAAGTTGTTTACGATACCGTAGAAAGCTCAAACTGCCATCCGTGAAGTAGATGCAATCTCTGGCCAGTCCAAGCATAATGTCACTCGAAAAAAACATTGTCGAGTTTCTACCAATGAAGATTGACGCGCCACCGAAATTATGCACCTCTCTCCACTTGCTCTCTTCGGGGTGCTCGTCAAGAACAAATGCTTGAAATCTTATCGTTGGATCAGACTCGGGATCATAATGGTAGTTGTGTGTTGCATTATCGTCATCCTCGTTGTCATCCTCATTTGTACCAACAATATCGTCCTCATCACTTGAGTCGCATCGATCGCTACTATGCTCTCTCCATATAAGCATCAGTTTTCCATCAGGCGACTCAGCTAGGTATTTCCTAAAGAGGGGCAAGCCATCTTCGTCCCGCTCCGTAAGCGTTGTGCCATCATGATGTTCCTAGGTTTGAACTAGACCATCCCCGGTGACCATATAGAAACATCCCCGGTAAACGATTAAGTCATCGTACTGATATTGCGTTTGAAGGGGCATCCATCATCTTGCATCACGCTCGCGGGCAAAGACAACCCTATACCTAGGGGTATGCATCATTATGATAGAGTATTCACCAAAACTAGGATCCTATAATGGGATGGCTTTGAGGAGACGAGATGATTGTATTTCCTTTGCAGGCATCTCGGTAACGGGTTGCCAGTTAGCAAATTCGGGGTGGCCCTCCGGCCAATAACTTTTCTCAAATGGCGCTATCTTAAACAAGAACTTGGGTGTGTCGATGTCACCATTAGTTCTCTGAGGACATCAAAGTAACCGGTAGTGGTGATGGACGGCAGCGAGTGTTGGGCGCTGGAGATGGGATTAAGGAGGTGCAGCCCGCACTCACCGTCTGCCGTCACAAGCCAACCATTAGCTGTGAGCCGATGCAAACACGGCTTTGGATGGCGGGGGCAGGCAGGGTGATTGAGCGGCATCGACCATCTGAGAAGGAGAAAAATTCCGCGGTGGCCAGATGTTGGGGGGTGTACGTCACCGCCACCGGCAGCCGGCAGCATGAGCCAAGGCGGTTCAGGCTTGGGCCAAAGGCTGAGACTTCGTGCCATATCTGTCGCCTGCTTGGCTGCTTCCACGTCTTGCACACGGCGCCAAACTTAATCCAGTCCACGAGGACAAGGCATGACTATCAAAATGTCCGTGGGAAGTTTCGTTCAATCCATGGTGGAGGGAGTAGATAATCGATGAGCATGCATGTCGTCGCACGATGGAGTGTTAGTTTGGCCACAGAAAATAGATAGCTCGTGCAACCGTGCAAAGCCATCCGAAGCGGAAACGCATGCTACTATTTGTCCGATGCAAACGAACCCAAGCCCGCATCGCGAATAGCGCACGCGACCAAAGTTTTTCAACGCGTCGCTCCCCCGCGCTCGGTACACTACTGTAATAGGCCCGTGCTAACACTACAGCGACTACTATCGTCGTAAATGAGAACACCCAAAAGACAAAATGAGAACACCCAAAAGACATTAGTACAATATGCTTTGGCAACGGTAGAATGAGATATCAATCGCTTGTCACTCTTGTCGGATCATATTTTCATGCTCATATAACTCGGCAAAAGAAAAATAATATTATTTACTTTAGAAATGTATAAAAAGGACCAAAGTAAGATATCAATTGCTTGTCTCATTTCAGTTCATGAACATTAATCTTCATATACTCTCAGATATATTACCAAATAGTTATCAACTTAGACAGAATGTTCCCATCTACTTATCGAAGGAAAATATGAACTACATAATCTAAAGGACGGTCGCCAGGTACGCATATCTGTTCTCAATGTAACGACGAACAAATGTGAGATCCATAGCTCCTTTGACCACACAATCTCGCAAGTCTGTATTTAAAAAAAAATAGTTAAGTGTAAATTAATTACTTTATGAATAAGCAATTTACATATTATTGGTACAGCTTACTTCGCACAGTGCAGTCAAGATATAAATATCAAGTCGAGTTAGAAACTGTATAAATTTGCAACCAATTAAGTAACACAGTGCAGTCAAGATATAAATATCAATTCTGTTTGATCACCTAACCATACAGTTACAATCGGTAGTACTGAAATTAATCAATCGCAAGTACAATGATGAGCTCTAAATCTAAGCAGCCATAATTGTTTACCTGAGGTGGTTTCGACGCCACTTCCATGTCGTATGGCTGCTTCGCCTCCTCCATGTCGTCTGGTTGCTGCCCCGCCTCAATGTCATCTGGCTGATGCTGCGTTTCGATTGGTGGCACCGTCGCCGATGATGACGGTGTTGCTGGCATTGCTTCCATCACGCACGAGAGCAAGCAAGCTATCCAACCTGACTAATAAAACATATGGCGTACATGCATATAGAGGGAAATATATGTAAAAAAGGAAAGTTCATTTATTTCCATATAAATAACTGGCTGAGAATGCAATGATTCCCATATCAATTAAAGTACATATGGAAACATACAAATTTGTCCAGTCATTTTCCATGTATATGCACATGAGGGTGAACATAAATACTCATAACAAAAAATTCAATCAAAATACTATAATCTGCTATATAGTGTCTATCTGATAAAAGGAAAGTTCACTGATATCCATATAAACATATGTCTATATATAGAGTGCATTGATTTCCATATCAATTAAAGTATGTATGGAAACATACAAATTTGCGCAGTCATCTTCTATGTTATTGTGTTCCTTCTTCTAGCGATCAAAATGCTTACTATCACAATTCAGTGATGTTGTTACAGTAACATGAAAAAAATGCAAATTATCACCAGCTGTAGTTGAAGGCCACCTTAATTTCCTAGACTGAAACTCTTATCTATCTAGTGATTTTCACTTTTGGTAGCCAATTACATTTTGAATACACGCCTGACATAAATTATACCCTGAATACAAGCCTGACATAAATTATACTTTTGGTAGCCAATTCCAGAAAGACGCTCAAAATAATCTTACAACTATCATATAGAAGAGCATACCATGGATCAATTATACCCTACGTAAAACATGATAGTATTGACACAAAATTTCAAGCACATACCATGTGCACTGTAGCAAAATGAAATCACACCCGTAAACTACAATGAGTGATGTGGATCAATTTTCAGGCTAAATGAATCTCGGAAGCTATGATGTGGCAGAATAAGCAAGGTCCTATATAGCATGTTTCTAGAATTGATGTAATTCTCATTCTCTATATATATTTTGGTACACATCACTGAAAAATGTATACTTGCACTCAGATCATATATAATGCAAAGCTATCATGAATTATGATGATCCATAATAAAATTGACCCAACCCCCCGGTGTGTACAACCAGTCATGTCATAGTTGATTACTCACAACTGGCCACCTAAATCGTCATATAGACATATTCAACAAGATATAAAAAAGAATGAAGAAGCGCCGGTTGGTCAAAAGATTTCCTCATTGCTAATTCATTTATAGTCTGACATGATTATGATTTTGCAGGTATAAAAGGAACTAATCGATTATAAAAGAAACGCTTACTAACAAAATCCAGGAATCTTGTTGCAAATTGCAATAACAGAAAATGCATATTATCACCAGTAGTAGTCAAAAAACACCTTAATTTCGTAGATTGCGACCCTTGATAGTACTATCCACTACCGGATCCGAATTTCAATTTGAACACAAGCCCACCCACAGTTCCAAAATCATATGCACCATAATCTAGCATTATCATAATTAGCACCAAACATGATAATATTTGCACAAAGTGTCAAGCACAAACCATGAATCAAACATAATCTATAGTCCAAAACATGACGATCATCACAAAATGACCTCATCAATTTACAGGATTCAGAGAACATCCATCACACAGCCAACGGAAATGGTTCATCACCTTGACGATAGATGTGATGTCGCGGAGCAGGCTCCTCGGGTACCACTCGGGCAGGGGGCTCCTCCTCTTCGGCGTAGTCTTCCCAATGGCTCGGCTTCTCTGCGATGCACGCGTACAGCGAATGGGGAGGACGGGGATCTGGGCACCCAGGTCGTCACCGCCGTCGTCGCAGGGCCGGTAGCGGCGGATCTGGTGACCGCAGCGCCGCCCGGAGTAGCCGCACCCAGATCCGGCCATCGCCCCTGAGTAGACATCACGCCGGTGACCGCAGCACCGCTCGGAGTCGCCGCACCCAGATCCGACTGAGTAAACATCACGCCACCGCCGACCGCGAATCAGCGATGAAAGAGGGAGAGAAGGGGAGCCGGGGATGGCGCGTAGGGACGCGGGAGTGCTGCCGCCGTTGATGCTCAACGGATGAAGCAACTTTACGTTGGATGTGTCACACAGCGTGACACCCTACTATTTGTTTAATTATAGGAAGGATTGAACCGGTTTTCCTTGGTCTTCGAACCCAACGTCCGAACCAAAGCCAGCGCTGCCGCATGCCCAACGCACGCACGCACGCGTAAGCCCAACCCTATTTCGGCCCAGCTATGGCTGTCCAAGTGGCCCGGCCGCGCCCAGGAGTGCTAATGTGCTATTGCCTATTGCCGCCCCGGATATCTCTCGTGCCGTCATTGAACGACGCCCGCGTATACCGCCGCACACAGGGCTGGCTGCCTGCTTCTCTGATGTGCGCGAGGCGCGGTGTTGTTTGCGCTCGCTATTGGAGTAGAAGAGGAACACACAAATCAATCGTGGTAGGCAAATTGCACATTGAAGTGACTGGTCTGAACTGTTGATTGCATGATTGGATTGGCTGTTTAGCTCTAGCAAGTAAGTACATTAGATATCCCAGTCAAGACCATCATGCATGATATAAATCTTATGCTATACCGGTATAGAACTGTAGACGGAAAAGGTGTTGGAAATTTTCCTAGAAGAGGGAATGGCACAGCAAGCCTGAGAGGCTAAAATGGCAGCTCGATGCATGCCCATCTTAAGTTGAGGCTACATTGCAATATATTAATATCAGCTTTTGATTTGTGATCTTAGTCCGGCATATTCGTATCAAAATCTGGGTGCCAGGAAAAACAACGACTTTGATACAGAGGTTCATGGCTATATAGAGAAATTTTATGACGTGTTAACGAATTTGTTGTTGGCGTCCCTCGATATTTTACAAGTTCTATGCATTCTGTTCCATGTGATTGAAAAAAAAGTTATCTGCTCCACCTATGGTGTTTGAGTGTAAACAAATGTATCACTTGCATAGAGTAGGAAAAGTTATAATTCAATTTTTTTTCTAACTCTAGAATTTTGTCTTAATGTTCAGATATTATGTACTCTGTATATATAACACGTAAAGTATGTCGCTGCATCCTTTGCATCTATATATTCGTCTCTACTTGTGTGTTAGAGCAAGTTCAACAGTAGTATCAGTTGTTGGCTCCAATTTTATTTTATATCATATACAAATATTTTATAGCCCACATATAATAAGAGGTTCTAATATTTCAGCTTGTTCTACATAACAATAATATCATATTCTTTATGGATCCAATCATCATCTTTCTTTGTTTTTAAGGTGGGCCTATTTTTTGGTTTGCGTGTATAGCCCGGCTATAAATTAAGTATCCACTGATCTTCTCTCTCCTACTTTTTTTTCTATCAAGTCAACAATAAAGTTTTGGGGACGGCTTAGCACCCTATTATACTTAGCTCTTAGGTCTACAATCAGTTCTGGCTACATGTACCGGGCAATTATGAAACTCAAAACGCCGATTACCCAAAAAAACGCAAAAGACACACAATATGTCCTTATACTCCAATATTTAGTTATGTACATATATTTTCTGAGCTGAGCATGACTTCTAATTTGGGGGTGGAGGACAAGCATCTTTCCTAACTAGGCAATGAGATAGGTAGCTACTCGTAGACTACCTACTCCTATTTTGTACAACAAACATCACACCAAACAACACACCATAACTAGAACCCTCTCAATGTCTAGCTTGCTACTCGAACCTTTCACCACAACTAGCTAGCGGCATGTTCTTGCTGTTTTCCTTTGTTAGGCCCGGTCTACGGTTTACTTTCCCGGATTATACGCCTCATTACAGTTGTGGGCAACTGGGCATGCTCATGCATAGTAATCCACACGTAACAGTACTGGTTTATCGATCGTCGAGCTCACAAAGAAACAGAGAGCAATATATACCAGCGTGGCAACCGGAGCACTGGCCCAGTCGCCTGGGCACACTTGCTGTTGCTGGTAGTGGCGCACTGGCGCGTGCCGATGCATGGAATCACACGAATGAGAACCCGGCAGCGCGCGCTGATGAAAGATGCGCATCAGCGGCAGGCTTCAAACGAAGCAGCAGTATCAGCATCTGCATTCAGCAGCAGCCAGAGCCCAGCCTGCACCCCCGAACGTGACGCCCGGTCCCGCGCGCGATCGTCATGGTCGATCCAAAAGCCCCCCATGATCCTCGCGCCAGAGCCCTGCACACGGCACACGGACCCATCGCCCCCGCCCGCCGTGGGGGACCCGAAAAGTATCAGGCAAAGGCACAGCCGCACAGGAAGGGAGCGAGACTGCGAGAGGCGACGCGCGCGTCCGCTCATCGGAAAAAAGAGGGGCGTGCATGCACGGCAGCGGAGCAGAGCTAGTAGTAAACACGAACGCCCCGCGCGTACCGTACGTGCGCGCGCGATCGCTGCTGGATCGCTCGACTTGTCATGCACCCTTTGCAGTTGCAGCGTGATGTGCCGCTGCATGCGCGCGCCGGGGCCGCCGCCCATTAACCGCTTGTAAATGAGCTTTATTGTTTTCCTTGTGCGTTCGTCGGAAGCAAACAATGCTTTGACTGTTGGAGCACTTTGGAGCAGGCTGGCGCGTGGGGGCTTCGACTGCGAGGGGGCCCCGCCGGCGGAGCAGCGGACAACGGGTGGAGTTCCCAGGAGATCGAGCGAGACGGACAAATCACACAGCTTGCTGACGAGTTGGTCACACAGCTTTGCTGCTGTGTTGGGGGCTTCGTTCACTGCGTGCCCCCGGTCCGTGGAACACATGAACAATGGATAAGATTCGATGGGAGCTGATCGCAGGACTCCGGGCGTCCGGCTCCCCGAAAGGTCGGTTGGAACCAGGGTTCAGAACAGTGCGATGAGTTCTCCTTCAAGAAAATATACGGATTTACTCCCCGCCAACTCTTCTGAATAAGTCGTGTGAAGACTTGTTCACGAGTTAACAAAACAACTCAAATAATATATTTAACATTTTATTTCTAATGCATTTGACATGGTGAAGTGTTAAGGGAAGCTTAATATTAGTTTGCCATAATCCATAGAAGAAAAGTTCTAAATAGACAAATTTTCCTATGAAAATCCATAGAAACCATAGCCAAAGCAAAATTTCCTGTACTCCAATCCTATGCACCGAATGAATAGTAATAATTTCTATAGGAATTATTCTGTGCTTTCCTTAATTTTTTTCCAACAAATCAAACAAGCAAGTAGGAGTGGCATCTATTATATTATTGAAACAACTTTGAAAGGAGGCACCACGTTCGTTCTAGGGCTAGAAATTTCCACATTTATCATGAAAAAAACAGTTGTAGTAGGAATAAAGTTTATGAATTTAAGAAAGGTATAAAGTCCATATATAAATATAGTTTCAAAAAACTGAAATTTGGTATTTAAATACAAGAAAAATTAAAAGAGGGTATAGAGTCCATATAGAAATGCAATTTATAATCAAGTGAAGTTAAATTTGTGAATTAAAAAACATGAAATATTCTAAGAAAGGTTAGTGTCCACATAGAAATAACTGAAATTTGGAATTTTAAAATAATAAAACTTGAAAGAGGGTATAGAGTGCATATCGAAATGCAATTTATAAATAAGTGAAATTAAACTTATGAATTTTGGAATTAAAAAACATGGAATGTTGTGAGAAAAGTTAGAGTCCATGTTGAAATACAATTTAGAAAGAGTAAATTTCACAAAACTACAGGTATTTTGTACAATCTATCACAAAACTACAGATTTAAGAACTTGTTTCAAAAATCTACAGATTTAGTGTCTTTGTCTATCACAAAACTATAGATTTAAGAGCTTGTTTCACAAAACTACAAATCAAATATCTCTATTATCATAAAACTACAAGTTTAGTCTCAATTATCACAAAACCACAGGCTTTAGCAATACATTATCACAAAACTACATGTTTTAGCATTACTTAAACCTGTAATTTTGTGATAATGAAAACACTAAACTTAATTTTGTGACAATAGAGACATTAAATCTATAGTTTTATGAGACACGTTCTTAAATTTGTAGTTTTATGATACACTGAGACATTAAATCTGTAGTTTTGTGAGATAAGTTCTTAAATCTGTAGTTTTGTGATAGATGATGCAAAATACCTGTAATTTTGTGAAATTTACTCATGTAGAAATAGTTGAGAGAGAGAGCATGCAAATAAGATGATGACAGATGGCAAGAATTCTATAAACTAAAAAATATAGCCCGGTGATGATAATGTATGATTTTTTAAGGTGCAAACGACAAAAAGTGGAGGGGCAGCGGGCAGGCGAGCGGAACCCTGGCAATGATAGGGTTCAATTTATATATTTAAGTGTTGATGACAATGAGTCAATGAAGAAGAGAGACGACCAATGAGTCAATGAAGAAGAGAGACGACCAATGTGCGATTGAGAAACAAGCATCGACTACCAAACAATGCAGGCTTCCTTGGAAGATGTTAAGTGGCTTTTAAATATAAATGATTATACAATTTAAGAAATCAAAGATATAAACCAATCATGGAAAGATGAATTAAGAAATAAGGAAGGAAATCTTTAAGTGCAAGCGGGACTCGAACTTATAGGGCTTTTTTTATCCCAAGAGATTCAATACATTCCGGTTGATGATAAAAATATAAAATGAGCCGACTATTATATTTTTAAAATATAACATGTATAAAAATATAGATCATTTTGAGCCATAATATAAATTTGTTTGGGTGCTAGCTGCATTATGCAGGCCACCTTCTAGTTTGTATGAATCAAAGACAAGCGTGGAATAATAGTTGTAACTTGTAAATTGTTTAAAAGTGCAAAATGGTTTATACTACTATCTGGGAAAGGGTTGAGAATCCTAAAATGATTTATATCTGAAATTAGAGGTGGTGTAAGAAATTTTTATTTTAAATTTTCTGCCTGGTAGTCAATACTCCATATTGGGGCAATAAAAAGACAAGTACTGGCAAAGCAGCGTATGCAAAGCCTTTACAATGAAAAGTATCATGTTCTTCTTTAAAAAACATATTAGCTCTCCACAATGGTATCCATTTTGTCCTTCAACATCATCACAAAGTAATACTCCCTTGGTCTATAAATATAAAAGACTAGACACATACTCCGTATATCTTATATTTGGTGACTAAAGGGGCCATTCAGCTGCTATTCCATGGCTCCTAAACATGGCCTAAGGGAGGAACGATAGTATATTTTTTGATGCCTTGCACTAGTAAAATCTTTAATTAACACATTGCCTAAATTTTCAGTACATAGGTCAGGCTCATCCATTGCCCAACGCGCCAATGGCTTGGATGAAGATCTACAGTAAATTTGAGCAGTATACATATACCTACACAGTAATCACTACTGCTCAGCTATACAGCAGAGTGGTGCTGTTCTCAGACACTCGGATCAACACGGGCCTGCTGCGCTAGTCGCTAGTCCGGTATGGTCGATTCTTTCGGGCGATAGAAGTTGACGGTATACTAAATTGTCGACAGTACACCAAATTGAATAGGATGACAGGATTGACTCGGCGTTCTGTTTTTATATAGGACTGGTGTCAACCTAGGTGATGCTTAATCTGTAATTTAGGCCACGTTTTGTTCAAAAAAATTTTAGGCATAGAGGTCACATCAGAAGTTTGACCAGATGTCGGGACGGGTTTTTAGACACAAATAAAAAAACTAATTTCACGGCTAGCCTGGAAACCACAAGACGAAATTTTTGAGCCTAATTAATCCGCTATTAACACATATGGGTTACGGTAGCACTTATGGCTAATCATGGCATAATTAGTCTCAAAAGATTCGTCTTGTCGTTTACAATCCAACCGTGTAATTAGTTTTATTTTTTATCTATATTTAGTGCTCCATACATAAGTCTAAATATTTGATGCAATGTTTTTTGGAAAAGAATTCTGGATCTAAACGGGGCCTTACACATTATTACAATCGATTGAGCTGGAGTGCTGAACAACCAGTAGGGATGAGAATGATCGGAAATGATATCATTTTAAGAAAATAGTTCTTGGTTCAGTTTAATTATTTAGTGACGAACAATACCACACTTAAGAAATTAGAAAAAATAACATGATTAAAAAACAAATACGGTTGAAAACTATATCAGTCCGATACTTGACCAGTAATAAATTTTGGCCACCATTTCCATGCCGGTTGGCGAGTCATAATTTTCAGAAGCGACACCTCCATCGCATAAACCATGCGCAAATTAACATGGTGCGCGTTGTTGACTGTCCCAGGTGAACAGAACACAGTTTATATATTTGATTTGCAAAATTACGCAGCTTTTACCTTCACAAAAAGGTTCGTCCGTTGTACAGTACTATCAAAGAAGTAAATCAAAGGTCAAAGATAGGAGTACACTACCCAAACACTGCTGCAAATGGCGAGGGCAGTGCTGGTCACTTTTGATTTCTCACTTTTTATAAGCAGAGGTTGGGAAGTCATCAGAAGACAGAGAAGGCAGAGGCATGGACGCGGTCCAGGGAATGGAACATGATGCCGCAGCGCAGGGGCAGCGCGTCGCCAGGCAGGCAGGCAGGGCCATGGCGAGGGCAGTGCTGTTACTGCTGTGCTGACAGACCCACACCCGATAAAAGCGAGGGCGAAAGCGAGCGGGCGAGGTGGACGCAACACCCGCCTCTACTACCGCTGCACACTGCCTGCCTGCCTGCTTGCCTCCTGCGTTTGCTGCTCCGGCCGTGGTGGTCTTTCCTCTTTTACTCCCCTGTTCCCTGTTCGTATATAGTTTTATACACATGCACGGCTGCATGATCCCCCTCTGCTCGATTCTCCCCTTCTCTCCCCACGGGTGGACGGCGAGCTAGCGCGCATCTGCTGCCGCATCGCCCATCGTATGGTTGGCGACTTGGCGTGGCTCTCGCTGCTGCGAGCTCACTCAGTAGTCAACAGTTGCAGCCGCGAGCGAGTGCGAGGGGCAGCCTGGCGCGGGGGCCACAGGGGGCCATCAAACTTTGGCATGCATGCGTCAACAGTCGTATACACGGTCGGGTACAGATGACATGAGCGCGTCGTGGCATGCATGGATCGATGATAATTCTGGGAAAAGAAGGATGATTGGATATTTGGATGGGATCGATGGGCGATGTCATCTCCCCGCACGATGCCAGAGCTGTCGATGGTAGTCGAAATCCGTTTATCCATCTGATTTTATACATGCCACGTACCGACGCTTGACTCTTGTGTGATGTCATGCTGCTCAGGCTTAAAGACGCGAGTAATAATAACCAACCGGTTGAATTGAACTTGGTGTTCAATGGCGATGCACTGATCACTGATCGAGCGGGCCGTGCAGTAACGAAATTAAAGCAGGCTGGCAAGGAAGTCACTGTAGATAAAAGAGCAAGCGCGCATATATTTACTGCGTCATGATCCATTAATATTTTAACCGGCATCGATACACATCTTTTAACAATATCATTAGGCAGGAGCGGACGGCGAACGACGTGGGTTGGGCTATGTTGAGAACCGACAATGGCGGCACAAGGCAGGAGCGGGCTGTGGACGACGACGACGTGACTGGCGGCGGCAGCTCGAGACAGGATCTGGAGACGACGACCGGCGACAGAGCGGGATCTGGCAGCACGACTGTGACGGTGGCACGGGATCCGACGACGGCAATGGCGAGGAAGGAGGCGACGACCAGCTCAGGATGACGAGGACCGGCGATGACCGGATCTGGAGGCGTAGGGCGGCGAGCCGGCGATGACGACCAGATCTTCAGGCACGGGGCGGTGAATCGATAACCAGCGACGACCAGATCTAAAGGAGCGGGGCGGCGAGCTGGCGAGGACGGACAATGACCAGCTCAGGACGACGAGCCAACAATCTGTAGGTGTCCCACGTCCATCTTTTTTTTTTCTCACATTTTATCCATGGAACCATTCATATAATAATGGAATTAATTTTTGATAGTGGAAGATTTTTTCCTCAAATATCTTGAAATTTAATATTTTGAGGGGGTATGTTTGCCCATGGTGATCACGCATGCTCATCCACCCTACTTCTTCCAGCCCCCCAAAAAAATATTGGACCGCTAAATCTGACCTCATTCCTTCTAAAAAAGAAAATTGGACCGTCATATCCACTCAACCAAATAAAAAATCAGATCGCCATATTAAAAAACTGGTCCGTCATATACTATCCCACTTTGACCGTTAACCAAACACACTCTAAGATATTATGTGACAAGATATGAAGATTATTTAAGGTGGATGGGGAGGATAAATTCAACCAAAAGAAACCAACGGAGTAGCACCCACCAAGAGAGGGACAAAGAGAAGTTTTCATCAGAAGTTCGACAAAGAGCAAATTTGATAAACCATTGATCAACACACTCCAATAATGTAGGATACAACACATCACAATGCAAATCAAATAATTGCCCCAAAATGCATCCGAAAAGTCATAACATCACACAACATCTAAGCTAGCCATGGACCACGGGCCGGGCCAACAGGGGGAAGGTAACATGGCAACCAAAGGTTGTTAACACACAAGAAGAGGGAGGATCTTTCGGAAACAGCTCAACGAATCGTGTCCCGGGATGCAGAAGAAGGCCGGCCCCCCTGGCTGGCTATTACTCGCAGTACTGTGTTGTACATCTCTAGCTAGGTTGGGGAAGGGAAAAGATATGGACAAGAACATGTTCAGAGGGCTACAGGAAGTTGATAGTAATGCCAACGTGGACGGCTTGGGGGCCGGTGTTCAAGGCACCACCAGCCGTTCTTTCTTTGGACATCATGCCCCCCCCCCACACCCCACCCCGCTCAAATCCACCATGATTCTATATGATCAATGCTGTTTAATTAAGGTCCAGCCGTTTCAGAGGACCGGTAAGCAAAAGTTGTGGGGTTTG
>CM002476.1:19674979-19701608 GCA_000325765.3 Leersia perrieri | reverse complement strand
CCGTACCACGCAGCCGCCTCCCGCGCTGCCGTCGCGCCGCCATGCCGCGCGGCCACCACACCGCCTCCCGCGCACCTACTGCAGAGATGGACATGCATGAGAAGAAAAGGATAAGGAAGACTTAGAAAAAATGAGAAGAGAAAAGATAAGGAAGAAGGGAAAGAGGGGACAAGAGATAAAAGGACAAGGTAAGAGCTAGGGTCCCGGTTGGCTATTCCAACCGGGATTAAAACTGGCCTTTAATCCCGGTTGGTTATACCAACCGGGACTAAAAGATAGTATAGGCCTCATATTTTTTTAACCGGGATTAATGTGTTCGCTCTGTCCGGGCAATATACTTTAGTCTTAGTTGGTAATATGAACCGGGACTAAAAGGAGATTTAGTCCCGGGTGTAATTTGGTTCGGGACTAAAACTCTGGATATTTGCCCCGTTCTCTATTAGTGATATATGGCAAACTATAACTAGCTTGAGAAAATACATAGAGTGACTTATCTGCGGAACTGAATAAAATAGAGGGAGGTGCCGCTTAGTTGATTTTCCATGTTTTATACCGAGTTTAGGCTAATACGGCTGCCTAAATTTATAATGAGAATGGTACATGCATAATGAAAATATATAAACTATAGCCCAGCCATACGAGTGACTAGGAGGAGATATGTGACGTACCATAAAAGTATTGGATATGAAATGTCCCTTTTATCTGTTTACAAACTACTCCTATACTAAATGGTATTAGCATGGACTAGGGAAGTGTTCACGCCATCATGGCTTATCGCACGGTGGTTATAATGGTGAACATGGAAAATAAAGGAAAATGATGGATTTTTTTTAAAAAAATATACAAATAGTACCTGATTTCTATTCCCATATTCTCAACAAGTGAAAATGACAAAATCTACCTTATATTTTGGAACTTCTATGAAATTAGAAAAAACTGAAAAAAAAAACAAAAGATGTGTTGGGATATATTATTTCTACTTTGTCTAAATCTAAAAAATATAGCAAAGAATATGCCAGTAAATTATGTAATATTATATTAATTTTCTAGATCTCCCATTTCTTGGATGTTCCATAAATTTTTAGCATTAAATTTTTTATAATACATTTTACTTTTTTCCAGCTTTAACACTCTGTGATAACAACAGCTTACTGCCTGCAACATTGTATTATCACATGGAGTTTAACATTTTGAATTAAAAAGTTTTAAAATACAAATTTAGGGCTTCTTTGAATTAAGGAGATTCGTAGGATTTTTTAAGGATTCAGATCCTTTGGAATTATTTCCTATGTGACCTTTTGGTCTGTAGGATTTGGTAGAAAATTTCCATTAGGAGTCACTCTTTTCCTCCTCTGTTTAGAGATTTTAAGCATGGTTTAAAAGCCTGAGAATTCCAAGGCAACATCTCTCTTTTATCTCTTTCTTCTTAACTCCACTATAATCATATCTCCTCTAAAGTTTGTGTGAATTCCGAATGGAGTATCCAATCAACCAATTCAACAAATTCCCGCGGTTTCATTTTAGGTAGAATTTTATATAACATGGACATTTGCTGCGTATTTCCTGTTCATATATTTTTCATTTCCTGCATTACAAAAGTTCCCTAACACATATTTTCACGTTAGTTGCACTATTATTGGGATAGACACACACACCTACCTGTAGTAGGGCGAATCCTAGACTACGAAAGACAAATGTTTAGCAATGCCATAAGTTTTTTACGTTTTGTTGGTATTGGACTACTCCCTTGATCACTGAATATAAAAGTTTTGTATTTATATTATATAGATACAATCACTTATATTCAGAGATGTAGAAAAGAGCAGCAAGTTACAACTGCATAGGAATAAGAGCCTCGCTTCGGTGGTCTCTATTGTTAATATTATACTAATAATAATAGAAATAATTTAAACCATCTATATAAGAGCACCCCTCCAGGTTTTTCAATTACCATTAATTAGGGTGGAAGTGTAAATCAATCCAATCTTTTGGATTAAAATAGATATACGATTTAGATTGAATTTTTTAAGCTATAGGGATAAACATTATGTTTTTAAGCTGGAACCAGGAATCTTACTTTGCTCACGTTAGGATCAGACCGGAAGCCCCATAAAGGTACAGCAAATCAACATTTATCAGGAGCCAACAAACTTTTTACGAACAAACCTGTAATAAGAAAACATGTATATACTGTAGTAGATCGTGAGAAATGTTGCTTCGTACCCCAGGTGCCTGGTGGGCTGGCCCCAATATGTTTGCCAAGACTGCAGCAACCAGCAAGTCAGTGAGCCGGTGATGGAAAAGCAAAGATGCAGCAGCATTACGTTTTTACTGTACTCTCTGCTAATAAAAACTCAGCAGCACTTCACCACCGGGACAGTGTCACTGCGGCAGCCTCACAGCGTGTCGCTGCTGGCTGCGGCCAGCCCACCTCTGCCGCTGCCGCAGCTGCTGCCCCTTCCGGCCTTCACTGCGCGTTCCAGCTGACCCCAGTAGGCAGTAGCTTTGTATTTTTCTTTATATAAACAATCCTCTTTTTTAAAAAAGAAATTTATAATATTAAAATAAGACATAAATACATAAATCATCTCGTTGATCACTCTAGTTTTGATATTTCCACCTCATAAACTTTTTTTAAAAAAAATACTTGCCCTTACACTATTGGACCAAAATATTCTTCCCCACCGTCTTGTTGTTGCGTTGAGATAACCTTAATTAAAACTACACTAGAAATGAAAGAGGAAGATGTCTCGATTTTGATTGCCTTTGTGCTCACCTCTCTATCTATAGTTGTGTTGGACTAATCTTGTAGCCATGCTGGACAAGCATGATCTACATGAGATGACCTGCTGTGTTGTGAATCCACGTCAGAAGAAATGGATCAAATCATCTACTCATATGTTGGGAGGAAGTAATTTCCACATGATGTGTTGTGTGGATGGGGTTTTGCAATAAAACCAGTTATGAAATAGAACCAAAACAAGAGGGATAATTAAAATGTCTTATACAACGTTTTCTTAGAAAGAGAGTTTAAATGAGTTATAAATTGAGCTCGGTTACATTGCTTAGTGATGGAACTTTTCATTTAGGATAAGTTTTAACTTACACATTTGCTTGCCTAGGATATCAACAAATACATTCATGTATGCAAGCCCACACGATATGCCGGTCTAGTCTTTCGAAGCTGATCACTGGGATATGGTGTATGTATTTATAGAGATAGGTGTGTACATGTAGTAATATAAGCGTTCGGTTGTGTACTTTTTAAAAAAGTTTACGTAAGTTTGTTTACTATTTTCTTTTAAAGAGTTAAAATAATGAAAAAAATCGTGGTTTTGACGTTTCTTCCGTCTGCTTAGCCGCAGAGGTTGGCATGGCAGGGGTAAATAAATTCTACTGCTCCTTAAATTAAAACATAATGACTCGCTCATAGTACTACGGGCTTTTGGAGTAAAAGAAGTGAAGTGGGCGAGAGAGACAGGCAGCGCAAGGAGCTGGAGCCGAGCGCAGTGAGACTGCTCCATCTGCCTTGCTCTTTATCCAACAATATTTGTAGGCCGTAGCCCTGGCTCCCCCTCTGCCGCCTACGAGCTCCCTTCCCTTCCCTTCCCTTCCCCCACCACCACACCACCTCTATAGCCAGCCAGCCAGCCATTCATGGCCATCACCACCATGTGTCTCCTCCCCACCTCCTCTCGTCCTCACCCACTCCCCTCTCCTCTCCATTAAACCCCAAGCGCGCGCCTCGATCGACTCCCTTCGATTAGCTCTATCGACCGCGGCGGCGGCGGCGGCGGCGCAGACTAGCTGCTGGATATGGTGGGCATCGACCTCAACACCGTGGAGGAAGAGGAGGAGGAAGAGGAGGAGGGATGCACCGGCGCGGCGCTGGCGAGGGCGGCGGGGGGCGGCGGGGTGTGCCTTGAGCTGTGGCACGCCTGCGCCGGCCCCGTGGCGCCGCTGCCGCGGAAGGGCAGCGTCGTCGTGTACCTGCCGCAGGGCCACCTCGAGCACCTCGGGGCCGCGGCGTCGTCCGGCGCCGCCGCGGCCGCGGTGCCTCCGCACGTGTTCTGTCGCGTCGTCGACGTCAGCCTCCATGTGGGTGCTCGTGGCGGAGCTCTCGCCGCCGTCGCACGAGCGGCCTCAATGTGTTCGATGTATTGACTGAGAGAGAGTCTTCTTCCGTTTGTGCTGTGCTGCAGGCGGACGCCGCGACAGACGAGGTGTACGCGCAGGTCTCGCTCGTTGCCGACAACGAGGCGGTGGAGAGGCGTATGCGGGAGAGGGACGACGGCGCGGCCGGCGACTGCGAGGGCGAGGACGCCGCCGTGAAGCGGCCGGCACGGATCCCCCACATGTTCTGCAAGACGCTCACGGCCTCCGACACCAGCACGCACGGCGGCTTCTCCGTGCCGCGCCGCGCCGCCGAGGACTGCTTCCCGCCGCTGGTACGGCGGCGTTAGCGATTAGGACAAGTTACCTCCCTGTGGTTTGTGGATTGCTCGTGTGGTGACTCTGTTCCGCTTGGCGTGTGCAGGACTACAGCTTGCAGAGGCCATCCCAGGAGCTCGTGGCCAAGGATCTGCACGGCACGGAATGGAGGTTCAGACATATCTATCGAGGTGATTCGCTGGTTTAGCCTATCTTGGTGACTCAGATATCAGCCGTACGAGTCACTAACTACCATATATGTACATACAACTTGATTATTTGGCTTCTCCCCGGGAACATAGGATTATTTTTCTTAACGTGTGAGAACCTAATAGTAACCTACAGGCTGTACAGTCCTACGCCTTCCTTAGCACATCAGCAGGCTGTTCAAACAAGTGTACTTTGTTCACCAAATAACTCGTTAGTTTTTTTGGGGGGAGTTTCAGTTATGATTAACCAGGTGTCCATTTCAGATACATTTATCATGTCTAGGACGGGCAAGTGAGCGAGGTCAAGTTTTGATGAAGCAAGCAAAACAAACTGTAACTTGGCTGCCTGGATGTACATATACATTAGGCTCTATTCACTTACTGTGACAAACTATTTGTTATGTATGCATAAACTGCCTACTCTACAACTATAATGTCATAAGCTCTAATAATTAAGCTAATTGCACTTTGGAGGAGTCCTGTAAAAATTATGATCCATGTTTCATAGTTTGCCTCTAATTGTTACAGGCCAACCACGGAGGCACCTATTAACCACTGGATGGAGCGGGTTTATCAACAAGAAGAAGCTAGTGTCCGGGGATGCAGTGCTATTCCTCAGGTAGGTTTATTGCCCATGTGCTCATGAACATAACTAGAAACGAACTGAAGCTTCTCTTTTGTAATGATCTCCAGAGGTGAAGATGGAGAGCTTCGATTGGGAGTGCGCCGAGCTGCTCAGCTAAAAAATGTATCTCCTTTTCCTGCACTTCATAACCAGAGTTCAAATGCTAGTAGTCTTAGTGAAGTTGCACGTGCTGTGGCCGTGAAAAGTATTTTTCACATCTACTACAATCCAAGGTAATGAGGTACTTTCCTGGTTGTTTGAATATTTAAATACCTGTCCTTGTTGATGTTATTTGCACAAGTCACCATTATCTAAAAAAATTGTGAAGTCACAGATGCACATAATACTGTCCTTTTCTATTCAGTCAAGCAGTCAACCATATAATAAGAGAAGGTCCGACCGACAGACAGACACAGCAATAGCTTGTGATAGAAAAAATATGCACATCAGCTATGTATTGTTAAATTGTACCCACATATTTATTCCTTGTTCCCTCATGTCAAGTTCAGATTTCAGATCATGTACATCAGTGGCACATTTTCAGTCACTTGGAATAATTTTCCAATTCTGACATTTTTCAAACACTCATTGTTTATATCATGGGTCTGGACTTGTAATTTTGTAGTATTAGAAGTCAAGTTTGCGTGGTTCAATATAGTAAAGTCAGTTCCGGCAGTATCCAATCCAACCATTTTGTATCTTAATACTAGTTTCCTGGCTGTCTTCGCTGACCCTGACCATGGAGAATGTGTGTTTTTACGACATTTATTTGTTTTCTTGGACATACTAAATAATGCCATATTGCCATTGTCTGTGTTCCTAAAAAATGATGAGGAAGTGCACACTGAGGCAGCAATTTAGGTTTCAGCTGATGCATCTAATTTTCTTGTTTCCAAATGTTCGTGTGCTGTTTCCAAATGTCATCATTTGGCAATAGTCGAACAATTTTAGCAATGGTTTGTTCTATTTCTAAAATACATCAGATAAAAAAAGATAAAAAGAAGATGAATAGTTTAGTTTCATTGTAGTGACAATGTTCTTTCTTTCAATGAGTCCATGCATTTGGAACGTGTAACCTCTAACTGTTCTTCAGTGTGCTATGTTCCATATATGAATTTGGTTAAAACTCTTCAGAGTTATAGATTTTCTTGTTGTCTACCTCTCTCTTGTTAGATAATGTCTTGATGTTAGTTCCTGCCTTTAATAAGTTAGTTGGACTCACAGGTTAAGCCATTCTGAGTTCATTATACCATACTGGAAGTTTATGAGAAGCTTCAATCAACCCTTTTCTGTTGGGATGAGATTCAAACTGAGATATGAGAGTGAAGATGCTTCTGAACGAAGGTATGATGCAGTAATTGTATTACCTTTTGTGAATGGGATTGCAATGGTAAAGATATTTCTAGCTTGTGCTTGGTTTTGCAATAAAAAAATGTTTTTCAGGCGTACTGGAATAATAATTGGAAGCAGAGAGGCAGAACCAATATGGCATGGCTCAAAGTGGAAATGTTTGGTGGTATGCTCTCTGATATATTGCTTTGCACATGAGATGGGTGCCAAATTTATCTTACCTGATGTTATACTTCCTGGGTCCGTGTCTTTCAAAAAGCAGAGAGCTTCTGTCTTTAGCTTTCAGCATTTTGTGTCTCATGTCTGCTTTTTATCTGTTGTGAAGTATAGTTTATATGGTCCAAAATATTTAATAGATTTAATAGGTTCATACAAGGGTAAAGTACAAAAACAAAGGCATTTAACCTTTGTATGCGAAATAAACTTTTCTTACGAACTTAAGACACTTGGTGATAATTTCAGTGCTTGCAATGCAGATGTAAATTCCTGGTGTATTGATGTTATACTTAAGGTTCTGTATCTTTTTTTAATGAATTTCTGATCACATTAATTTTGAAGAATTCAATATGCTATAGGTTAACTCCCTTAACCAAATTACGTGAGCCCTGAAAATAGCAGCCTGCATTTCTGCTTATCTGCTTATATATAGGATAGGATGTAGAGTTTAAAAGGCATACTTAACATGCCATGGTGGGTAGGGCGTTGTCTTTAAATTATTAAAATTTTCTCCGTTTTGATTCCAAATTTTTATCATGTTCTTTATTTCCAGTATTGTATTGTGATGGTGATAGGTGAAATGGGACGATGATGTGGAGTGTCGTTGGCCTAATGGGGTATCTCCTTGGGAGATTGAGCTTAGTGGATCTATTTCAGGATCTCATCTGTCCACTCCCAACTCAAAACGGCTGAAACCATGCTTCCCCCAAGTTAATCCAGATATTGTACTTCCAAGTAGGTTCCATGTACAATTCAAGTTCCATTTACAAGTCCCAAGCAGAATCATTTTCTATGCTGCATGTTCCCTGCTGAACTCCTTTTCCTTTTTCCCATTTTGGCAGATGGAAGTGTTTCTTCAGATTTTGCGGAGTCTGCCAGATTCCACAAGGTCTTGCAATGTCAAGAATTGTTTGGTTTAAAAACTCGTGATGGTACTGTCAATACAGCTTCCCAGGTGACTGAAGCAAGAAAATTTCAGTATCCTGATGAACGGAGTTGCTTTATCAGCATGGGTAACAATTTCTCAGGGGTTCCGAAACTTGGTGTGAAAACTCCAAGTAGAAACCTTGGGTTTTCCTACCATTGCTCAGGCTTTGGGGAATCTCAAAGATTCCAAGAGGTCTTGCAAGGTCAAGAAGTGTTCCGTCCTTACCGAGGAGGTACTTTGTCTGATGCCTGTATAAGAGGTTCTGGCTTCCGTCAACCTGATGGCAACCATGCATCTGGTGCAGCATTTAAATGGCTTGCACCACAAGGATGTGATCATCATGGGATAACCACACCAGTTCTGCCGCAAGCATCCTCTCCATCATCTGTGCTAATGTTTCCGCAAACTAGTTCAAAGATGCCTGGACTTGAATACATATACGGATGCATGGATAGAAATGAGAGTAGTCAACATTTTAAGACTGGACCTACTCAAGATATGGCAAGAGCTGATCAAACATTACGACTCTGGCCTCATCTTATCTCAGGCAAAGTGCTAGATGAATGCAAGGGAAATGAGAAGTTGCACTCTCCAGTCAGTGGCGCAGAGCATGAATCAAATAACAGTTGTCTTAATACAAATGGCTGCAAAATCTTTGGTATATCTTTGACTGAAAAGGTCCAAGCAGGCGATGAAGTGGATTGTGCCAATGCCAGTTATCATTCTCGCCTCCAGTCTTTAAAACCACAGATGCCAAAATCACTGGGCAGCAGTTGTGCCACGGTAAGTGCTCTACCGAATTTTCTTTTGGCATCTTCTTCCTGTGACTGCTTGTTAACTGTAATATTTACAGGTTCACGAGCAAAGAGCTGTCGTTGGCAGGGTGGTTGATATTTCAGCAGTGAATACGATGATCTGATGCATTTGATGTATCCTGGGAGTATATGCAGAAATAACGACCCAGCAATAGTGTCCTTCCATTCTGGCTCTCTCATTTCTCTGCATGCTGTTGCTCCAACATCGCCATTTTCGCACGCTGTCACCGCATCCTGGATGATGAAAGGAGAAAAACTGATGATGCACGAAGCAAAGGATACTTGTCAAGTTCGTAATGTACTTCGTAGCTTTAAGTATCTTAGGGTAACAACTATTTTAAGCTCTCGTTGTAATCAGCATTTATGTTGCATGACCTGCTTGCATACTCTGTTAAGACATATGCCCCTTAGAGGGGAGTATTTCCAATTTGTACGTTAAGACATATGCCTTTTAGAGGGTTTGCTCGTGGCAGCAACCCTTAATTTGTAAATTCCAAGTATGGGGACCGATCGAGGGGCTTGTTTGGTCGTGGCCTCATGGGACATAATAATCCTATAGATCTATACTAAGTAGAATCCATAAGGCCATGTTCAACGCGCCGAGCTGGAGCGTGGTTCTGGACTTCCAGCTCGGACGCGGTTCGACGTGGCTGTCGCGCGTCGTGGTCTGCCAAGGCGAGCGTGGCTCCTGCAGACCCTGGTGGTTTGGGCGGCTCTGGGGCTTAGCACCATGGGTTGGAGAGAGCGTGGCTTCGTCGCCCCATGGCTTGGACCAACTGTTTCACCAACTTTTCCCAAATACCCTGCTCGCTCTCCTCCTCGACGCATCCGCCCCGTTCTCGCTCTCCTCGTCAATCCCGGCGATTTGCGCCGTCTTCCTGATGCCCGTCTCCTCCCGCCGTTGAGCCGTCGTAGTCCTCTCCGCAGCAGAAAGAAGGTAACACTAAAGAGTATTCGTCGTTTGTTCTTTGTTGTTTTTGGCGTGTTCTTCTCGAAATAACGATTTTTAGTGTGATGTTTAGGATGGATATCAATTCGTCCGGATCATTTCTCAACCTCCAAGATCCAACTGTTGTTGCAAATCTTTCGCAGTCAAGCACACCCCCAGGATTTGCGAGCTTCAATTCCTTTCCATATGCACATGTTCCTTTTCCCCTTTTCTCCACGCAGCCGCCACCGTCTGCTGCCGCAGAGAAGGCTGGCCCGAGTTCAAGACGCCGGAAGAGGGTGACAGCCAAAGCACCAGCCACAAATGTAGAAGCTGCACCGGCTGATCAAGCAGCACATGAAGGAGATGGGCCGGGGAGAATGTACTACAGGGTGGAGGAAGATATTCGTCTGGTATGTCATGTTGTTCATCGTTTAACATCGTTTATATCTTGTTGCATGTTAGGACTTATCATAGATGCCTTGTTTATTTGCTTGTGAAATCATGAATTTTCATACCCTAATGTGTGTATGTACATTCTGTTAATCATGGCCACAGACTGCAAATTGTGTCCTTTCATCATTTTATTTTGTATATGTTGATAAAAAACATCATGTACATCCTGGTGGTCATGGTTGTATGGTAAAAATTATGTCTTTTCATCAATGCATCGGGTGTATGCAGCTAGAAAATTGACATTAGTGTAGGTGTTCATGTTCATGTCCATCTTAATCTTGTTCATCACTGCATAAGTCCTGAAAATTGTGTTTTTTCACAGTGTTCATTATCATCTTGATCTTGTTCTTGTAGGTTAGTGCTTGGTTGAATAACTCCACAAACCCAATTGAAGGAACCAATAGGAAAGGGGACACTTACTGGAGCCAGGTTGCTGCTGAATACAACAGCACAACCCCTGAGGATAGGCAGAGATCAGTGGGTAACCTGAAGAGCCATTGGCACAAGACTAGCAAAAAAGTGACCCTTTTTAATGGATGCTACATTCAGTTGAGGGATACATACGTGAGTGGCAGAAATGAGGACATGCTTTTGAAGCAAGCTAAAGAGCTCTACCATAGCAGACAAGGTGCCCCATTCACATATGAGCATTGGTGGGATGTGCTGAAGGACTCACCCAAATGGAACATGCATTTCCTAGCTGGTACTCAAAAGAACATGCCTGTTGTATGTGATCTCAACCAGAATGCACCACCTCCTGAGCCCCCAAGGCCAGTTGGCATTAAGAAGGCTAAGAAAGGAAAAGAGAAAGTTCTTAGTTCAGAAGTGGTTGAAATGCTCGAGACCCTTACTGATGCACAAGTGGCTAATAAGGAAGAAGATGAGAAGATGAAAGAATTCCAACTTCAGATTTCAGAGAAAAAGATAGAGGCCACCAACAACATTTTGATGGCAGCTGAGAAGAAGCTTGAGGCAAAGAGGCTAGATCATAAGAAAGAGTTGCTGTTCAAGATGACTGAGATGCTGAAGGAGGACACATAAAAAATGGAACCATGGGCAAAGGAACTCCATCAGGTTACTATTACCAAGATCACTGATGCTCTTTGGAGGGATGGGGGCAATTGAAGTGGTAAGATTGGTCTCCTTATTTTGTTGTAGTCAATGATGCTGATATGGTATTGTAATGGAAAATATGTGTGACCTTATCTTGTAGGTGAGATGCTGATATTAAGCTGAAGTTGAGGTTGCTGCAATACTATTTTGATTGCTGGAGTTGAAGTTGAAGATATGCTGCAGTACTTTTTTGGTAGCTGGAGTTGAAGTTGAAGATATGCTGCAGTACTGTTGTGGTAGTTGGTAGTTTAAGTTGAAGATATGCTGCAGTTTTTTTGGTTGCTGGACATGTAATGAAACACAGAGGACATGTAATGAATCACTTGGCTTATATATTGGCATCCATGTTGTTGTTTAGTTTTATCTTGTAGAACACATTGTTGCTAGACCAATCTGAGATGTTCTGTGATATGAGAGCTTGATCCATATTTCCTGATATTGTGTGATTTCTATTCTGGGATTCTGAAATTGTGTTATTTGTATTCTGGAATTGTCTAATCTAGAATTGTCCCCAATTCAGGTAATCTGTTGTGCTAGATTGTTGAGCATGTCTGAATCAGATGAAGAGGTTTTTGGTGATGATATGGTTGATCCAACTGAACTGTTTAACATAGATGAATACAATGCTAGGCAGCAAGAATTCAACAGTATTGTCTCAGATATTGCAACTAGAATTATTGATCATGCTAGCAGTTCTAGGAGGCCTAGGCAGCCTGGTCCTAGAAGATATGTTCCAAGAGATAGAGAAAGTGACAGTTTTAGGTTGGTAAAAGATTATTTTGCTGAAAATCCTGTCTATGATGCTGTGAACTTTAGAAGAAGATATAGAATGCATAGGCCACTGTTCTTGCGCATTGTTGAAGCACTTGGAGAGTGGTCTCCTTATTTCACATTAAGAACAGATGCATTTGGCAGAGATGGGTTAACTCCTCTCCAAAAGTGCACATCAGTATTTCGTATGCTTGCATATGGGACAAGTGCTGATCAAAATGATGGATATGTTCGAATTGGTGCTTCAACTTCCCTTGAGTGCATGAGAAGGTTTTGTGAAGGCATGATCACTATTTTTGGACCTCAGTACCTAAGAAAACCCACTGTTCATGACACTACTAGGCTTCTTCATGAAAATGAGATAAGAAGCTTTTCTGGAATGTTGGGGAGTATAGATTGCATGCATTGGAAGTGGAAAAATTACCCACATGGATGGAAAGGAATGTACACCAGCGGACACCAAGTGGCTGCAACAATTATACTTGAGGCTGTTGCATCAAAAAATAGATGGATTTGGCATTCTTTTTTTGGTGTTGCAGGTTCAAACAATGACATTAATGTGATCAACCAAAGCCCACTTTTCACAGATTTGTTGTATGGCACAGCTCTTAGAGTTAGTTTCACTGTAAATGACAATCAATATGAAAAAAGCTACTATCTAGCAGATGGAATTTATCCAGAATGGGCTACTCTAATTAGTTCAATCAAATCACCTCAAACTGAAAAGCACTGCTTGTTTGCAAGAACTCAAGAGTCAACCAGAAAAGATGTAGAATGTGCATTTGGAATCCTCAAGGCTAGGTTCAAAATTATTGCTGTCCCTTGCAATCTATGGAGAATGGTTGATATGGGTGATGTGATGACAACTTGCATCATTATGCATAATATGATCATTGAGGATGAAAGAGAGCAAGCTTTGACACCTATGGAGGAGGTCGTTGGGGACTTTGATGTTGAAGAACCCATACATGTTAGAGGAGCTCCACCTCCTTTTCGACAAGTTCTTCAGACCGACAAGTTGCTGCATGATAGACCAACAAACCACCGGCTAAAGAAAAATTGAATTGAGCATATATGGACCGAATATGGTCCTGGGGGACCTCAGCCTGAATAAAATTATCTACATAAGGTCAGAATAAGGTCTTGCCAAGATCATCTAGACTTCTACATTGCTGAATAAGATCTCGTAAGAAAGATTTAATTAAGCATCTACTCTTCTACTTTGCTTATCATTTAGTTCAACGAAGCCACTCTATTTTCAATAAAGTCTTACTAGACAATGTAGTTCCAGTTTGAATGTAATAAGGTCTTCTAGACCATGTAGTTTCAATAATGAAAACTGTCTTCAATTCAATAAAATGAGTGTGCTTCAATAATACCACAAGTGACAAACCAGAGATTGGAGATAGACAATAACTTGATATTTCATATATTGGCATGATCCATACATAATAAACAGAGGCATTGCCTCCATTACATGCCAAACTATGCATAACTTCACTAACATCAGTTCTAAAACACAAAAGCCCTTTCATGATTCTTCATTAACATCTGTTCTAAACCCAAAAGCCTTTCATATTAACAACCTAACAGCATCTTGACAACTAGGGGTATAACCATTCATCATCTTCTAATAACCTACTAGTATAGCACTGCATAACCTAAACCCAAAAGCCATCTGCATCCATCATCTTCAGCCAGCTTCACTCCTTAAACATCTTCACTCTTTCGCCTTACCCTTCCCCTTCCCAAGATCCATCTGTCCAGCCATCTGCATTGTATGATTAGAGTTAAAACACATGAACCACAGAAATGAACAGAACATGAAAAATGGAATCTTACTTGTCCAGGTCCAACAGACGACGACCCTTGCACAGATGACTGTGCTGCAGAGGTGGATGGAGCTAATGAGGAGGCATCATCATCCAAGATCACTGTTTCGATAACCCTCTCCTCAGTCCATACTTCAATCGATCCCTCCGAGACCTCTTCAGGTTCAGGCTGGCCATACCTCACCGGCGGGCGCCTGAACCGATGGCTACGGCGAGGGAACTCGTGCTCCTCCCACCAGCAAACCTCCGGTGGTGGGGCGCGGTATTCCACCGGTGGCATTCCATACCGCTGCGGCTGGCGGGATTGGCGACGCGACCGGCGAAGAAAGACATCGGGTGGTGCGGCTGGCAGGGTGGCTGGTAGGGTGGCTGCCGGCGATGGCGAGGCAACTCTGTTCCTGCCGCTTCCACGAGTCATCGCCGGCAACTCTGATTTTCTCCTCGATGGCTACGCTGCTGGCTGGTGGGGAATTGATTGCAAAACGAGCAGACGCGGGGAAGAAGGGCAACGGCCATGGGTACATCGGTCTTTTCCTAGTGCAAGGCTTCGTGGGCCGAGGCATGCGTTGGGTGATTTCCTCTGCCTCGAGCCTGTGGTCTCAAATTTTTTGGGCCCCAGCAACCGCGGCCTCCGTTGGGAGCTCGTGGTCTAACAGTGGCTTCAGCCCATGGGCCCCGTTGGAACCACATGCTAGCGGGGCTCTGGTTGTATATGCCCTAATCGAGGGGCTTGTTTGGTCGTGGCCTCATGGGACATAATAATCCTATAGACCTATACTACGTAGAATCCATAACGACACTCTGACACAACGGGACATCAGAATTAAGGTGTAGTATGCTGCAAGGGGAGGAGGGTACAATAAAAGCTGAAAAGGATCGCACAAGTCGCAAGTACTGCTCTACCAGGAATGGCTTCTATGAAGGTACCATAGCGTGTCACCGTGTGAGCATTTTGCATACAGTTTGAGAAGCAGACAAACGTTGGTGAGCATTTTGCATACAGTTTGAGAAGCAGACAGACGTGACGGAGATACCATGAGCGGGTTGAGATACAACGAGCGGGTTCTTTGCATCTCCAGAGTCGAACTCCCGTCTGAATGCCTCCAGTTTGAAAAAAAAAAGGTTAATTGGTTTCGTGTCATTGTAATTTGTTCAAGTCCGAAAAATACTATTTCGCGATATCAGCTAAATACCATTATAATTTTAATGAAATTGGAAACACCCAACTGCCGTCACAATTTTCATCCACAATCTGTTTTTTTCCTTCTTTTCCGCTTTTCTTTTGTTTTTGCCTCTTCTTCCCCTCTTTCCTTCTTCTCTTCTTCTCCCGTTGACCACGCCGGCGAGAGAGCTCTGGCGCTGACTGGATCTACCCCGCCTGCCGCTGACAACCACCAACGCATGCCCGCACGCATCGTGTCCGTGCCCGGAGCCCAGCTGCATCTACGTCGCGTTGCCACTGGCATTCCTCGACGACCTCGCTGCCGCGCATGCCCGTCCCATTGGAGCGGCGATGACGACAGCTACTAGTCGGCGAGGAGGACAAGCGCGTGTTCGTCCTCGTCCTGGCTGGAATCGGCGGCACAGGCTTCGCAGGCGGATAGCGGCTACGACGACGGCGAGGGACTAGCTTCGGCGGAAGATGTGGCCGTCTCCCCGACCATTGACGTGGGCCTGGATCCGGCCACCGCCTTCATGTAGGCAGCGACGGCATGGCTAGTGCGTCACCGACGACGGCGACAACTGCTCGTCGGCGAGGAGGACAAGCACGTGTTCGTCCTCGCTGTGGCTGAAATCGGTGGCATAGGCTCCGCAAGTGGATAGCGGCGACGACGGCTTGGGACTAGCTCCGGCCAAAGATGTCGCCGTCTCACCGACCATTGACGTGGGCCTAGATCCGTCCGCCACCGCTGTGGTGGTACCGGCGGCATGGCTGGTGTGTCACCAGCGACGGCGGCGAGGACCAGATCTGGCCGAAGATGTCACAGACCATCAACGTGGTGCCGACGACTGGGGAGGCCGGCGAGGTTGGGAGGCGACCACCGGTGCCGGAGCCGGCGACGGAGGAGACGAGCGAGGTTGGGGAGGCAGGGGACGGTGAGAGGAGAAGGCGACCACACAAATGAGGTCCTCCAACGCACACATGCTCGTTCTCAGGGGCACCGGCCGCGTCGGCGGGTCCACTGCCACCGCGCACTCCAAGATCTGCCCGACCTCAACAGCACGCGCACGCGCCTCTCATTGCCGGCGAGGTCAACAGCAAAGAACAGAAGAAAAGAAAAGAAGGTAGCTGATCTGGCAAAAGAGAAGGGAGACTGGAGGAAACGGAAATGTTAAGGTTGGATGGAAAAGGTGATGACAGTGACACGGTTTTAATTTTAGTAAAATTATATTGGCACACAGCCGGTATCACAAATAGTAATGACACTTCTTCAACTCAGAAAATTTACAATAGTACGGATCGAATTAACCCAAATAAATTAAGGAGGCAAAGAGCTTCCAGAGACAGTACAGGTATTACGAATCTTCCATTAATCGAAGGAGAGTGCCAGTTATATTACCATCTTGCATGAATTAAGCCGCGTTCTTTTCAGCTACTAAGTATTGGATTATTGCTCATTATCGCTCGTATTCTGTTAGCACGTTTCATAAATTGCTAAACTGTATAATTTCTTAAAAAAATTACATATAAAAGTTTTTTTAAAAAATCAAATACATTCATTTTAAGTTTATAATAGTTAAAATCCAATTAATCATGATTTAATTATATGTCTTGTTTTGCAGCGGTTTATAATCCATTTGTAACCTCGGTTTAGAACGGCCAGGCTCGTAACACCTTTCTGTAAAGGCTGCTTAGTCTTCAGTACGTCAACTGGCATACTCCTATACCCTATCCGCCCAACACCAAAATTCACGCGCCAGTTTAACACGAAACAATGTAAAACTGCAGAAAAAAAAAGACACTAATTGTACCTATAAATATAGGGACATAAATATAATATGGTAAACAGACGTACAGGTACTCGTACCTACCAGGCACAAGCCAAACCATCGAACACAACACGACATGGGACAGGATTACAGGAATCTTCTCCGGTCAAGCTATCATCCATTCATCCAAACGCGTAAAGAGAAGGGAAGACTCCAGCCTTCAGGAAATGAGTAAAATATGAGAAGGGAAGACTTCAGTCTTCAGTTCAGGATTATATAACAGCACTATTTATATAACAGCCAATGATATCAAACAAGAGAAGTTGTAGAAAGAAAAACAATGGTAGTATTTCTCTATCCGATCATCCTTTCATCCTTCTCTATTCTGGTGTTCTGGGCTTCTGCTTCGCCCCAGCTGACACTGACCACCGGCTCATCTTTCTCGGTGGAAGATTACCAGCATACGTTCCTTGCGTCACCGAATTCCACCTTCTCTTGCGGCTTTTACCCAGTTGGGGCAAACGGCTTCACCTTCTCCATCTGGTTCACCGGCACGGCGGACAAGACCGTCGTCTGGTCTGCGAATCGCCATTCTCCAGTGAACGGACATGGATCCAAGGTGTCGCTGCATGATGATGGCTACCTGGTCCTGACCGATGTCAATGGTTCCACGGTATGGACGAGCACCGTGAGCGCGGGCGGAGGGTCTACTGCTGAGCTGCTGGAGAGTGGAAACCTTGTGGTCAGAGATCCAGGCGGCACAGTCTTGTGGCAAAGCTTCACTTCGCCAACGGATACCTTGCTCCCTGCGCAGCAATTGACCAAAGACACAAGGTTAGTATCCGGATACCACAGCCTTTACTTTGACAATGACAATAGCCTTCGTCTTGTATACAATGGACCTGAGTTTGCAAGCATCTACTGGCCAAATGCTGATTACACAATGTTCCAGAATGGCATCAAAGTCAAGAACAACTCCAGGCTTGCAGCTCTCGACGACAAAGGTGGTTTCTTCTCAAGTGATGCCCTTACGGTACAGGCCTCTGATTTCGGTCTCGGCATCAAGAGACGACTGACTCTTGACTATGATGGCAACCTTCGAATATACAGTATTAACACATCAGATGGAAGTTGGATAGTCACATGGCAAGCCATAGTGGAGATGCATTATGTGCACGGCATGTGTGGAAAGAATGGTTTCTGTGAGTACACACCAGAACCTCGTTGTTCATGTCCTCCTGGATTTCAGATGGTTGATCCACAGAATTGGAACAAGGGATGTAAACCAACATTTAGCTACAACTGTGGGAAAGAGAGGAACGAATACAAGTTCATTGAAATTCCCAAAACCGACTTTTATGACTTTGATCTTAGCTTGAACGAGTCCATCTCATTCGAAGAGTGCCGGAATATTTGTTTGGACATGTGCTCTTGTATTGCTTTCTCTTACCGGCTTACTGGAACTGGTGTTTGCTACACTAAAGCCCTGCTGTTTAATGGTTACAAGTCTCCTGCGTTCCCAGGAAGTTTATATCTTAAAGTTCCCTCCAGAGCTAACATACAGCCCTTATCAAACCAGTCAGGTCTCACATGCTCAGCCCTTGGCAGTCAGGTGATTGCAATACCTTCGGATCACACAAGATGGCTATATTTCTATATATTCCCTGGAGCATTCGGAGCCTTGGAGTTAGTGCTCATTCTAACAACATGGTGGTTTCTTTCCAGAAAGAATGACATTCAGAATTCAGCAGAGGGAGGTTACATGATGATAAGAAATCAATTCAGGAGGTTTACTTACCAAGAGTTGAAGGAAGCAACAGGAAAGTTCAGGGAAGAGCTTGGAAGAGGTAGTTCTGGAATCGTGTACAGAGGCGTACTCAAAGATAAGAGGGTCATTGCAGTGAAGAAGCTCATTGATGTCACACGAGGCGAAGTTGAATTCCAGGCAGAGATGAGTGTTATTGGTAAGATCAACCACATGAACTTGGTCAGGATATGGGGCTTCTGCTCAGAAGGAAAACACAAGCTACTTGTGTATGAGTATGTGGAAAATGAGTCATTGGACAGGTATCTGTTCAATACAATGGGTACTCAAAGATTGCTCCTGTGGAGAGAACGTTTCAATATTGCCTTGGGAGCGGCAAAGGCACTGGCTTATCTCCACCATGAGTGCCTTGAGTGGGTTTTCCATTGTGATGTGAAGCCTGAGAACATACTCTTGACCCGAGATTTTGAAGCTAAGATAGCAGACTTTGGACTATCAAAATTGTATAAGAGAGAGGGCTCCAGCTTCAACTTTTCACAAATGCGAGGAACAGTGGGGTACATGGCTCCGGAGTGGACAACCAATCTGCCAATCAATGCAAAGGTAGATGTCTACAGCTACGGAGTGGTGCTTCTAGAAATTGTGGCCGGACAGAAAATTTCAAGCTGCACAACAAGGGAAGGCAAAGTTATCAACTTAAAACAATTTGTCGAGAATGTAAAGAAATCTTTAGCTACTGGGGATACTAGGCGCGTAGTGGATGTTAGGCTACATGGGCAATTTAATTCCGAGCAGGCAATGGTTATGTTGACAGTTGCTGTATCATGTCTTGAAGAAGAAAGAAGCAAGAGGCCTACCATGGATGAAGTTGTCAAAACTCTCCTGGATTGTGAAGAGTAACTTGGCCATTTTCGCTAGTCAAAGTACCTGCAATCAGTAGGGACTAAATGCAGTAAGAGAGTGAGTAAGCTTGTATTGATAGCAATGTTTTGCAAACATATGTGCTTTCACACCCACCAGATAAAAGGATAAGGCATTACTTGTCTTCTGGTGTCATTTAGTCAATAACTACCTTTTGTCCTTTTCCTGTGAAAATCAAATTAATGCAGTGCCTAGTTATCTCAAGACTTATCAGGACTCAGGAGTTTTATCTATTCTTTCAATTTTGTTTTGAACTATTAAGTACTTTGATATTTTTTGTTCTTGGGATAATCTTAGGTATCTTGGAACTTGAAGTTTAAAGACGGATAACAAAAAATAAAACGTGTATCTAGCTGGTCCCTGAAGAACTAACATAACTATTTTCAACTAATCTGTTCCATGCAGGATTGTTAATAGCTGCCTAAACAAGCAGAGACAAAATTTGCTATCCACAAATCACAAATGTGCAGCTCGTTCTACACTTCTACTAGCAATATATTATATATTTATGTGAGCTATCTTTGTCAATAATTCAATTTGATCAACCCCACGAATGTAATCTGTCCGCCAGATCGAGCGGCGGCGCCGGCGTCACTACCGGCCTCGTAATGAGCGCAACGAGATAATGGGAAAATATACGAGGGGTTTACGGGATAACACCATGGGACCATCCCGCACATCTCTATTTCGTTTTCTCGCGTCATGATTGGTCCGTTGAAGAGCTTTCCAATCCGAGCAAGTCCCCTCGCACAGCCATTGGATTGCGGATCGACCGTGATAGATAACTGCGGTGGACCTTGTTGTAATATATGAAGTTTCAGGAAGCTTTTTGCAAAAGTGCTTAATCCCCAATTCCTCTACAGCAGGCTCGGGACTCTTCCCGTGCCATCCATCAGCGCCGCACGCCTTTTGCTCCTCCTCCTGCGCCACCACCTCCCACACGAGCCTCCTCTGCGCTGCGCTCTTCGGCTTCGACGGCGGCGAAGTCGGGGTAGCCAGATCCAATCCAGACCGGCGACGACGATAGGGCAAGTGAGGCTTGATGCCGCATACCTCCCCTTCCTGGGTGAGCAGCTTGGAAATTTTTCTGTGGGATATATCGTATCCTCCGACGCCTCAAATATGGGTGGGAAGAAGAATCAACGCCTCAACGGCGAGGAGAACGGCGATGGTTGGAGATGAAAAAGAAGCACCACAACTCCTTGCATCAGAATTGTATTTTATTTACTCTACAGATCATTCCTGGTAGTATTTACTCGTTTGGCATTTTAGATGCAGGCATGTACATGCTCATCTTCTGCTTGTCTATTTCGTTAGCTGCAGCAGTATGGATCGGAGGAGCTCGCCGTGTTTGTCATCAACACTGTACGATTTCATCAAACAAATTTTCATTTATTTTCTGATGATTGCTCCCTTTTTTTTTTCTGTCCTCTCATTTGTATGTCCTTTTTAATTGGGAATTGGGGTTTTGCAAGCACAAGCATCTGGATGGGAGGATGAAGCATAACTGCACAAGCTACTTAAGTTAATGTGGCCCGAGGCCTTATTCATATTTAATTTATTCATACTGCCTTCTAGCTTCATAAATAGGGCACTCTGGAGATTCAGACTTCAAGCCAGGGTATTGTTGCTGTTTTGGTATTAGCATCCTGGCAATGTCACTGGCAAATCGTCTTATTGCTGGTGTGAGCAACATTTTCAGTTCCTCTTATCTTCTGTTTTTCATTTTGGGACCTTACGTTGCTACCTTTTCAACTAAACCTTATTTTTTCAGCTAACATGTTGTTCTGAAAAAAGTACTAATTTACCCTGCGGTACTAACGTGTAAACATATATGTTCTGTGACTTATGTAACCAATAAGACACCTAATTTTGAATGTACAGAGAACAGTGAGGAAAAGATATAAATTTCAGTTTTTCATACGTACATATTTCTCAAGTATAATTGACTGTCAACTCTAAATCTTCTACCAAATATTAATATGCTTCACCACGCCACTATTTAATTTCTT
The DNA here is from genome assembly GCA_000325765.3 of Leersia perrieri. Taxonomy (NCBI): domain Eukaryota; kingdom Viridiplantae; phylum Streptophyta; class Magnoliopsida; order Poales; family Poaceae; genus Leersia; species Leersia perrieri. The sequence goes on along the minus strand of CM002476.1, from coordinate 19,680,305 downwards.
CGGACCCTTTTTTTTATGATTTCTTTGCTATCTGTCGCATTGCAGATCTTAGCCAGCTAAATGCTCCATGCTGTGTCAACTACTACTGAAGATTCATCAACATAATTGTCATATTTGAAGTTAGCAAGGTCCTGACAAAGATGAAGCGGCCATGACAACATTATTGAGATAATTTTATATTAGCTTGCCATACACAGCATTTATACATCCTGAACAAATATAATTATCTACGGACAATATTAGTAGACGTGCCAATGACGCGCCTATTTTCTATTTTACGTTTCTAAATCTAGACGGCCCATATTAGATCGGACGGTGTAAACGGTAATATAACTTTTATGCGGGGTTTTCCTTCAAAAACCATCACTACTAGTAGGAGATGCCCGTCCAGCCCTCAATCTCGGCCGCCTAGTTAATAAGACGGTGGAACTCTAATTTTCATTGGTCTAACACGGCAGTAGAATATCTAACGACGGTTTAGAGTTAAAAGTCAAAAAACAGTTGTGAGTAGTAAGTGACGGCTAAGTTAGAAAAAAAATGATAACCTGGTTTCACCAGTCCACCATACATATGAATGGATCCTACGTGTCCACTTGATCTCTGTTCCTAGGCATCTCTTTGCGTGATAACGATAATCTAGACAGATTTGGTTTACCTAACAATAATGATGACAGAGTGGACGGTCGTTGAGGCTCAACGCCTCTAGCGCAGCAGGAAATTTATCATCTGAATTGTTGTATCGGCGCCTAGGACGATAATATTGGCTCTCATCTGTCATGCTAATCTTGGGTGACTCATTCCTCTCCTCTTCGCGGCTATGCCTCGTTGCTTCGTTTCGTGTTTCTGCTTTGCGTCTACACCTTTGCCTTCTGCATTCGTCAATTGTCCATATATATCTTTGTTACTCCCTCGGTTTCGTAGTGCAAGAGGTTTCAACCTTTTCATATTTTATTTAGGTCAACTATTATCCATATGAATCAAGACATATATACGTATGTATGTACGTCGTATGTGTTTTTAAAAGCTAAAACATCTTATATAATATAAAAGAAAGGAAGTATAAGAACCTAACGAATGTTCGATCACTGTTGGAAGTCTACAACATGCGTCAGCATGAAGTGCTAGTTGCCACAAGATCGATGATCTTAAGCTTAGCAGGATAGAAAATTGCTTTTAGTTCCCATATTCACAGTATCATATTTTGATGCAGGATCACTAAGACAATAGATTCTGGTGTTTGATGTCAGACGAGGTGAACCGTGAAACGGGTTGTAGCCTAGCGGTTATATGCTCAAGTAGTATCACTAGGTTCTAGATTTAACTTTCCAGGGTACGAATTTTAGGCTTAAATAAAGAAAAAAAAACTACCGTAGGGGTTGGGGGTCTCTCCTACTGTGCTCGGTAAAAAAAAAGACGAGGTGAACCAGAGGGATGCAGAACACCGGGAGAGAGCGAGAGGGATGAAAGGATGAACAGATCGAGTAATATTGCCATTTTTCTGTGTGTGTTTTCTTAAAAAAAATGGATGTTGTTTGATTATTACTGGTGGGTGCTGACTGCTAAGCACTCTATAGTAGTACTACTGTTTCCTTAGTTATAACTTCATGCTCATTGGCACGTGCTATTCACATGTAGGTGCTGACCACATAAAGGAGAAGAATTGCAATTTTACGTGCAAGTGTATATCCCAATCAAGCAAATGTCTTCGTCTTAAATTATTAGTCATTTTAAATTAATCTTAAATCAAACAAATTCATCTTCAACCATTAATTTTAAGCATTCTATGTAATTTAATAGCATGCAAATTATATATTATAAATTTCTTTTACTCATGGTGTATCTTAGAATAAATATTATAACTGATACTTAAATGAGCTTATAAAAATTAAAGGTTAAACATTACAATATTTAACTCGGGACAAGTCCAAAACAACGAATAATTTAATGTGCATTAAATTATTCGTTGTTTTGGATTTGTCCCGAGTTAAATAATTTAATGCAAAAGGAGCATTTCAGATAACTATTATTTTCATCTCAAAAAAAAGATAACTATTATTTGTTTCTCTTCCAATACTTCCCGGTCGGACTTCCCACCTCCAACTTGTCCCACTAGTTGAGAAAGGCATCGTTCTGGCGATTGGTGATGCTTGCTTCTCATCTAGAATCCTTCTCTCTTTATTATAGAAAGTGGTGAATTTCAGTTTGGCCAGTCCATTTCTCATCCATAAAGGAACATCCATTCATTTTATTGTAACATCTCAAATATAAATCAGGTACATACAGAAATGTAACAAAATTGGTAAGATTGATACAATTATCATTTATCATCCTAAAAAATAATAATTCCAAACTTGATCTACAAACTGAGAACAACAAACAAACCAAACTACTAGAACTATTCATAGACTTGTATAGAACAAATTTAAACTTGAAGCAATATATTGTCAGAGAGTAGTTGATATGGGATACCCACAAAAGAGGTTCATATGGACGGTGACCATATATTCATCCTTTTATAATGCAAGACGTTTTGACTTTTTTGTTACATTAACCATTCGTCTTATTTAAAAATTTAATGTAAATATTAAAAAGGATAAGTATCTCTACTACTTAAAAGAGGAGTTGTCGTCCACCTTTCCCTTCTTCCTGATAAAAGAGCGGAAAAAAAATGGATGCGTGTATCACCGAAAAAAATGAAAAAAACATACGCTGCCCCCTTGATTCGGACATGTCCAATGGTAAATTAGTGCCGTAAGTAAGAAGTATCATACATGATTTCTGCATATGTGGAAGAAAGAGAAAGAAAAAAAAAAGAGGTTGTATGTTAATTTGCATATGGTATAAAAGACAACAGTTGTATACTTGTATGTTATGTACATGATTTTCGCTATTGTAGCTTAGCTGTCTCTTAGATAAATAGTTTTTATTGGCCTACTTAATTCTATTTTTAAGGATATACATACAACATAATTGACAACCCATTGTATACAGTGTCTCATATGCTGTCTTTAGATGAGGTGGAAGAAAATTACATACAATGTTGTCTCAACCATTGAACATGCCCTTCCCCTCCAGTAGGGATGAAAACGGTGCGGATAGTTTCCGTTCGATCCGGAGAAAAACGAATACAGATACAAGTCAAAGCGGATATTTTTCGGATAATCCGGATACGGATATGAATACGGATAGTTTTTCTCGGATACGGATACGAATATGGTAACATAGTTTCCGGTGGATTCGGATACGAATACGGATATCCGGACACTGTTGCTATATGGATATCCGCAGAACACATAACATACCTCTTTCTTCTTTATTCTAGCCACTTTCTCACTTCTTAAATGGTATTTTAGCTTAAATCACTGGTGCTTTTAATATGTAAATATCTATTAAAATTAGATATATATTGATATCACTTCACCAACTTGGCATGTATTTACGTCGGTTATGTTATATATGTTGAATTCAATCAATATTATTTATTTCATGATTAAAGTATTTATATCAAATAGCTAATTATATTTGGGAATTATTTATCTTACGAGCGATTTGAGTGGTTTAAATATTCTGAGAAATATTTGTTTTCGTATTCGTATCTAGTCTTATTCTATCCTTATTCATATTTGAAATAATTCGTATTTGTTTCCGTATCCGAGTTATTTGTATTCGTTTTGGATCCAGCTAAAAATATAAAAATAAATATGGTACAGGCAATATCCGTCCGTATCCGCTCTGTTTTCGCCCCTACCCTCCACCCAAAACCGCATTGAACATGCCCTTCCCCTCCACCCAAAACCGCAAAACACCCCACGATCTTCCTCCCGCTTCTGCGCTTCTCTTTGCCGCTCCGCCCATGATCTTCCCCACCTATTCTGCAAAGCCGCCATCTTCATGGTCGTCCTCGCCGTTCCACCGCCGCCGCCGTTCTGCCGCCACCAACCCTTCAGATCTGGCCGGGAGGGACGGATCCGGTAGAGACGGGGCCAGATCCATGGCACTGCCGAGCCGCCGTCGCGCACTGCCGGAGACGACGCTGACTCCTCCAGCTCCCTCTCTAATCTCACATCCCCCTTAGCCGCATCCTCTCATGTATACTGATCCTCGCCCAAGTCGTGCGCGTGCCTCAGCCACCCTGCGGCAACCGACTGCAATCGTAAGCATCCATGCTCCCATCGGAGTATTATATCTTTCCTCTGTTCTTGATTTCTTATTTCTAGGTCTGTAGCTCATTTTCTTGTTAGATTTGGAAACATGCCATGGTGTGATGATTCACTTTGCATGTGCTTGAAATTGGGTCTGCGATATCTTCTCTTTGCTTCGCTGGTCACGTAATGAACTATGAAAAGAGGATTATTATTTATTTTATTTTATTTTTTTTACTGATTGCATGCGTTCAACCATCATACTTTACACAATATACTTGATTGCATGCGTTCTCCCGTTAAAGAACATGTTTGTAGTTATCCATCGAGCTAATGCTGGCACTCTATGATGTCTTTATTTGAAAATGGTTATCCCAATCCATCTTATACTTCTGGTTATTTAATCATCAGAAGTGTGATCACTTAATGATTCTGCTTTTTAGGGTGTTAGCGTGCCAGGCCCATTTCAGAATTGCTAGCTACATTGTAATCCAAACTGACTGATCAATTCACATAGGTTGCACTTTGTGATGAGTTATATCCATATATATCAGTAACACTTTGTCGATTCTTCATGGATTTCCGTTGATCTGTTCTGATGTATTCTATACAGGGTGAGAACTTCAAAGCCGTAAATCTGCTCGGGGCAAGCTTATTTGATTCAAACATATAGCTTCTGAAGTTCTGAAAAGGCAAACTGATGTTTTGGTTTTAAGTTGTATTGAATTATTCAAAGGTTTGTGGTGACAAATTTAGATGTTGATCTGTTTGATGCTGATATTAGAGGTGAGTACTTGTCTTTGTTCAGAAAGCCTAAAACCTCTTAGGCCCTATTCGTTTTGGAGGAAAAATAGAGGATTTGGATTCCTAAGAATTGTTTCCTATGAATGTCATTCGTTTTGTAGGATTGTGCCATAGAAATATCAAAGGAAATTTTTTCTTTCCTATAAGCACAAGAGAAACCATAGGAAAATTTTTCTTTCCTACAGAAAATTTTACAATATATATTTGGTTTGCCTTAAAAATATTGCTACCTTTTCTGTAAATGTGGTTAAATATGAATACTTAATTAGTACCCTCCGTCCCCATTATAAGTGATTTTGACTATTTTTTTCAACTTTGACCATTTATCATATTCAAAAATTTATTGCAAATATTAAAAATAATAAGTTATGATTGAAATA
>CM002476.1:19626579-19674879 GCA_000325765.3 Leersia perrieri | reverse complement strand
TAATAAAATAAATTATAGATAAAATAAATAATACTTTAAAATTTTTTTAACAAGATAAAGTTGTAAATAAATAGTCAAATTCCATCGTATTTAGAGAATGAGGTAGTAGTAGTACACTAGTACAAACCTAAAACATGTTGGACGGGGGACATGTTAATGGACGAAAACTGTGCGTTGACGCGACCCTTAATTTCGGACTGGAAATCCACTACCATGGACTCCTGCTGTCGTTTTCTAACAGACGGGAGATTTCATCAACAGCTTTACTCTGCAAGTGGTTCGTTTCTTTTTCGTACGAGTGTATCGCGATTGATCAATGCATCATATCCGGTCTACGTACGCATGCGTGCCTGTCGCAAATAATTGCAGACAAATGAGAAGTCAGAATCCTCAAGCGTCCTCAACTTCTCATGCGCATTTCGTGTGTAGTATGATTAATATCTAAACTCGGATACGCCTACTTGCAGACTACTTTATAGGAGTAGTTTTGTTTGGCTAATTTGCTCGTTGGCCAACCCACAAACAGCTACTATCATATTTTAATAGCTAATCATATATGCGATTTGCCATCCGATTGATTCGAGTCTGAACTCAAGAGCAAAGACAAAATGTAATTGATACAAAATAGACGATTTTTCTAATAGTATAGAGTTGCATTTAATTACTTTTTATTTAGAAAACAGTGCATCACAACTCACAAGACGAAATCGGTACTGCCATATATGTTATCCTTGATTCTCTGCGAACCAGGTTAAAGGAAATCAAAGCCTGCTTGCGCGAGGAGTCTTTGCTGATGCACAATTGGTCCTCTCTTCAGGAACGAATGGCTACCATATCTGTTGGTACTAATGACTTTCACGACGAATCGTCGACCGAAGAGGCGAAGACCAGCGATGACAAGCATTCTGATACTTAGCTTATAAGTTCACAAGTTGTAATTCATAAACTAGATGAAATAGCAAGTGAGATTATCTGACAAAACATGATCATTACCCTGTAGCTCACGGCGCCTATGTCGATGTCCAAATCAAGGTCCTCCTCATACTTTTGCATTGATGATTATTGATTACGTTGATTACTTGGTAACCTTTTATATATACTCCGTCCCATAATTTTCTTCGCGAAAAAACAGCGAGCATATCCAAAACAATGGCTGGGTTGGGCATCGTCTGCCTAGCAGCCGTGCAGCTCTCGCTGGCGTGTCTGCTGCTGTGCTCGTCGCCGTCAACGGCGCAGCGTGACACGCTAGGCACCGGCTCCTCCCTGTCGGTGGAAGACCACGCACAGCCGTTCCTGGTTTCGCCGGACGGCACCTTCTCCTGCGGCTTCATCCAGGCTGGCGACGACGGCGAAAACGCCTTCTCCTTCTCCGTATGGTTCACCAACGCCAAGGACAGCGCCGTCGTCTGGACGGCCAACCGCGACTCCCCCGTGAACGGCAGGGGATCGAGGATCACGTTCCGCCGCGACGGCGAGCTTGTCCTCACCGACACCAACGGGACGACGGTGTGGGCGAGCAGGACGGGCGGCGGCGGCCGTGGCCTGACCGTCTCCCTCCTCGACACGGGGAACCTCGTCATCACCGACCCGTCGACGAACGGCGGCCGCACCATGTGGCAGAGCTTCGACTGGCCGACCGACACGCTGCTGCCGTCGCAGCGGTTCACCAAGGACACGAAGCTCGTCGCCGGCGGCGGCGGCTACTTCAGCCTCTACTTCGACAACGACAACGTGCTCCGCATGCTCTACGACGGCCCGGATATCGCCAGCATCTACTGGCCTCTGCCGGGGGGTAGCGTGTTCGATGGCGGCCGGACGAACTACAACAGCACGAGGGTCGCCGTCCTCGACGACGGCGTGTTCCGGTCATCCGACAGGCTGCAAGCCCAGGCCTCCGACACGGGCGTCGCCGGCATCAAGAGGCGGCTCACCATCGAGCAGGACGGCAACCTGAGAATGTACAGCCTGAACGCGTCGACCAGAGGCTGGGCGGTGACGTGGACGGCGGTCAAGCAGCCGTGCCAGGCTCACGGGCTGTGCGGCAGGAACGGCATCTGCGAGTATCTGCCAAGCCTCCGGTGCTCGTGCCCGCCTGGGTACGTGATGAACGACCGCCGTGACTGGAACAAAGGCTGCAAGCCGACGTTCGCCGTCGGCAATTGCAGCCGGGGGGCGCCGCCGCCGGAGAAATTCAAGTCCGTCGTGGTGCCCCAGACCGACTTCTACGGCTACGACTTGATGTTCAATCAGTCCATGACGTTCAACGTGTGCAGGCAGCAGTGCTTGGACGATTGCCAGTGCGTTGCCTTCTCCTACAGGTTCGACGGCGTCGGCAGGTGCTACACGAAAGGAATGCTGTTCAATGGCTACAGGTCGGCGAATTTTCCCGGGAACATCTACCTCAAGGTGCCCCTCGACTTCAATGAATCGTTGCCATCGGTCACCGCGGAGAGCGCCGTTGGCCTCGTCTGCGATCCCAATGTCACCGTGGTGACCGTGTCCGCTGACGTGTACGGGATTACGCCGAGAAGCACCGGGAAGTGGACCTATCTCTTCGTGTTCGCCGGCGTGCTCGGCGTCGTAGACCTCCTCTTCATCGCGACGGGGTGGTGGTTTCTCTCCAGCAAGCAGAGCATCCCGAGCTCGCTGGAAGCAGGGTACAAGATGTTGATGACGAGCCAGTTCAGGCGGTTCACGTACCGGGAGCTCAGGAACGCGACGGGCAACTTCAAGGAGGAGCTCGGCCGCGGGGGATCCGGCGTGGTGTACCGCGGCGTGCTCGACGGCGGGAAGGTGGTAGCGGTGAAGAGGCTGGAGGCGGTCGACGTGACGAAGCAGGGGGACGAGGAATTCTGGGCGGAGATGACGGTGCTCGGGCGGATCAACCACATCAACCTCGTCAGGATTTGGGGATTCTGCTCCGAGCGCAAGCACAAGATGCTCGTGTACGAGTACGTGGACAACCAGTCGCTGGACCGCCACCTATTCGACGCGACCGACGGCGGGAAGACGACGACGACGACGCTGGCGTGGCGTGATCGGTACAAGATCGCGCTGGGCACGGCGAGGGGACTCGCGTACCTGCACCACGAGTGCCTCGAGTGGGTCATCCACTGCGACGTGAAGCCGGAAAACATCCTCCTAACGCGGGAGTTCGACGCAAAAATCGCTGACTTCGGGCTGGCCAAGCTCTCCAAGCGGGACGGCACCGGTGTGGAGCTCACCCACATGAGGGGGACGTCAGGGTACATGGCGCCGGAGTGGGCACTGAACCTGCCAATCAACGCCAAGGTGGATGTGTACAGCTTCGGCATTGTGCTGTTGGAGATCGTGGTCGGGAGCAGGGTCGCGGACCAGAGGAATGAGGCCGGCGAGCGACTGCAGCTGCCCCAGATCACCCAGGCGCTGAGGCATGTATTGGACAGCGGGGATGTGGTGTCACTGGTGGATGCCAGGCTGCAGGGGCAGTTCAACCCGCGGCAGGCCGTGGAAATGGTGAGGATTTCGCTGGCGTGTATGGAGGAGAGGAGCAGCAGGCCGACCATGGACGACATTGCCAAGTCCCTCACGGCGTTCGACGACGAGGACGAACACCCCGCATATCACTAATGATGACTGTTGGACAATCTGTCACACCAGGTTAACATAGTGCAGTACTGAGTAGCAGTACTTGAAGTTTTGAGTGTTAGGACTATAATAATCATGACGCAGTTCAGTTCAGACCCAAAAACTGATATAACTTTTTACTCATGCTGTTTTAAATATATGTACGTAGTTGGCTTTTCCTTTTTTTCAATTCATTCGATTATTTGTTTTTCTAAAAATGTTTGTGCAAATAGACAAATATATAATGCACGCTTATAATACTTTCGAAGAGATATCTAGTGGTACTCTTTTCGTTTTACCTAACCAAACAATTTAAACATATTGCTGGTTAAACTTTGAGAAAAAAATCAAATGCGCCATATACTTTAAAATCAGATGTAGTATTTGTGAAATTCAAAACCAGGGAGTTACATAAACGATAGAGAAAATCTAAGAAATACCATTGACAAATATTCAATTCTCAGAAAAAGCGAATGCCATCGTACAAGCGAATTTGTCCCAATAATACCATCACCGTTAAGGTTTTGATATAGGATGGACAGTGGATTTAACGTCTTGGGTGGATGGAAAATGCAATGTTCCATCCCGCACTGTTAAATGCATTGTTTATCCTATAGCACTTAACCGAGAAATGCTAACGGAACCCCAACGGTGATGGCACTTTTGGAACAAAGTTATTTGTACGATGGTATTTTTGGGAGCTTACATTTGTCGATGGCATTTCTAAGACTTGGCGTTTGTCAATGATATTTCTTAGATATTCTCTAAAAGATATGGACATAACTGAGAAGTTTTACAATGGACTCACCGTATAATTATGTAATTGATAATGTTGAATTTGGAAATATTGACAATACAAAACCTTTTTGTCATGTAATTAAAAAACAACGTTTAAAATTATGTTTATGTTGCATGTCCAACTTGCACGTTTTTCAAGTAGTATACTGTTTGGTTTACAATATCCATTCCAAGTTCTTCTTGATTTAATCATTCTAAACTAATAAGTATCAAGTTGCCTTGACATGCAATAGACACCTATCACGAGGTCCGGGCAGGAGAGTGTGTTTGTGTGTGAAGGGTTTTCGTCCGCGTCGCTCCCGCTCTGGCGACTCGGGCGGTGGACACCAAGTCGCCGCCCTCCTCTCCCTCGTCACCGCTGGAGCGAGCTGCGGCAAAGTCGTGTGCAGCCCATGACGAAGGCATCGACGAGGCTCTGTGGAGGTGAGCCCATCCATGGCGGGAGTGGCCGGTGTTGGCCTGGGCGTTGGCCGGGGTGGCGCTACGCTGGCGGCGGGGATGGGTGGCGCTGCGCTAGCAGCGACACGAGGCGGTGGAGACCGGCGGGACAACGCCGACGGCGGCCGAAGGCGGCGGAACGACGCCGATGACAGCAGGGACGGCTGGATCCACGCCGACGGCGGCTGGAGGTACCAGGGGTTGGCCGGATCTATGTCGACGGCGGCCGAAGGTGGCGGGGTTGACAGGATTCGCGCCGACGACGACGGAGGTGGCGGTGTCGGACAGATCCACGGTGACTGTAGCCGTGGGCGACAGGGATGACTGTTTTTCGTGGCGGCAGCGACCGAAAGGCATCGAGGACAACCAGATCTATGGCGGCTTTGGCTAGGCGGGGACGACACCGCCGGCTAGACCGACGGTGGCGGCGCGAGTGTGCCAGTTCTAACCGGGCGCCCATAGTCAAGGTCGGTTCGGCACGATGGTGGCTATGGTGTTGCCGTGGCTGGCTGGGTTGGCCTTGTTGGCAGAGGCTGGATCTGGGTCGACGAGGGGTGATGACATCGGTGTCGTCTGCGGGTGCCATTTTTCTTTTTGAAGGCGATGTCACAATTCCTCAGTTGTCTTCATCGCCCATGTCTTTGATAAACTCTCCGTGTTAAAACCTAGCGATGATGACATTTCAGATGGCGTGTCCTTCTCGAAGACATCGCGTTGGAAGTTTATGTGTCTTGGTCAAGTTGGTTTCACTGGACAGGCAATTGAGAGTGTTTTGGACTAATGATTGTTGTTTACAACTTAATTTATCTCTGGTGTTTCTTCTACTTTGGTTCGACGTTACTCGCTAAAAGTGATGAAAGTATGATTCCACTCAAAGGAGCAACTGCAATTTCAGATATTCTAATCATTTGGTTTAAGGAAGGACAGTAGCTACGTGAATTCTGACCAACCAGGTGATATCTATTCTAGGGTGGTCCTTTTAGTAGTCTTCTTATTTTTAATCAAACTTTATATTTTTGTAATTCATAGTCATTTGTCTTTCAAACCCTGTAAACCATTTAATAATTAGTTGTAGCTTCTCCGAAGTAAAGGCCGAAGTTAATTCCATTCTCTTATAAAAAAAAGACACGTGCATGTAACCTCTAATTGTGGATTATCATTATTTTTTTTTCACAAGTCCAGATACTTAATAGCAATAGAAAAAAAATAAATCAAATGGCATGATAGCATGGCTTACAACACTTGACATGGGTTTGTCAATGAGGACCCTTACTAGCATGCTCTCCAAATATTAAGCAATCAGTTGACTGATCGAAAAAGGCAGTACTCCAGGAATTCTATGAACCAAGCATAACTGAATTGCAGTTATTTACGAATTCATCGGCGGTGGTTTTGATTTCGACCAGATAAACTTACACTGGCAGAACTGAATTTGGCATCAACGCAAAACCTGAAGTTTCAGTTCAAAAAATACATCATACGGGCAGATATTATAAATCTAAACATTTCAGGCTTAATAGCCAATCAACAACTCACTGGCTGCCTATGATAAACATTTCGTTAAACGGCGAAGCACTCGCAGAAAGTCCGCATGAAAAATTGGTTAATGGGTTCCTAGCTTAAAAGCTCATTCAACATGGCCCAAATAAACTCTGATAAGACGTAAAGTATCCAACGTCAATAAGCCATTTGCCAGGTGGTCATGAAGTCATGAATGATACGCGGGGTGTTCGTCCTCGTCGTCGAACGCGGTGAGGGACTTGGCAATGTCGTCCATGGTCGGCCTGCTGCTTCTGTCCTCCATACACGCCAGCGAAATCCTCACCATTTCCATGGCCTGTCGCGGATTGAACTGCCCCTGCAGCCTGGCATCCACCAGTGACATCACGTCGCCACTGTCCACCACATGCCTCAGCACCTGCGTGATCTGTGGCAGCTGCAGCCGCTCGCCGGCCTCTGTCCTCTGGTCTGCTATCCTGCCCCCGACCACGATCTCAAGCAGCACAATGCCAAAACTGTACACGTCCACCTTGGCGTTGATCGGCAGGTTCAGCGCCCACTCTGGCGCCATGTACCCAGAGGTGCCCCTCATGTGGGTCAACTCCACGCCGGCGGCGCCGTCTCGCTTGGACAGCTTGGCCAGCCCAAAGTCGGCGATCTTTGCATCGAACTCCCGCGTCAGGAGGATATTCTCCGGCTTCACGTCGCAGTGGATGACCCACTCGAGGCACTCATGGTGGAGGTAGGCGAGTCCCCTCGCCGTGCCCAGCGCGATCTTATACCGGTCGCTCCACGCCAGCGTCGTCGTCGTTGTCTTGCCGCCGCCGGCCTCCTCGAACAGGTGGCGGTCCAGCGACTGGTTGTCCACGTACTCGTACACGAGCAGCTTATGCTTGCGCTCGGAGCAGAAGCCCCAGATCCTGACGAGGTTGATGTGGTTGATCCGCCCGAGCACCGTCATCTCCGCCCAAAACTCCTCATCCCCCCGCGTCGTCACGTCGATCGCCTCCAGCCTCTTCACCGCCACCACCTTCCCGCCGTCGAGCACACCGCGGTATACCACGCCGGATCCCCCGCGTCCAAGCTCCTCCTTGAAGTTACCCGTCGCGTCCCTGAGCTCCCGGTACGTGAACCGCCTGAACTGGCTCGTCATCAACATCCTGTACCCCGCCTCGAGAGAGCTCGGGATGCTCTGCTTGCTGGAGAGGAACCACCACCCCGTCGCGATGAATAGCAGGTCGAGGAGGCCGAGCACGCCGGCGAACGCGAAGAGGTAGGTCCACTTCCCGCTGCTTCTCGGCGCCATCCCGTACACGTCGGCAGACACGTTCACGACGGTGACGTTGGGACTGCACATGAGGCCGCCGGCGCTTTGCGAGGACACCTGCAACGCCGAGGCGTTGAAATCTTGGGGTACCTTGAAGTAGATAATCCCATCGAAATTCGCCGCCGTGAAGCCGTTGAACAGCGTGCCTTTCGGGTAGCATTTTCCTCCGCCATTGATCCTGTACGAGAAGGCGGTGCACTGGCACATGTTCCGGCACATGTCCCTGCATTGCTTGAACGTGACGGACTCGTTGTACCAAAGGTCGAAGCCGTAGAAGTCAGTATGGGGCACCTTGATGAACTTGTACCTCTCCGGCGGCGGCGCCCCACGGCTGCAGTTGCCGACGGCGAACGTCGGCTTGCAACCTTTCCTCCAATCACGGCTGTCGTTGATCACGTACCCAGGCGGGCACGAGCACCGGAGGCTTGGCTGGTACTCGCAGAGGCCATTCCTGCCGCACAGCCCGTGAGCCTGGCACGGCACTTTGAGCGCTAACCATGTCACCGCCCAGCCTCCGGTCGACGCGTTCAGGCTGTACATTCTGACGTTGCCGTCCTGCTCCATGGTGAGCCTTCTCTTGATACCGAGGCCCAGGTCGGAGGCCTCGCCTTTTGCCTGGTCGGAGGACTGGAACACGCCGGTGTCGTCGAGGATCGCGATCCTCGAGCTGTTGTAGTTTGTGCGGCCGTTGTTGAACACGCTCACCCCCGGGTACGGCCAGTAGATGCTAGCGATCTCCGGGCCATCGTAGAGCATGCGGAGCACGTTGTCGTTGTCGAAGTAGAGGCTGTAGTAGCCGGCGACGAGCTTCGTGTTCTTGGTGAACGGCTGCGACGGGAGCAGCGTGTCGGTCGGCCAGTCGAAGCTCTGCCACGTGGCGCGGCCGGTCGACGTGTCCGTGATGACGAGGTTCCCGGTGTCGCGGAGGGAGACGGCCAGGCTCTTCTTGCTGCCGCCCGTTTTGGTCGACCACACCGTTGTCCCATTGGCGTCGGCGAGGGCCAGCTCGCCGTCGCGGCGGAACGTGACCCTGGAGGAGCCCCTGCCGTTCACGGGGGCGTCGCGGTTGGCCGACCAGACGGCGGTGCTGCTCCGGTCTGCGGTGAACCAGATGGAAAAGGTGAAGGCGTTGTCGCCGGCCTGTAGGAAGCCGCAGGAGAAGGTGCCGTCCGGCGACACCAGGAACGGCCGCGGCTGGTCTTCCACCGACAGGGAGGAGCCGGCGCCCAGAGTGTGCTGCGCCGTTGATGCCGACGAGCACAGCAGCAGACACGCCAGCGAGAGCTGCACGACCAGGATGCCGATGTCGAACAATCCAACCATCGTCGTTCGAGCTCGCTGTTTGGTTCTACCGTTCTACTACAGAGGCAAAGAGAGATTATAAGAGAGTCGTACGTGCAAAAAAGTCAAGGCCAAAGTCAAGTATTCGTGATTTGGACATACGCCTATACGCATCGTTAAGTTACAATAAACGATGCTTCGTGCCTTCGTCTGATAAGTAGCACCTCAGGCTCTCAGCCATTCAGCCATTTTAATAATTAAGACAACATCATAAGTAATTTTTTTTTTCTGCAACTTACAAAAAATCATATAGAACTGATTTATAAGATTTGTCATTGGATTTCTGAATAGGCAAACTTGCATATCAGGCAGGAAGACAAGGGGCGCTGCTGCTAAAACAGGTGGCAGAGGAAGTTTTTGAGGCGAGTAAAGGCTGGCGTGTGCACGTTGGAAGATTGCTGTGACGATGTCACGATGATAGGGGAGAAAGGACGCTGAGAAGACCAGAAGGATGCAAAACAAGTTTCGGCAATCTTGCAGCAATTATGTCATAAGCTATAGTTGATACTCCCTCTGTCTCATAATATATGGGATTTAGACTGTTCAAGCGTAAAAATTAAACATTCGTCTTATTCAAAAATTTAGTACAAACATAAAAAATGATAAGTCATACTTAAAGTGCATTAGATAACAAAGTAAATACTACCTCCGTCCTAAAAAGAAAGTCTTTCTAGATATGCACCTGGACAAATACATACCCAGAAAGACTTATTTTTTTGGATGGAGATAGTAATAAATAAAATAAATTTGAATAAGACGAGCGGTCAAATGTTACTATAAAAAACTCTAAATCCCTTATAATATGGGACAGAGGGAGGTGGCTACCCCACCATAGCACCATGGTCGGAGCTTTTATGTTTTGTTTTGTGTGTTTCGCTAATGGATGCTGCAAAACCTTGTTTCTAGTAATGAAAAAGGAGGGCTCCCCCTCTTTCTCAATTTTTTTTCTACATAATCTAGAGACAACATATCAAACATGTTGTGCGATTAGTTGTCTATTACATTATATGCATGCATATTACTGTACATCCTTACAAATAGAATCAATTTGTGCATAAAAATTAAACATATATGACAACTATGCTATAATAGTGAAATTAGTTACATAATCGATGTCTCTTAAGCCATTTGCAAAATAACATAAAACTTATTTCTCTCTCTTCAATCTCTCTCTTTCACATAAATAAAAACTAGCAAGGTGGCCCGCACAAGTGTGGCTTGCATCTAAATAAGTTTATTTTATGGTAAAAATAATCTATATTTTTATGCATAATTATATTTTAAAATTAGAATAATCTACTCGCTTACTATTTCTGTTAGTAACCATCGAGTATTGAATCTATTGGGATAAGAAAATCCTATAAATTTGAGCCCCACTTGTATTTTTATATTTCCTTTCTTGTTCCTTGATTCATACTTCCATGATTGATTTATATAGTTTTATCATTATCATTTTTCCATTCGTAAAGTTGTACAATCCTTGATATTTAAAAAGCGACTTGGCATTTTCCAAGTCTGAAATGTCATTGTTCTGTAATCAATGTTTGTTCCTTAATTGCTTATCAGTTGTCTCTCTTTTTCGTTGTTCTCATCATCACCTAAATAAATAAATAAATAAAACCATGTCATTGTTAGGGTTTCATTGTCCCCTCCACTTTACTGCCGTTTGCATCTTTAAAAATCATACGTCATACATTATCATCTACATGATTATATTTTTAGTTTTTAAAATTCCCGCCATCCATCATCATCCTCTTTTTTCTCACTTGGCTCACGCTTTAGCATTACACTCGCTGGCTTCCTACTCTTGTGCTACTCTTTTTACTTACCTCCATGCCCTCCCTCTACCTCCCCTCCTCTCTCTCCAGTCTATTGCCTATCCCTTTGGTGTTGCGTCCTTTACTTTTGCATCCTCTATTTTATTTCTCTATTTTCATGTCCGTCGCCACTCTTTTTTTTCGTTATAATAATATCAAATCTTATGTCATTAAGGTATTGTTTTTCTCTTTTAAGATGCTCCAACGGCTGCTATCGTTGCCTTACTTTTTTAGCACTCCTCGGCTTCCTCTTGCAACCCCTCCTCTTCATCACTTGAGGCATCCAACAGTTCACCCTCGTGCGTGCCAGTATGATTACCGCATGGGATATTTGTGATGTCCAGTAGACTTTTGTGAATGTTGTAATCTAAAAGTCTGATAATATGTGCAAGATTTATTTAGTGCATTTTTATTGCTATTAATCTTGTCCATTGATGACTTATACTGTGGTTAAAAAAGTGTGTTTCTTCTAAAAATAATCATAGCCTAAGATTTAATAGAATTGTCAAAGTGTTTTTCCTAAATTGCAAACATATTAGTCGATCATGTCCTTACCTCATCGTTGATGTTGATCTACTGATTTGCCATGAAGCATAATTTTTAAGTAGTTATTTGTATGATTATGGGTAAACATAGTCCGAACTCCGAAGTTCGAACTGAACACTAATTTCATCGACTGTGCTTCTGCAATGTTTATTAGTTCCTCTAATTTTTTATATAAAAAATAAATTACACCTAAAGTACATATATGCTCATTGTTCATCATAACATAGAGATATATTCACACAAATCTAGATCAATAAAATATCATGTTTTTTAATTCTGAATTTCATAAATTTCACAAATTAAATAAATTGTATGTGGGGCACCATATTTATTATATATACTACACTCATACGTACACGTCACCGCGATATCTGTTAGGTGGGATCTATACACGCATAATAGCCACTATATCCTCACGCGTACATGACGGCGAACCGAGTGTTTCGTATAATAAACACGGCGCCGGGAATGGAACAAAGGGGATAGGAGGCCCGATAGCTTGCCAGTCCTCACGAGGCGTGCCCATCCACCACGCGAAGGCGGCGACCAACCATGATACACGTCTCGTAGGCCTCGATACCAAGCGCTATCATTTCAACCATCCCAAATGTTTCATACCCATACTCATGTGAAGCTAGTCCCCAAGAGTTAGTGACTAGCTCCACACTTTCATCAAAGCAATGACATCGAAAATTAATAATAAGGGTGTTGTAAGCATAATGCATAAATAGTCTTAATAGGATTCTAAAATAGTACTTGGTGACGAGCCTCAGGCAAACTGACTAGGGGTAAACCTCTAGTATGAACCGTCCTAGAAATCTGCGGCATCACAAGCTGCATCAAACTCCTCATCCAAACAGTCAATACCTGCAGCGAGGTCTGAGCAAAAACAAGTAAAAGAAAGCAAGAAATCAGTACATTAATCAAATTAATGTACTGGCAAGTCGGAGACAACCCTAGCATACTACATGTTGGCCAATATCAAGGATAAGCTGTGTATAGGTACATTTGCATAAATGCCAATTTTATTTCACAACATGTTTCGCAACGGAATTTAGAAACAATAATATAGAGTAAATAAATATCAACACACGTCTACCCCTCAAGGTAGAATATCACCATTCACCATCATCATCTCATCATCATCATTATCATCACCGAACTTTACCCAAGTTCACAAATAAATCATTCCCAACCTTTTCCCAAGTTCACAAGAATTCTTTTAAAACCAGAAAACTATACTCATGACACTTCACCATGCCGCTCATGACCGTGAGCACGGCTAATCGATTAGTTTTAGACTCTGCAGAGTTTGTACAACCTTTAAATCCCACATGATGTGAATCGCTTTAGTTTGTCTCGTGCTGATCAAGAACTATCACACTCTTCACGGTGAATTTGGTCTAGAGGTCACAACGAAACCGTTACATTGTTTATTGTTTAGCCTTGCACTAGCACGATTTGTGTTAACCCACGTTGCTAGCAAGGCAACACCATTAGGTAGCGGGCCCACGCTTTTACCTAACGCTGTGAGGAACCCTGCCCGGCATTCCTCACGAGGCACAACACCGTTGTATTAGACAAACACCCGACAAATCATCGCTCGTGTGGTAAGACGGCCAACACGCTATAAATCATAATACATCAATAAATCAACAACAAGGAAAGTTTCCTCTGAGTTACTACCCAAGCTAACCCATACTATCCAGCCTACCAAAATGCAAGGCTAAACTCTCAACAACTTAATAGGTTCATGCCAGCCCATACTTAGCACATGTGGTTTGTACTGTTTTCATTAGTTGGTGTCATAAAGTTTGGTCCTTAATCGACTCGGGCGAACGCTCCTCCTATCGGTACACAACTACCACCATATATGCACCACTCGCCGTCCAAGTCTAAAAACAAGTTATCTCCATTTTCAGTTCACAATACTCACATATTTCAACCTCAACCCGAGGCATCAAAATATCCCATTTATCAAGTTCATAAACATTTTATAAAGGAGGTAATAATAATAAGCAGTACCATAGGCAAGCATATAGCGGCAATAAGTAAATATTCATCCCATAGGACATTATAATTGTACTCAAAAGCACTCTAAGGCTACAATCAGCAAGTATTCAATATTCCAAGGTGGTATATGCAGCAAGATAGGATTTAACTACCATCCCCACAATCATACCATTTTTAGCAACATAAACCTATCTATCGCATGCATGTTTAGAAACAAAACATTTAGCCCAAGTAAAAGCATAGGATCAAGTTGTTCAAAGGGGGGCAAAACATGCCTTCGTCAGCAAACACCTGGGTCTGGTCGTCAACAAACTCAACCTCCTGTTCGACGACGTATTCTCCCTCTACACAAATTTACGCGTACGATAAATACAAAAATGCATAAAAACCAAAATATATGAAAATGCATGAAACTTATGCTGTGGGTGCGTGCTGGTCTCAGGTGGGCTCTGGTGAAGGATTTTCTATTTTATCACTTTTATTAACAGAGATATGAAATTTACAAATAAAAGGGTTAAAAAGGGCGAAGTTTTAGTAAGCAACATTTTTGTACAGAAGTGAACAAAATTCCTTTTACAAAGTTACAGAGCATGATTTTAGAAAATTAACAGAAGTGGTTTCACAATTTTTAGAGTTATATTCAATTTGTTATGGATTTTACAAGTACTAGGCATCATTTATGGCAAAATAAAAATAAAGGAAAAGTTTGTACAGAAGTACCAAGGTTTATATTTCTGTAAAATATTTCACAGTTTTATGAATCTAACAAAACTAGTTTCACAATTTTTAGAGTTCAAACGAATTTTCTACAAATTTTGCAAGTTCTGCTCATTCTCTGCATTTTAAATAAAATTTATAAATCTTTTTCTGAAATTCTTTTCCAGCCGGGTCCACACGTCAGTGAAAGGAACTTTGCAGAATAGCCCCCGGGAGAAACGGGAATCAACCCGCGCTCCACGGGGTCCCACGTTTCAGCGAGGCGGTTTTACAGAAAAACCCCCGTGGGTTTTAAACTCCCGCGAAGAGGGACGACGCGGTCTGACCGGCGGGTCCCGCTTACCAGCGGCTCGCTTGCAATGCTGCGCTCTCGCGGCGGCGGCGACGGCGATGCAAAGGTTTTCAGGCCGAGTGACTAAAAGGAAAAACATGCGCGAGGAGGAGATCTAGCTGTGAGTGGTGATCTCATGGGTTGCGACGGCCGGCATCTCGCCGGCAGCGAGCCGCGGTGGCGTCGGGGTTCGGCATGCACATGCATGTTGGTTTAGAAGGGGTTTTAATGCGGGGTTGTGTGTGCATGTTGCTCCAGGGGCTGGCGCGATGCTCACCGAGCTGGATCTGGGCGGTGGTGAGGCTGGGACGGCTCCAGCGACGGTGGAGGTTGGCCGGCGGCGACAGGAAGCGGCGGTTGAACGTCGACGGCTCAGTGGAGGCTGCTAGAGAGAGAGAGAAAACATATGCAGAGGGTTAGAGGGGTCCTGTGGGTGGTGTGACCGAAAGGAATCGGCCGGTAACTCACCGGAGAGGAAGATCGAGTGTGGCGGAGACGGCGGCCAAAAAAGAGGATCAACGGCGTTCCGACGACAGAGTGGATGGCGGATCGATTCACTGCAGCCGAACCTCGTCGGGGTCGAGGCGATGTCGTTGGTGAAGCACGACGGCGGAAAACGGCTCCGGCGGTGAGGAAGCGTCGGTCGAAGCGGCGGCAGCGGCGAGGACGACAGTGTCGCCAGCTGCTCGACCGCGGGCATCTGGAAAAAGAAAGGCACGGATGCGTTAGGCGTGGGAGACGAAGGCGTTCCCGTGCTCATCTTGCGGCGAAGCTCACCAGAAAGGGAGTGCGACGGTGAGGGACTCGCCGGCGCCGGGGAAGAAGCGGAGATCCGTGGTGTTCTGGGGCAAGTGAGGGGTGAGGGAGAGTGGGAACGTGGAGAGGAGTGAATGCCGAGCCAGGGGTGGTCTTGGCTTGCAAAAGAAGTGAAGTGGAGAGAGGGGGTGAAGTGAGGGGTGCCCAGGGTGTAGCCGGCGCGTGGCAACGCCTCTCTGCGCGTCTGGCCGTTGGGAGAGAGGTGAGGGACTGACTTATGGGTCCCAGGGGTTGTGGGGTCCACTTGTCATTGAAAGAGTTCAAAAATCTGCATATTGGCTAAGTCAAAGAGGGAGAGTTATGAGGGATCTTTGGGCTAGATTTGTTCTCTCTTTCTCTGCAGGAAAAGATGGAGCAAGAGCTCTTCCTTGCAGTCCAAGACATGAGGATACAATGTGTTGAAGTGGTTCTGTCAATGGTGGCTTGGTTTGGTGTTGATGCCCTTGCAAAAATTGATCAAAAAGCTGAATACTCCTGTTGACAGGGAGATTAGAGACTGATTGGATTTTTTGTGGAAGAAAAGAAAAGGTTAGAGAGGGATCTGGGGCTTGCCACTTATCAAGGTCTTAGAAGAAAGTTAGTACTAGACTTTGGCTGAAACCAAATTTCAAAAAGAGGTTTTGAAATAAATTTTACAGAGTGAGCAAGTTTGAATCCATTAAGCATTTTTTCAGGATTTTTGGAGAGATTAAAATAGATCAACGAGTTAGCAAACCTTGTTGAAAAATTCTGAAAATTTGTGGGTTGTTTTCTGACATATCAAAGCATTTTTGAGAATTTTTGTGGAATTTTTGGATGCACACATTTACCAGATTAATTGGTTTGTGATTCTAGGCCTATCATTGCATGTGATGATAAGATGATTAAGAAGAAAAACAATTAAAAACAATTCACAATCACATGATGCATCAAATTTTAAATTTTGGCTCTCAGGTTTATAGGATTGGTATGTTACATTGTATTTCTATATGGACTTTATATCCTCTTTCAAATTTCCTTATTTTTTTAATTCCGAATTTCAGTTATTTTCAAATTATATTTCTATGTGAACTCTAACGTTTCTTATAATATTCCATGTTTTTTAATTTCTAAATTCATAATTTGGACTCTAGTCTATTATTTCCATATTCCTTATTAATTTCGAGTTTTAGTTATTTCTAAATTGGATATCTATATGGACTCTAATCCTTTTTTTCAATATTCCATATTTATTAATTCCAAAATTCATAAATTATATTTCTATTCGAGCTCTTTTTTTCTTTTTCTTTTTCTTCAATTAATGTGAGAATTTGTAGGCCTCTCGACGAACGTGGAGCCTCCTTTCAAGACTGTTTTAATAATATAATAGATAAATAGATCTAATGTAGCACTTGTTATTTATGGCAGAAATTTTCCATTAGTCATGCATTTACGGCAGAATTTTTCCATCAGTCATGCTCTTAGATAATTGGTGAGTTGAGGTCAAAATTTCTTGTGATGGTGGGCCGTCTTCACGAGATTTTGTCTAGACGCATGCATCGCCAGCTTGAGCAATGATCTCCACTTACGTGGTCATTGTTGATCTTCGGTCATCCATTCGTCGTTGCATGCAAATAGATTGCCGTTCGTACAGGGAATTTTGAAATTTCTCTCAAGTAATAATATAAAAAGAGACACTCCAACTGTCCGTCGGCAAAACCAACAGCAAGATCCAACTGTCCGTCCGCAAGACCCCTTCAGCACGCTGGTTGGCCAAGTCGGCAGTAGCAAATTGTTTTTTTTTAGGGGCCCAACTAGCAAATTACAAAGACAAACCAGTTAATTAACGCGTTTAGTTCAGATTAATTATGCACAGAAATACGCATGAGGTCAATCGCGTACTGCCGTACTGTTTTTCAGCCATTCAGGGGTGATGAGGTCCATATACTGGTGATAGAGTGCTCTAAAAGTTAGAGGACCACCTTTTCAGTTATAGAGGCGTTGAATATTCTTTCCGATGTCGCCAAAAAAATGAGCCACTTGCTAAAATGTTGGAAAGCTCGGTTTATAGTTTTCAGTTTTCCAAACTAGCAATCAACGATACTGTGTAGAGATAGAAGTATCTCATTAAAATATTTTGCATATCACTACGTATAAAGATACTGGCCAATTGTTTGTGTGTTGCAACATATAACTGTATAAGGCCTCATCTGATTCAAAGGAACTAGCAGAGTGACACGCACAATTACGAGGCTAGCATCGATATAAATGTATATTTATAATTAATATAAAATTACATATATTTTTAAATGTATGGTTATTTTTAAAACTTGTCAATCGTCCTACTTGTTTGCCGCCCTTCCATGCCCGCCTCATGCTCTATTCGTTTGTATTAGGTACCTTAAAAATTGAATCTTTATCATAACTATTTTGTTTTATTTCGGAATTTATTTTTAAAATTTATTAGTTTGTTAATTCTAAATTTTATTTATTTCTTAAATGTATTTATATATATATGGACTCATGACTCTTCTTACTATATTCTTTGTTTGTTAAATTCTGACCATAGATTTCTTTTTGAATTTATATTAAATATGGACTCTAGATCCCCTTTCAATATTCCTAGTTTTGTAAATATGAATTTAACTTATTTATAAATTGTATTTCTATATGGACTCTAGAACCTCTTTTAAATATTCTTATTTTTTATTCTAAATTTTAATAAATGTATTTCTATATGGATTCTAAACTCTCCTTTTCTTTTATTATTTTTGTATACTCCAATCTATTTCTTTTTCATGCATAGTCTCTGGCCATCACCACCGTTGCTTATAAATTCTTGCCCGCCACCGCCGCTCGCTGACTTAAAAGGATTGTGAGCGCTCACTCGTCATCATCGTCGCTTGTTGTTGCTTGCCCACCGTTGTTGCTCTACTCACAACCGTTTGATGCATTCGCATCCACTCGTGTGTTTCCCTTCCGCCGCTGCACTTCTTGTAGCTGCTCACTTTCTTCATATTTCGTACGTGCTCGTTTGTTGACGCTGCTGCTGGTCCAATTGGGAGATATTATTAAGGCTAGATCGTTGCTCCCATGCCATAGCCCGGTGGAGGCCATGCTATTCATATGGATTATATTTTTTTTTCAATATTCCTTTTTTTTAGTTCTGAATTTATGTTTCTTATTTTTATCTTCAAATTTCATATTTTATTTAATGTATCTATACGGATTCTAGCCGCTTCTTTCAATATTCCTTATTTTTAAAATTTTTAATTTATACCCTCTTTCAGTTTTCCATACTTTTAAATTCCAAATTTCAGTTATTTTATAATTATATATTACATGTACTGACTTCTTTCAATATTGCCTATTTTTAACTCTGAATTTCACTTATTTATAAGTTGTATTTGTATATGGACTCTAGAATTTGTAATTTGTAATTTCAGTTATTTTAAAATTGTATTTTACATAAAGAGAAGTATTTTTTATGTGCGTGTGTAGCACTCCTAGGTGACTTTGGATTTATTTGGAACATGTACTAATACAAACGGATTTCGTAACTTTCGTCCTAATCTTACCACTAGTACAGTACTCCTCTTAATTATTACTATGTGCATATGTAGTACTTAAAAAAGTGAGTTTGGATTTATTTTATTTTATTTTAAAAGATCCTATTTATTTGGAACATGTACTAATACAAACGGATTTCGTAACTTTCGTCCTAATCTTACCACTAGTACAGTACTCCTCTTAATTATTACTATGTGCATATGTAGTACTTAAAAAAGTGAGTTTGGATTTATTTTATTTTATTTTAAAAGATCCTATTTATTTGGAACATGTACTAATACAAACGGATTTCGTAACTTTCGTCCTAATCTTACCACTAGTACAGTACTCCTCTTAATTATTACTATGTGCATATGTAGTACTTAAAAAAGTGAGTTTGGATTTATTTTATTTTATTTTAAAAGATCCTATTTATTTGGAACATGTACTTACGGTTTTACTCCTAGTCCTAGTGTTAGCCTTACCGTTAATAGTATGAGATCTTGTAACTCCTCGTACTAATCTTACTGCTAATACAATACTTCTCTTAATAATACTCTTATTCCTATTTCTACTGCAACTACTCTTACCATGTATGGAATCCTAAAACAATACTTCCACTTGTATTAGATTAGATTGTATTTAGATGTCTAATTTGATTTTTTTTTCTATTTCAGTTGCATTTATTTTTATTCTGAATTTTATTTTTTAATTTTTTTCCCTATATGGAGTATAGACTCCCTTCTAAATTTCCTTATTTTAAAATTCCGAATTTTTGTTATTTTATAATTGTATTTCAATACAGACTCAAGACGCTTTTTCAATATTCCTATTTATTAATTCCTAATTTTACTTATTTATAACATTGTATTTCTATGGACTCTAGGCACTCTTTTAGTTTTCCTTACTTTTTAATTCCGAAATTTTGTTATTTCTAAATTGTATTCCTATATGGACTCTAGACTCCCTTTCCATATTTCCCATTTATTAATTCTAATTTTCACTTCTTTATGAAATTGTATTTCTATATGGACTCTAGACCCTTTTTCATATTTTTCTTATTTTTTAGTTTTGAATTTCAGTTATTCCTAAATTAAAATTCCATATGAACTCTAACCTTTATGTTATATATTTCTTTTTTTAATTCTAAAAATCATAAATTGTATTTCTACTCAAACTCTTTTTCCTTTTTCTCCGATTAACGTGGGAATTTCTAGCCTCTGGAGCAAGCGTGGAGCCTCCTTTTAGGGCTGTTTTGATAATATAATAGATTTTAGATTGTAAACAAATCTATTATCTTAATAAAGTAATAGAAAAACGAGCATCAACATTCACTCTCATGGCCTAGAAATTCCCACGTTAAATGCACACACAAAAATTATAGAGTCCATAAGAAATATAAATTCAATTTAAAACCCAGAAATCAGAATTAAAACCAGAAATTCAGAATTAAAAAATTAACATTGGAAGAAAGTGTAGAGTCCATATAAAAATAAAATCTAATTTGGGAACTAAAAATATGAAATATTAAAAGGAGACTCTAGAGTCCATGTAGAAATGCAATTTAGAAAAAAAAAAGGAAACTAGAAATTAAAAATAAGGAGTATTGAAAGAAAATTATAGAGTCCATATGGAAATCCAATCTAATTTCGGAATTAAAAATATGGAATATTAAAAGGAGACTCTAGAGTCCATATAGAAATACAATTCAGAAAAAACTAATATTTGGAATTGAAGATAGGGAATGTTGGAAAAAAATATAGAGGACGTTAAACAATAAAAATATTAGCATATAATGATATAAATGATAACATTACACTTATTTCTTACTTATAATATTAAGAATGCTTTT
This sequence comes from Leersia perrieri, assembly GCA_000325765.3. Taxonomy (NCBI): domain Eukaryota; kingdom Viridiplantae; phylum Streptophyta; class Magnoliopsida; order Poales; family Poaceae; genus Leersia; species Leersia perrieri. Next base: position 19,654,270 of record CM002476.1, on the reverse strand, counting down.
ATGTGTACATTATTAATACTAATATTCATAGAAATTATTATAATAACTCAAATATAAGAATATTTATATGCAAAACTAAACCTAATAGCATAAGCATATATAAATGTGAAAATTGAACCTAGCCACGCAACTTGTGCGGGCCACCGTGCTAGTTTTGTAGGATTCAAACCCTATAGAAAATTTTTGTATGTAATCCTTGAATCAAAGGATTGCAGATTCTTAAATCCTATGAAACTACTATTGATTATAGAGTCTTCTTGAACAAGGGCTCTAATGATATTTTTCCTCAAAAAATTTTCGTATGTAATCCTTGAACAAGGGCTCTAATGGTATTTTTCCTCTAAAAATTCCTGATGAATATCCAAACAACCAATTTTACAAATTCATGCGTTTACAATTATTGTAGGATTTTGTATGGTATGACACCTGATTCATATGTTTTCATGTTTCTGTGTTTTTATTTCCTATATTCCAAAGGACCCATAAAAAGTTTGTGAGTTTTTTTATTGCATTTAAGATGACAAGAGGAAAATCAATGAAAAGTCAAATATAGCATCTTAGATAGGACTCCTTTTCAATTTTTTTAACACACACAACAAGAGCCCTATCCAGATTCGTTTAACTAGTAAATGTCCTATTTGCCCAGAATTAGCTTTATTCTGGGACCGTAGCAGTATTGAAGTACACGACCAGTCCTAAGGTTTTTACCACCCAGGGCGATAACAAATTTATTATAAACAAATACTTATATATATAAGGAAAAATTTGTTAGAGGGTGTTTAAAATACGTTTTTGCTATAGGGCACAACAAAAGACAATAATTTGCAAATGTTATGAGAGAGAAACATTGAAGGCATTTTTGCACATGGGTAATTCCTCTCAGATGTATCAAAATCGCTCCCAGTTGTCGTTAATAAAAATTGGGAGACCATCTTCCCACGCTATCTCTAGACAACAATTGAGAGCGATCCAGATACATTTGGGAAAATTTATCTAGTGGCAAAATGGCCATTTTGATGTTTTTATCTCTCAATTTGATTAAAAATAATAAAATCTGTCATCTATTGTTTATTAGCAAATTATCATCTTTTTTTATGTCCTACTAGAAAAGACACGTTTTATGAAAAACCACAAACTTTTGACGCCCTCTAGCATTATTTTTTTTTGCGGGGAGCCCTCTAGCAAATTTGCCTATATAAAAAATCAGTAAATATTATCTTGTAAATTTCTTTGTACATTTGTAAATACATTGATATTACCTCATCGATCAATTGCTTTCCATTGGTAAATTTTGCTAAACTGTTTAACATGTATTGATGTCATGCCGTTTTGCATCAAGAACAATCCAATATCTAAAAAAAAGAGCATATTAGTGATCAAAGTGATAAATTACAAAACTTTCGGTGTCTGCAATAGCTAGCAGGATGAGGCTGCACTTAAACCGTTATTAGCGATCTGGATTAATCCAGCAGCATTCGCCTCACCTGTAGGCTGTAGGCACAAGGAAATCGATGGAAACAAGAACTTGTGAACTGCTGCAACTGCAGAAGCAGAGTTGCCGATGAGAGGCTGCATGCGGGCGGATGCGTGTTGCGCGGCTTGCGCCACTGTGCGCGTGGAGCGGCCGGCGGCAGGGTGGGGGAGCGCGTGGATGCCTGCTGCAACGTGCGATGCCGTGCCCGCGAGAGAACGCAACCTGTGATGCCGCAGCACGCAAGAGACGACACAGATCGATGATTGATCGTGATCCAGTAATCTCGTGGATGGAATTGGAAACATCGGCCCTAGCACATACGTCGCTAACTCGTGGACATGTAGAAGACAGGGCCCTGTGTTGGGGACTTAGGGGTGGGCATTGCGGCCGTCCCGCTCGACCCCCTCATGGCCGGGCCTGTAGAAGTATAGAATAACCACCACTACTATCTTTAAAGACTCCTCTGCAAATCGGTAATGATTTTGTACAGTCGTTCGATGGATTGAAAAATCGAATACTAAACACCTACTTTTTCAGGAGAGGGAGGAAGAGTGAGAGGAGAGATTGGGACGAAGTGGGAAAAGTAGGCGGCGAGGAGGAACATAGACGAAAAGAGTTGAATCAGGATGGAGAACGACAAAGGCAGAGGGAATCAAGGAAAAGGAGCACAAGAGGAGGCGGAGGAAAAATTGGACCTAGAAGGAATATTAGTCTTAATCTTTTAAGCTTAGAGGTAATTCATATTCACTCAATAGTTAGAGGAGTAAATTTATAGAGGTCAAATTTAAACTTTTATCTTAGTGGAGTGATAATTTATCTTGCAGCAATGCAGCATAACGTTCCGGGGGTCACCCACTCACCAGTCACCACGGTTGCATTCTCCGGCGCTTCACCACGCTGCGTTGGGCCACCACCGGAGACCGGAGTACGGGACCCATCAGATCTGCAACTCTCTCCACGTCCGTGGTCGTGTCTGGCGTGCTCGCCACGCAGGTGATCGCTATCCTCCCTCTGCTCTTTCCCTGCCCTGCATTCCTCCTAAAGTCTTTGAGGAATTCTGCCGAACACCTTGGCGGCATCCACTAGCCTGTGGAATTCGATGGGAAGTCCTTCCAAATAGCTAGTTTGGGATGACTCAGATGATTGAGTGCGCTCCGCGTGCCTCTCCCTCTTGATGGCTCGGTTAGGTTATTAGTAGTCTCGTGATGGTGTTAAAAAACTGAAATCTTTGCCATGAATTGATACCCCACCAGTGATGTTGTCGCAGCGTTAGATACACGAGCCATCCAAATAACTGAATTTGGTTCTGTATAATGCAGTGGTGTCATCCTGTATGTCAGTGTGTCTAAGAAAAGTAAACATACGAGTTCACATGGCAATGTAAACCACGCACCGAAATGTCCAAGAGATTTGGACACGAGAATTGTTATAGTATACATCATGGCCTTAATTGGGGGTTCTGAGTAACTGAACACGCCCAGTTCCATGCAATAGTTCACATGGAAATTGGAAAATTCAACACATGTACCATCAATAAAAGTAATGGTCTTGCACTAAATGAATGTTCTAATTTTAAGCAAGATTTCAGATGACCATCTAGAAAATTCAACAGAAGTTTGGTCAAATAAAAGTACTGGTCTAGTACTCCATTGATGCATTACAACTAAGAAGATATTGATCAACTATGGTCCTGAAAAGCATTCATAGCATTCAAGTACTGAAACTCCCCCATCAACTTTTCTGTTTCTTTCAAATCTTATGCTAATCCTTCCTCTTGCAAAATAAAATTAACGTTGTTCTTGCAGGTAACCATTAGTAGGTTGTCTGATCGCTGATGTCATCCTACGCTAGAAACTTTCGCTATTCAATTCATTTTTGCTCTGTTGATTCTTTCTTCAAGGAAAGGGTTTTTGTCATGTCCTTAGGAAAAAAAATTCAATGCAAGGTGTAGCAGTATAGAACCTTTCATTTTTGCTTGTTCGGGATCAAAATGACCATATGTAGGGTCTAGTAGTAACTACCGGAAGGTAATGAGGCTTCACTTATCTGATTTTTCCACTGTTAGTTTCTGATACTCACGCCTTGGAGAAATTCAACCAAACACCATTGGGGCAGTGTCGACTATCCTTGATTTGTAGTAATCTTACATAGTTGTGTTGTTGATATACCATACGCGATACATGAATGACTAGGTTAGTACCACAATGTCATACTTATGTGATGTCGCCCTTAACTATTTATGCTTGTATTTAAAAGCATAGGACAATATCTAGGTTGTATTAAATCAACCTTAGTATTTCAGGGAATATCAGGTACTTAAATTCGTTCAAAATTTGCTTGATGTAGTATTGTGAGCCACTACTTGCAGTTGGTGGCACCATGAAGGACCTATCATAGTATCATCTATCATGGTTCTACGTAAGTAATCTGTAAAGGGTGACACAATTTGAAGAAAGTGGTTGGATGTTGTTACTGTATGTCCCAAGATATGAGGACAACAGGAGCACAAACTAAATTATTCTCAACTACATGGAAACATGTAGCATACACACATAAACAATTCATGGAGCTTCTAAAAAAAAACTGTTTTCAGTTTCATGCAAATAACAGGTTAGTATGAGAAAAATCATCATAAATGCAAAGTTTAGAACTTCAAATACTCGTATAGTGTTCCACTGATCCAACACACTCTGTTTTTCTTTTAGACGTACATTTGAATACATAACTTACCATCATCATGATATGGATTTATAGTAGGATGTGCCTAGTTTTCCCTAAAAACAATAATTAGTTTACTTCAAGTGTTGTGCATGCTTTCCATCCTGCAAATTGAAATATTATTGCTTATTACAGGTCACCATGAGTAGGCTGGGTGATTATCTTGGTCGCCACATGCCAGGAAGGTTTTTGCAATTTCATTCATTGTAGGCCGATTACTTCTTTCCTCAAGACAAGATATAGCAACTTCCACCATTACCTTTGCTTGTGCAGAATTGAAATACCCATTCAGTCTAGTATCGATGATATCCTTAACATCCCCACTAGCCAGAATCTGTTTCACGGCCTGCACAAACTCCCTGAGTTCCACCTCCTTCCCATCCACTTTTATCCCACTTGATATCCTGCTTCCGGTTACAATCTCAAGAAGGACAACACCATAACTGTAGACATCGACCTTTGCAGTGATTGGTGAGTTCAACGCCCATTCTGGTGCCATGTAGCCCATTGTACCCCTCATATGAGTAAAATTTAAACTGGTGTTGTCTCTCTTTGAGAGTTTGGCCAGTCCAAAGTCTGCTATCTTTGCTTCAAAATCTCGGGTCAGAAGTATGTTCTCTGGTTTTATGTCACAATGGACTACCCATTCAAGGCACTCATGATGGAGATAGGCCAATCCTCTTGCTGTTCCCCATGCTATTTTGAATCGCTGGTTCCATGCTAGCAGCCTCTCAGTACTTACATTACCAAATAGATACTTGTCTAGTGATTCATTCTCCACATACTCATACACTAGTAGTTTGTGTTGATCCTCGGAGCAAAAACCCCACATCCTTACTAAGTTCATGTGATTGATCCTTCCAATTATACTCATTTCAGCCCAAAATTCATCTTCACTGTGTGAAATATTTGCTAGCCTCTTCACCGCTATCACTCGCTTATCTTCGAGTACTCCTCTGTAAACAGTTCCAGATGTTCCTCTTCCAATCTCTTCCTTGAACTTTCCAGTTGCTACCCTTAATTCTCGGTATGTGAACATCCTGAATTGGTTTGTTACCATCCTGTAGCCTGCCTCCATTGACTTGGGTATGTTCTGCTTGCTGTAAAGAAACCACCAGCTTGTACCTGCGAAGATTGCCACTAGAGCTCCCAATACTGCTGAAAACACATAATAGGTTGCATAACTTTTATTTGCATCATTGATTCCATACATACTTGCAGATCCTAGTACAATCTCTGTGCTTGGGTTGCATGAGAGATCGGAATGTTTGGAAACCATATTCTTGGGTACTTTGATGTAGTTATCACCTGGATAATTTGTGGAGCTGTAGCCGTTGTAGAGTACATTTTTGGTGTAACAAGTTCCAGACCCTGTCTTATATGTGAGTGCTAAGCAGGAGCAAATTTCCAAGCAAGTCCTTTTACATTCTTTAAGTGATATGGAATGGTTGACGGTCAGATCGAAGCCGTAAAAGTCAGTTTGAGCAAGCTTCACGAACTCAAATTCTTCTGTTTTGCTGCAGTTTTTGACGAATAGTGGTCGACAACCTCTGTTCCACTTCGTTGGATCTTTCATCTCATATCCAGGGGGACAAAAACACTTGAATCTTGGCAAGAACTGACATATACCATTCTCTCCACACAGCCCATGCACGTCGCACAATTTTGCTATAGTCTGCCATGAGACAGTCCAGCTCCCATCTGATACATTCAAACTGTACATTCTGAGGTTTCCATCATAATCAAGCGTCAGCCTTCTTTTGATTCCAGGACCCCAATCAGAAGCCTTGATATTCAGCTGATCACTTGACAGGAAATGACCTTCAGTGTCAAGGACTGCATTCCTGGAGCTATTGTATCTAGTCCTCCCAATATCAAACACATTGTAGTCTGGACTTGGCCAATAGATGCTAGATACTTCTGGCCCATCATACATGAGGCGTAACACGTTGTCATTGTCAAAATAGAGGTTGAAGTAACCAGAGACCAGTCTTGTACCTTTGGTGAGAGGCTGTAATGGAAGCAAGGTATCAGTTGGTGCTGAGAAACTTTGCCATAACTTCGTTCCAGTGGAGTCTCTGATGATGAGATTGCCGGTGTCAAGAAGGACAACCGTTGTGCCTTTGCCGGAGCTCGTCTTGCTATCCCAGTTCACGGTGCCATTGACATCAGTGAGGACCAAGTTACCTTCATTGTTCAGCGTCACCTTGGAGCCATGGCCATTCACCGGGGATTTGGGGTTTGCAGACCATACGACCGTCTTCTCCTTGCTATTGGCGAACCATATTGAGAAGGAGAAAGCATTCCTTCCAACTTCATAGAAGCCACAAGAGAAATCAGCATTTGGTGAGGTAAGGAAGGTCTGCTTATGCTTTTCTACAGGTATGGATGAACCGGTGCTTAACGTCGATTGGGCTGAAGCATGTGAGGATAGCAGAACAATGATCAGTGGAAGAATGACTAGACAAAGTAATCTCGCCATTTTTCTTGGTGTTCAGGCCTTCAGACCATGGTATGGTGGATGGTGTTTGCTTCCATTTATGATGTTTTCACCTCATTCTGGTTTGATGATTTGATCCACTTGTTGTGAAGGTTCTTTCGTGGAGTCAAATTTGAACCCATATGCTGCAAATTCTACACGCCTAGATCGGGATAGTTAATTGTTCCAGCAAGCAACTGTTGCCTCGCATTCAGTCCTGGCGGCTTCCAGCCTTCCAGGTTATGAAAGTGATGGAATACTGTTTTGACACTTTCTAGTTTTAGAAGGTTTGAACATTTGTTTTTACCATCATTCTTTAATCGAGCAACACAAAGATTTGACATGTTTCTTATCTTGGTCATACATCTTCAAGGCGGCTGTCACCTTTTTTTTTAGGGCTGCCTCGTTATTAATTTCTCGATATCAACATTCTGTTTGGTGCTGTTAGCTACCTGGAGCTAGGATTTGGCTGTTCTGTTCTTTTATTCCATGTAGTCGTTTGGGATGCTGAATTGTTAATTGTCACTTGGAGAGGTGAGCAATTAGTTGGGTAACTTGCCTGATGTTGCCCTGATCGTTAGGGTGACACTGACGCGCAAGTTGCAGCCATGAGCCCGTGACTGACTGGGCAGCTCGATCGGCATTATATTACCACCATTGATCATTGTGTCGTCACTTTTATCATCGCGGCGATGCTAGCCGAACTGACATGGTTTATCTTGATTTTAAATTTGTTACTACCTCCGTTACATAATGTAGGATGTTTTGACTTTTTTTCTTTCAATGTTTAACCATTCGTTTTATTTAAAAATTTATTATAAACATAAAAAGGATGAGTTATTCTTGAAATAATTTTGATTTTGATGATAAAGTAAGTCACAAACAAAATAAATAATTTTTTTATAATTTTTTGAATAATATGAATGGTCAAACGTTACAAAAGAAAAAGTCAAAACTTATTACATTATAAAACGAAATGAGTATTAATTAGTTATATACTGAACATGTATCCGTTATTTTAGGTTCCTAAATCGATTGGTATGGATGGCAAACTATGATCATGCTTCCTAAATCTGGTTCATGATTATTCTTGTTGATGTAACGTCGATAAATCTTTTTGCAGGTTATAACTTTTCAGGGGGGTATCTGAACGAAAATCCAAAGCGTTTTAAAATTTCATTGCAGTGCTCAAGTTTCAGATCAATCAACCAGCTAAAGCTGTTCAGAGTTTATTCAGCAGTGGGCAAGAACGACTCCGGCCGGCCGGATTCCTCACCTGTCCAGCGTCGACGTCTCAACGAGGAGAGTGCTCCGTGGCAGTGATATGCCCTAGAGACACTAATAGAGATGATTATATCATATTTATAAATATTATGAATAAAAAGTTATTCCATTCGTTGAAATAGTTAATTTACTATTGATCAATTAATATGTGAATTAATATGTGATTCATTCATAAGATTTATGTTATGTTACTATTTCTTGATGGTCCCTATGTGGAACGAATATGATTCTAAAATTAACACAGGTATTGATTAATGGTCATGTTATGTCTCATGGATCATGATATGAAGATACCAAATCAACAATGTGGACACATGTTAGAGAATATGTTGACAAATCTACATGAGACACTGCAAGGATTACTTGTTCCATCAGTTAGTCTCAAGTTGATTCCTTATACTTGAGATCGTCTCTTTGTTTTATCAGTTAGTTTCAAGTAGTTGTGATGTTGACTCCTTAGATCTGAGATCGTGGTAGCTTACTTAGGGATAGGAATTATCAAACGATGCACCGTAACTAGATAGTTATAAAGATAGCCTTCGAGTTCACTATGAAACATGTGGCGAGATGAGATTTTCTCTCCTTGTTCATGGGAAAGATATCTCATGGACTTCAATATAATGGATTACGAAGGTGTATGGTCAAGTCAAGTAATTAAGAAGTCAATCACAGGATGAGTAATCTATTACATGATCAAGTGAATAATTGAGGATGACACATGCCTCGCCTTGTGCTTAATCAATATTGTGAGGCAAAAGGACTCGAACATACATACGCTACAGGTTCGGCCGATATAATCTCTGTGTATATAAGCGCGTCAAAATGTCTGGTTAGATATCGTTATTAATATGTGGACCGAAAAGTTGTTTTTGGGTTACAACCGAGTATACATAAACCTTATAGGTTATACACTTAATGGATTAGAACGGAGAGTTTGATGAAGATACAACAGGTGCTCAGTTCATATAGGGATCCAAGTAGAATTCTGATGGCTCTGCAAGGCCCAGTTAGAAACTCTATATATTCAGGGGCAAGTGGCTGGGGGAGACACAACATCCAAAGTATCCAAAATCCTAGCCGTCTATCCCCACTAGCAAAACCCTAGCCGCGCACAGGCACTAGCACAACCGCGCACGGCGTTCCACCCCTGGACGTGTGGATACCGGCAGAGGTGTTGCTGTGTTGCGGAGCTGATTGGTGTGGGAACACGAGGAGGAGTTCACATGAAGAGTGGACGCTCGTGTGTGGAGGAGAAGATCGGGTCTGACTACTTCCTCTACATCAACGTGTTTCGTCGAGTTCGGCTAGTCCGACTCTGCTTTCGCTGATATGCGCGTCGAGTGGTAACGATTATGTCTTTATACTCACAAGATATCCTGTACTTTGTGGTAGAATTTTTATTTATAGTTGTCGTAGCTTAACACATCCCTTCACTCCGCGACCACGAGAGAGACAACGATTGTCACCGGTGAGCGCGCGTCAGTTGTATTGGAGTTTTAATGTTCCAGGAAGGAACCAGCTTAGCAGAATGTTCCATTTGACTATGTGCTGATGATTGATTACCGATACTCCTTTTTTTTTTGCGGGGTTTACTGATACTCTATTGGTCCAATATGTTCATCCGTGATCGGTGATTGATTATGTTGCTTGCCCTCTTATTTTTGTTTTTGTTTTGTTCTTTTTTATTTTCAGGAACCCCTTGCCCTCTTGTTAATGACAATTTTTTCCTTGCAAAGAATGCCCACTTGCAGGCGTGAACACACAGGCATATGTCTATGCCTGATTGCCTAAACTGATCGATGCTAGAGTAATATTGAAGACTAGTCACCTGTGCGTAAATATCAGAGACTATGGCGCGTCATCACTCTGGCACCCAGAATGGGATTGTGATAGCTTTGGTGCAACTCCCAACAGCCTCGAAAAACATCAAGTTGTGAACTATTTCGAATCTCAGGACGTGTTTGTTCGGCTCAAATCCGCCCATGTCTGGTTACGGTGTGATTTGAAGACGATAGACATGTTTATTTTTTGTGGGCTAGTAATGAACAACTGTATCTAATACAAGCTATATTACAATTTGAATACGGACCAAATCAAGCTATGGCCACGTTTAGTTCACTTCCAAGTTGGAAGTTTGGCTGAAAATTAGAATGATGTGATTGAAAATTTATATGTGTATGATAGGTTGATGGGATGAAAAAAGTTAGAAGTTTGAAAAAAAACTTTGGAACTAAACACTCCCTACATCGATTCCCTTCACCGCATCGTCCTTGTTGCTCTTCCTCGATTCCATGATGCTGTCACATCTCACCCCCCGCCACACCTTGCCCTTGCTTCACAGTCACTCCTGCTTTCATTGATGGTGCTAATTGACCTACCCCATGACCTGTGATTTGGAACCTGGAAATGTGCCTTCTTGTCCATCTTGTCGGCTGTTCATCTTTGGATCTGTTCACGTCGTTCATGTGCAAGTGCTTGATTATTTTGGATTTGTTTTGTCATATGCAACTGCTTGTTTCATTCTCTGTTCACTGCAATTTTCAAATTAGAAATGCGTATTTTTCATCTTCTATCTTCGACGTAATAGTGCAATATGTTACAGGTTTCATCCAAACGTTCGGAAGGAAATGGTTACCTTTAAATTGGGCAACCAAACAAATCAAATGGACACAATAATCTAATCACTTGTCGTAGCAATCATTTTCATTAATGTTTACATTACCATTTTCCAACCAATCAGCACCTCAAACATTAAAAGCATTACTATATTTTTATTTTAGATTACACAAAAGAAACACGTACGACCCGCGCGCACACACCACCGCATGCACCTGCAAATGAGCTCTACAGCACACGACACACGCTCAAAGAAATGACAAATCCCTAGCCCCACTTGGATGTACTTGAAAATTTTAACTTACATCATGTCCAAAACATGTTCTTTAACTGAAAAGGTACTTGTTCGTTTCTCTGCATTTCTTTCATATTACGCGTTCCAACTACAGGTTTGAACAGTCATAAGCCGAGTGCTGCGCCAGTATTATACATGTGCATGCTATTGCTCGAGTTCGAGTTTCCTCCCTGAGCCATACGATAAAAACAAATACAATCTTCCTCAACTATCAATACAATACCAGCTCATTTTATCTCCACAGGCGGTCTTGACGGTGTTTTGCACTAGGTTGCAGCATACTATTGAAAGAAAATCTTATAAAGTAATTTACTATATGCTTCATGCTTCATGAAGTTCCGTTTAGAGCCTATAAAATTTTATGAAATCTATATAGAATTGAAGACTTATCTTTGTGAAAAGTAGTACTTACTTTAATATACCCTAGTGTACATAAAGTGATAAAGTGAATGATATACAATCAACCAGATAATCTTGGACTTCCGCTTTCACACAAGAAACTTGGCGTCGCCGACTTCTACCCGATAATCTCATGGATTGACAAGAGACTAGCCGGGTGGAGGGGTAAAATGCTTACTATGGCAAGTCGACTTGCCCTTGTGAATTCTGTGCTGTCTACGCTGCCCTCGTACGTCATGGGCGCTCTTCGTCTGCCTCCCGCGGTTGTAGAGGCCATTGACAAGAGACGCCGCGCCTTTCTCTGGACAGGCAAAGATAAGTGCTTCGGGGGCCACTGCAAAGTAGCCTGGGAAGTTGTTTGTTCACCGAAGGAAAAATGCGGATTGGGTGTTAAAGACATCCGAGTGCAAAACGAAGTTTTGCTGCAAAAGTTCCTGCTAAAGCTTCATGGTGTTTGCGACGCCCCTTGGGCGATTTGGTTGCACCAACAGTATGGTTGGTCCCCCACCCGCGACTTGGGAGATATGCCAACTTCTGCCTCCTCAATTTGGCGAGACATTGCCACTGGCCTGGACTCCTTTCGGGCCAACACAGTAGTTCAAGTTGGATGTGGGACCTTCGCAGCCTTCTGGCACGACCTCTGGCTACTCCCTATAACTTTGGCAATGGTGTTCCCTACTCTCTTTTCCCACACGACGCGCCCTAACAGCTCCATCGTGATGTGTCTGTCCTCCCCACACCCTACAATTATCGCTGCGACCGCGGCTTTTCGGCACGGCCGCACGGGAACTTCAGCAACTGCAGTCGGCGTTGAACGGGTTCGAACTCAGGCCTCATCTCTCGGATTGTCGCCTTGGCCCGCACAACATGACAGTCACGACGAGATACCTTTACGGATGTGTTTTCATACTTGGAGTGATGCCGCTTTCTCAGCTTTAGTTTGGGAAAATGTCGCCCCCCCCCCCCCCAAAAAAAATGCGGAGTCTTCCTTTGGCTTGCCTTCTGCCACCGACTTTACACCAACGAACGGCGACATCGGCGAGGAATTTCTGCATCTGCATCATGCCCCAATTGCTCCCAGACTAAAGATCTTGACCACCTCTTCATTGTCGGAAAGCTTGTGCAGTTTGGACTGCGCTGGGTGTGGATTCACGAACCCTCGACAATGCCTCCTTCGACAACAAGTGGCGTGACCCACCGCGTTTGACGGACAACAGGCTGACCGCGGTCTCGCGCATCCTCCTCCTATGCTTCCTCTGGAATATTTGGAAAGGCCGCAACTCCAAAGTTTTCGACGGAGTTGAAGACCCCGCTCGGACGACGGTCAAAAGATGTGCTGATGACCTACTTCTCTGGGCACACCGTTCCGCTAATCCAACAATAAAGCATGCCCTCGCTGATCGTGGCCGTGAGCTTCTTAGTGTACAGAGTAGCTAGTTTGTGCTTTTCTTTCACTCTTTGTTCCCCCATCTCCTCCTGTACCCTCTCTACATGTGTAATGTATATTTGATGCAATAAAATGTTCAGGCTGGTTTTAACCCGCCGTAGTTTCCCTCAAAAAATACAATCAACCCGATACAAAACACAAAAACACAATCTACTCTCTCTCTCTCTTGATGAGGACATCGCCACCACAGATATAACCACAACGATGTTTTACATAATAGAACTAAAGGTGCAAATTTTTTATGTTCGATTTACATTTTATATATTTGAGCAAAGGATGCTACACCATGAGTTGTGTGTGTTTTTATTTACAGAAGTGCTATCATGTCTAAAAGGAAGGATCGCAAGCTCAAGAATTATATGGATGATGAATGAAGTTGATCAAGGACCAATTGAAGAACTTCTCCAAGTAATTGCAAGGAATCTGGTTCGGCCTATAGAGACATCACTGAATTCAAACGGCTGCCAATTCTTCATACGACATCCGTTTTTGGCCCGTGAGTACTTGATGGAAAGGTTTCGGAGTACTCTTTCCATGGGATCCAGCCGCGTAGCCAAATTCCATTTGAGTCAATGGGAATCGCGAAAATAAGACATTGCATCGCCAGTAATGGGCCTATGGGCTTTTAACTTCGTCTGGGACCCCGGTCCAAGAGGGGCCCAAGTGGGGTGCGCCCCAACCTGATGGAGCACAGGAGCCCTAGGACGTCCTCCCACTCCTTTAAATAGTTAGCTACACCTTTAGGTTTATTTGTGTTTTGTTTAATTATAGTTTAGCCATTGCTACTTCCTTGTAACTACGCATTCGGCTAGAATTCCTGATTACATGTTCAGAACCCCAAATTTATCGTGTATCCATTTATTGTGCGACTTATTCATCTAGCAATTCAGTTGCTCACTTTTATCTTGTTCTTCCTAGTTCACGATTGCTTGCAGGAGTAAGGTTGATCTGCACCGGTAAGATCAATAATCGTAGGAGAGGTGTATCGATCGCTAAGGCGCAACACAACAACGTCTAGTATGGTTGTAGTTTGGTCGACAACTTCTTTCTTCAAATCGTAGTTACCTCAACTCACCGAAAGATCGGGCCACCCTCATGCACATCAAATGGTATCAGAGATTTCGTTGCTCGGTGAGTTTATCTATCTATAAACCAGAAAATAGCCAAAAAAATTAAGAGTGATTTTACCTAGCCATCTTTGTGCCTTGCATTATTCTTTTTAGTTTTTGCATTGTTGAGTTTTGCGTTGCATTGTCGAGTGGTGTTGCTGGTTTTAGCGTTAGTTCTGTCTAGAGTTTCGAGGTCTAGTCACGTTAGTACCACCACTGTCGTCACCCTGCCGTGTCGGTTGTCGCTGGGAACCACGAAAACGGAATCAGTTCATCGCCAGCATTCCGTTTTTATAGTTTGCAGCAATTTCTATTGGTCAGTTTGTGAGTTGTGTCAGTTGCATCTAGGGTTTACAAGTTCCATTGCCGAGCTTTTGTCTCGTGAGGAGGAAGGAGAGACCGAACAGATCATTTTGACCGAGATTTCTTTCCTATTTTTGTGGAGTTAGTTAGCAGATCTACTTCCTCCGCAAGTTTCCCTTCCACCTTTCCACCGAAATTGCTCTCTCCAAGTCCGATTCCCACCACACCAATTTTCTGGCCAAAATCCCCGCATCTTTTCTTCGGCCGATTTCCCCCCTCTCTACCGAACTCTTCCTCAATAGTCCGAATCCCTCCTTTTCACCTTTCAAAATTGTTCCACAAACACCTTGAAAAATTTTTGTTTTGTGTCGGTTTTGAGTTTCGTTTACAAAAACGGAATCGTTGTGTCGTCAGGATTCTATTTTTGTATATATCAAAATTTTGGGTGACAATTTTTCATTTAGGTCCCTGTAATTTTTCATATTTACATTTGAGCCCCTGGTCAGTTTTGGTGAAAAAAGATTCAAAAAAGGCAGAAAGGTGATTTAAAAAAAGAAAAGAGAAAAGCCGCACCAAAAAAAGAGATAAAAAACAAAAGAAAAAAAGGAGAAAGGGAAAATTTCAGTGTATTCCTGAAGCTTGATTTTCTATATCAGAGTGATGCTTGAGTTGATTCTAGTGTTATCTTGTGGTATCGTTTGTGTCTAGGCTCGCGTCTCTAGTACATTCTAGCCTAAGACCAGCACGATACTTGACTTTGAACTATTATTCAACTTTACATTCTCTGATTTGAGCATTTGCTATTCCTTTGCTACATATTTAAGCCTACCCAGAGCTCCACAGATTTGACTGTAGCTGTACAGATTGTGAACGTGTGTGTCAAGGCATCGATACATCCAACCTCCATCGGGTACTTGGTTGAGTCAGGGTGGACGCCATCTAGCTTGCATTGATAAGAACTTGTAAGATCTTGGTATAAAGCTTGAGTGTGTGCGACTTTTGAGCCTCCACTTCCTAGTAGTTGATAGGAGCGTGCATAATATTGTGTATGTTTCTTGTTTCCTACTAACCATGGCAGGGTTACGCAAGGATATTGGAGCCGCTCGTCCTCGACATGAATCTGTTCACATTCAACGACAAATGGAGAGTGATCAACCTGATGCTTATAAGGTACAAGACTATAGTCTGGCAAGGGTAGAATCTGTTTTGCCATCTTTTGATGGGAAATATGATTATGCTGCTTATGTTAATTGGGAGTTAGCAATAGATAAACAATTTGATGAGTATGATTTCTCTAATGCTCAAATGATTAAGATTGCTAGTAATAAGTGCGCCGGTTCTGCATCTTTTTGGTGGCATTCTATGGGCAATAAGCTTGAAACTTGGGATGAATGCAAAAACATGATGAGAAAACGTTTCGTGAGTTCTTTTTACAAATGTACTCTTCGCGAGAAATTTGAACATATAAAACAAGGTGATAAAACTGTGCGGGAGTATTTTCATGAATTTAAAATTTGTATCACTTATAGTGGTTTACAAATATCTAATGAAAACACAATAAAAGGATTTTTCAAAGGACTTAATTCCAATATTCAGGCTGGACTTGTTAATGTGACATACAATCATATAGGCCAATTGTTCATGCTTTCTTGCAATGTTAAGCGTAAAATTTTGGAAGATCCAATGGAGAAACAAGCTATGCTTGTGCCTCCTATCGCTGATATTTTGCAGGAAGTTGAGAACAGCCCCCAAAAGAAGAAGAACAGTATGATCGTGATGTCGCTTTCATCATTTGCTAAAGAAAAGGAGAACGCCGATGCACCTATAATATCTGAAGAGAGCATAAAAGGTAATTTAAATGGTGCTGAAATTACTCAAGGTGAGTGTGCTTCCGACGAACTGCATCTCTCCACTTTACATGCTGATATAGAGAAAATTTTAGTGGAATCTACTTTTGATATGCCTTTGTCACAAATTGATGTTGATTTTCTTCCTTGTGATAAAGAAGAGTTGTGTGATAGTACTATACTTATATCCATTCTACAACTAGTGAATGAACATGCTACTTTTAATCTTGATGATCCATGTACTGAATTTAAGCATGTTATTCACACGTCTAGCGAGAATGATGAACTGTCTCGCGCACCCTCCTCCTGTGCTTCCTCTGGAATATTTGGAAAGGCCGTAACTCCAAAGTTTTCGACGGAGTTGAAGAGCCCACTCGGACGACGGTCAAAAGATGTGCTGATGACCTACTTCTTTGGGCACACCGTTCCGCTAATCCAACAATCAAGCATGCCCTCGCTAATCGTGGCCGTGAGCTTCTTAGTGTACAGAGTAGCTAGTTTGTGCTTTTCTTTCACTCTTTGTTCCCCCATCTCCTCCTGTACCCTCTCTACATGTGTAATGTATATTTGATGCAATAAAATGTTCAGGCTGGTTTTAACCCGCCGTAGTTTCCCTCAAAAAAATACAATCAACCCGATACAAAACACAAAAACACAATCTACTCTCTCTCTCCCCCCTCTCTCTCTCTGGGTTGGAATTTTTTGAGTGGTCCGGGAGCACCGAAACCCCAACTAGCTACGCCACAGTATGGGAGATATGACTTCAAGGTGCAACTCCAACGATGGCGAGCATATCAAGAGTTGGACGCTGACGGCTGAGGTAAGCATGAGAGCTATTGTGGAGCTCGGAGCTGCTAGGTACTGTTAGCCCCAGCAGGAGGAGTAAGAGCAAGAGCGAGGGGGTAGACGTAAGCTCAATACCAGATCTGGCCTCTTTGCATCTAAGGTCTGAGCTCCATGATGGTGACGGTAGATTAGAGTTCTAGGCTCCATAGGGTTACAAAGGCGGCGAACAGCCTTAGAGCAGTAGCTAGTGAGGGAGGAGAGAGATCGGGTTGACATGTGGGGTACATTGATTTTCTTTTAAACTATGGTTGTTATTCACAATTACGTTCACATTATCACTTTTACATGGATGCTAGGTTAGCATGAGTTACCCTCTAAACATGCCACATACGACCAAACCAAGGCTTTAAATATCGAGGAAGATGTTGGACCTATTTGGTTTGATACCCTACCAAAATATTGGTAGTACCAAAACCTAGGCAAGTTTTGGCACTACCAATGTTTTGGTAGGGTATTTTAGATTGATGCCAATTAGAAGCCAAATTTTAAATGATGGCGAAGAAAGTTCTAGAATATTGCCAAATAGAACATACTGCCTCCGTTTCATAATGTAAGATGTTTCACTTTTTTTGTTGCAATATTTGACCATTCGTCTTATTCAAAAATTTTGTGCAAATATAAAAAATAAAAAGTCACGCTTAAAGTTTTTTCGATAATAAAGTAAGTCACAAGAAAAATAAATGATATTTTTATAATTTTTTGAATAAGACGAATGGTCAAACATTGCAAACAAAAAAGTTAAACATCTTACATTATGAAACGGAGGGGTAGGTGTTACCAATAAATTGGCTTCAAACCAAAACATCACATTTACTATTCAAAATGTCAAAACATTGGTAGGACACATTTTGGCATCAAATAAAAATGGCCCGTTGTTATCGAGAGAAAAATTGGACCGAGGCATAATATTTATATGGACCTTTTCATATATTTCAAGCATATGTGAAATATATGAAAACCCAAAGCAATTCAAACCAAGTGTACACGTGATGGCCCAGCTTGGTAGGCCTGTTCAGCTGTGTACATCCCAACCCTTCCAAGACGCTTTAATTTCAAGAGTCTAAGCAACACTAGGCTTTCGTAAATCGTGGCTTTTTATGGAACCTACAAAATGGGTTAAAAGTTCACCATGACAAAATTCATGGGCCACGATGGGCCCTCGCTTATCGGACACAGATCCTCTTGCTCTTGCAGAGACGGTGGTAGCGGCTGGCAGATGGGTCTCATTGGCTGCACTCCCTATTCTTTCTAGACTCTAGAGCCACTCATTAATATATCCACAATTCGTATCGGCTCATCTCAACTCATATGGCTCCTTGTTCATTGTGAAATCAGTTAATTACAAGTAATTTGAAATGAGTGAAGTAAAAAAGAAAAAAGAGAAAAAAAAAACAACTTACTCGATGCCATATAATAAAATTAGGCTCTGTCGATAGCATGTTGCAAAAACAATGTTATGTTAATAGCGTACATATTAACGGTTTCCTATTTTACATTTGGCCATGGTAAGTCACGATGCTGACAAGAGACAGGGTAAACATAGCACTAGTGACGATAGCTGAAAGCAAACAAACCACCTGCATCAACCGGAAAGCTGCAGGATCCAAGAGTCTAAGACCGGGCAAGGAAGAAGAGAAACCACTTGGCAGATGCTGACCAAGCGCTACTGTTACGCGAAGACAAATACGGCACTTGTTGAGCCTGAACCCGTGCGTTCCTTTCAGACAAGTAGCAGGTTATTCAGGCCGCCCGGTTCTAGAAGCTGAAAAAGATGGACAAAAGGAAAACTAAAACGGCAACATGTGAAGTTTTAGGCAACTAGGTCATACATATATGTGCATTAGTAGTAAATTAAGCTAAGCAACAGCAAATGGCAATTTCTTTTTTAGCCCAAATTATTGTTCAGAAAACAACTGGGCAGACAATGCCAGGACTACAAGGGAGCTACATGCCTATATGGTTATGTATTATGGAGACAATGGAGTCCTGCAAGTGCCATGTTTTCCATACCCCTGTGTCAAACAAAGCCTCCCAAGTGGGTAATCCTTGCATGTTTGGATTAATTCAGTAGAACTAGTATGACCAAGTGTGCATGGTTTCCTCCGCAGAAAGTGATCAGCTAACAGGTCAAAACCAGAGCACACTCCAGCTAAGATGCCCACCAGGTAAAAATTAGTATTCCTCAGTGACGTATCAAAATTGAAAGCAAAAATGGTAAGTGCTGATGACTGTGTGCTTTCGAAGAGACTTAGTGCAAGATAAAAAGAGAGAATTGGAAATCAGAAAAGACAAGTCGTTTGATCAAACCACAATCTGATAGACCGAGTCACAGAATGTAATTATCAATGTCAAGATCCAAATTACTATTAATGTAGTTGATTTTCGTCAGCCAAATAGCTATCAGTGGGGTGCTGCTTATATCGGACAGATACCAAAGAAAATGACTTCCAACAATTGAACGAAGAGATGTGAACGGAAGGACTTCAGGTCACATGAAATCAGACAAGATCGTACAAGAACGTTTGTGATACGATGAAGCATACCACAAATAATAAATGTAACTGGTGCATAGATGATAGCTAATTTTAAATCTGATGTAAAAGAACTTAATCTTGGGGTGGGCAGCAGGGAGAAAAACGTGATATATAATATACAAATGACGGTTCCATCGGGTACTCCTCTTTCACACATTGAAGAACACAGAGATGCTCCATGAAGTTGACATTATGCAATAATATTGCAGTCTTACTCAAGCAATAGAGTAAGATAATGCAATGTGTAGTGTACATCATGGAGATGCCAACAGTTTTTGCCTTACCAACCAAGTATTCAATTGTTCGAGTCAGCGTCACAGATAGGTATGGTCATATACGATTATGCTGTAAGTAACTTGCATAGTTATAAAACAGAACAAAGCTACCTGCCTACCTCCCTCCCTCTCTGTGTTCACCGCCATAGCCAAAGCTCCCTGAAAAAGGAGACGATGACTGCACTGCTTTATCTAACCATTCTCTCATCACTCTCCTTCCAGCTCTGCTCTTGTGCTTCCCCATGGCGGATCATGTCAACTGGCTCGCACATAAGATCTGAAGACCATGACAAGATCTTCCTCCTCTCACCGGACACCACCTTCTCATGTGGCTTCCATCAGCTTGGCACAAACGCTTTCACCTTCTCCATCTGGTACACCAACACCACCAAGAAAACTGTCGTGTGGACGGCGAATCCCTACTCTCCGATGAATGGCTACTCACCGGTAAACCTATATGGCTCCAGGATATCGCTGGGCCATGACGGCAACCTGGTCCTCGCAGACACCAATGGCACGACAGTGTGGGAAAGCAAGACATCTTCAGGCAAGCAGACAACAGTTACCCTCCTCGACACCGGCAATCTTGTGATCAAGGATTCCAGCAATAGTACTGTGTGGCAGAGCTTCCACTCACCAACCGATACCTTGCTCCCATGGCAGAAGCTGGCCAAAGACAAAAGGTTAGTCTCTGGTTATCATCACCTCTACTTTGATAACGATAACGTTCTGCGTCTATTATACGATGGACCAGAGATTACAAGCATCTATTGGCCAAGTCCAGATTACAACGCTGAAACAAATGGGCGCACTAGATTTAACAGTACAAGGATAGCATTTCTTGATGACAAGGGTAGTTTTGTGTCAAGTGATGG
This sequence comes from Leersia perrieri, assembly GCA_000325765.3. Lineage (NCBI taxonomy): Eukaryota > Viridiplantae > Streptophyta > Magnoliopsida > Poales > Poaceae > Leersia > Leersia perrieri. The sequence continues at coordinate 19,633,769 of CM002476.1, read as the reverse complement.
GTTCAAGATAGAGGCTACAGATTCAGGTCCTGGGATCAAGAGAAGGATTACAATTGATTATGATGGCAATTTCAGAATGTACAGCCTGAATGAGTCAACAGGCAACTGGACTGTCACAGGGCAGGCCGTGATACAGATGTGTTATGTGCATGGGCTATGCGGCAAGAATGGGATATGCGACTACTCAGGAGGGCTAAAATGTAGATGTCCGCCAGAATATGTGATGGTTGATACAACAGATTGGAACAAAGGATGCAAACCGACGTTTATAATCGATAGCAAAACACCACATGAGGATTTTATGTTTGTCAAACAACCACATGCTGACTTCTATGGCTTTGATCTGGGATCTAATAAATCCATCTCATTTGAAGCATGTCAGAGTATTTGCTTGAACAGCAGTTCCTGCTTATCATTCACATACAAAGAAGGGGGTGGTTTATGTTACACTAAAGGCTTACTCTATAATGGTCAGGTATTCCCAAAATTCCCTGGAGACAACTACATGAAAGTACCCAAGAATTCAAGCAAATCAACACCCTCAATCTCCAGACAACAAAGCCTCACCTGCAACCCCAGTGATCCTGAGATCATGCTAGGGTCAGCAAGTATGTATGGAACAAAGAAGGACACTATAAAATGGGCATACTTCTATGTTTTTGCTGCAATATTGGGAGGTCTAGAGTCGCTTCTAATAGCGACAGGCTGGTACCTTTTCTTCAAGAAGCATAACATACCCAAGTCAATGGAGGATGGATACAAGATGATAACAAACCAGTTCAGGCGATTTACATACCGAGAATTGAGGGAAGCAACTGGAAAATTCAAAGAAGAGCTTGGGAGAGGTGGAGCTGGAATTGTTTATAGAGGAGTACTTGAAGATAAGAAAATAGTGGCAGTAAAGAAGCTTACAGACGTTCGGCAAGGGGAGGAGGAATTCTGGGCAGAAGTGACTCTAATTGGGAGGATAAATCACATAAATTTGGTAAGGATGTGGGGGTTTTGCTCAGAAGGGACAAACAGGCTGTTGGTATATGAGTATGTGGAGAACGAGTCACTGGACAAGTACCTCTTTGGTGATAGATGCCATGAAAGCCTGCTAGGATGGAGCCAAAGGTACAGGGTTGCCCTGGGCACAGCAAGGGGCCTTGCTTACCTTCATCACGAATGCCTTGAGTGGGTCGTGCATTGTGATGTGAAACCGGAAAACATACTCCTGACTCGAGATTACGATGCCAAAATAGCAGACTTTGGACTAGCCAAACTTGCAAAGCGAGACAGCACTAGTTTCAATTTCACCCATATGAGAGGCACAGTGGGCTACATGGCACCAGAATGGGCGTTGAATTTGCCCGTCAATGCAAAGGTCGATGTCTATAGCTATGGAGTGGTACTCCTTGAGATTGTTACAGGAATCAGGGTTTCAAGTGGCGTAATGGTAGATGAAATACAAGTGGAGTTTCCCGAGTTTGTCCAGGAGGCCAAAAAGATTTTGGCTACGGGGAATGTCACCGATTTAGTGGACGACAGACTGCACGGACACTTTGATCCAGAGCAAGCAATTACAATGTTGAAGGTAGCTGTTTCATGCCTGCAAGAAAGAAGCAAGAGACCAACCATGGATGAAATTTTGAAGGCTCTAATGGTATGTGATGACGAAGATGAGTATCATCCTGCCTATTCATATTAACCTGCAATTGCTGCACAGTTTTGAGATATGTGTATAATAGGATGTTCTAGCTAGATGATGTTATGATAAGCATAATTAGATGTGATGAAAAGGGCTTACTGCTCATCTCATTGGAACGAATGTATTAAAAAAGAGATGTAACAGGTTCTGTTCTGTAGCTGCCATGAGCGAATGGATAGTATGTAGGATTATTTTTGTATTGGTCGATTGGTTCCTTCTCTCTACTAGGTCTACAAGGCTACAAATTTTAACTGCCATACTTCATTTTTCACAAGAATCGAACCCATAACCCCTCTGGCCCCCTCCCCCAACTCATTCCACCGGAAACTACACCATATGCAAAGCAAAATAAAATTATCTGTAGCGCGTGTAATACACAGGGAAGCCGTCTCCTCACCTCAGAAATCAGCACCCTGCAATGGATTGCGAACAGCAGCTCCCTTCTCGGGCTACCACCGGCTTTAGCTTGCACCGAGCGAGCAAGTCTGCTCGAGGTCATGGCTTTTGCATCGCTCAAAGCGCATCAGAAACTTCAAGGAGAGGGCAATGCCAAGTGGTGAACACGACATGGATGCAACCTAACAGCACGGAAGATGAATAGCTTTACCTCTCCCCTTTCAAGGCGGTGATGCCGACGGCGCCTGCGGCGGAGCGTGGGGACTGGGAGGCGAGAACCAGCGGGCATTGTATGCGGGCTCGCACAGCAACGGAGCGGCGCCGTCGCGACGCTCGCGGAGACCGGAAGCCGAGGGGAAGACGGCGGGCGCCGTGGTGGGGAGGGGAGTGGGACACAGGCACACAGCGAGGACTTCGGCTGGCCGGAGTAGAAGTGGGCCGTTTGATGGGACTTTCATGTGGGCCTCTTTTTCTATCTGGTGATCAGATGCAAATCAAGTCCAAACGGAATTTAGGCCCTTTTTTTTTAACATTAACGGCAAGAGATTTGCCACGTATATTAGACGAAGGAAAAAGTTTACAAGCCACCGAGGTGGAAGGAGAAAGAGTAGAGAATTACAACTAGCCGCGTCGCAGAGAGAGGGACACGGCTAAAATCAGAGGAGAAACGCGCTAGGGTGGTCTCCTCGCTAAAACCATTTGTTCTATATTTTCCTTAACACTGAAAGCAACTTGTGTCGGGGATGAAGAGATAGCTTGGAAAATTCTCCTATTTCTCTCAAGTCATATGTTCCACCATGTTGCGAGGATCGCTCCTAGGAAAATTTTCCTTTCTTTTTTATTGCCCCTCTTCGTCAGGTTTTCCCACCAATCTCTCAAGTTTGGGTATATCGTGTGGTCAGACTGGTCAAGATTGAACCATTGTGCCACCTGTCTCCACACACTGTTCATGAATTCACATTCTTTGGCCAAGTGATTTGCATCTTCGAAAGCAGAAGTGCATAAGCAGCAGATCTAGTCGCAGAGCCAGTGTCGTCGAAGCAAATTTTCTGCCGTCAAAGCTCTGTGGTGTAACAGTAACCAACCAAAAAATTTATGCTTTGGTTCCGTCTGTGCATGCCAAAGGGGTTCGAAAGAGGAGTGAGTATGCAGGCCGTTGACTTGCGTCAGGTACGTAGATTTGGAGCTATAAATCCCATTTGGCATCCATCGCCAGGAGATGCCGTCTTGTTCGTTGGTTAGTTGGATGGCCGGCAGGTGATCTCCTAAGGATATGAGTTCATTGATTTCTTCGATTGTAGTAATCGGGTGTAGCCTATCCAACCAGTGATTGTTGGTTAGCTCATTGTAAACAGAGTCGTTTTTCCGCTTTGCCAGTCTGTATATGTTCGATGCAAGGTTCCTTGGGGCTTCTCCATCTAACCATTGGTCAGACCAGAATCTTGCTTTCTGTCCATTTCCTAGCGCAATAGAGGAGCCAGCCAGGAAGAGAGCTTGATCAAGCTCATCACAGGGTGTATTCATGCCGTGCCAAGGTTTCAGATCATCCTTCCAATACAACCACAACCATCTGAGCCGTAGAGCTTTTGCAAATTTCTCCAAATTTAATATACCAAGGCCCCCTAGGTGTTTTGGTTGGCAGACTTGGTTCTAGTTGACCAAACAACTGTCGTTACTTACGCTGTCTAGGTCATCTCCTTTCCATAAGAAAGCTTTTCTTAAGCGATTAATTCGCTTATCCAGCCATTTGTTGTGCGGCATTACTGTCAGGTGGTATATTAGTGTAGCCGTCAGAATTGATTTCACCAACGTTTCTCGTCCTGAATAAGAGAAAAACCTCTGTCATTTCTTGACCAAACAACTGTCGTTTCTCGTCTTAAATAAGTTATAGTTAAGTAAAAGAAGTAACAAAAATTAATTTATGGACAAAAACTTTTATATCAGTATTATTCATGATTTAAAGTCGAGATAAAAATCATCAAAATCAATTTCAAAATTATGTTTGAAAATTCAAATGTTCGTTGTAGCCTGTAAGCAAACAGCAAAACAGCCAAGCCCATATTGCGCCCATATTTATAGCTAAGTATGCATATTTACCGTATACAACATAACAAGAAATACTTATATCTAAAGCACAATACCGACGATTGGACACGCAAGCACTGCTATGGCATCATCACAACGAGATTGCTAAAACCATAAAATGGCAAAATGCGAAACCGCACCCAATCGATCTGACGAAGCAACAATTTATAGTTTATATTTTTTTTATTGGCGCCAAGATCTCATAGCACATATAATAGCATGCTATAAACCAACTAGAACAGGTAAAAAGATAAATGAGAGAAAAGAAAAGGCATCATAGATTTGTAGCTAGTTGCTATGCTATTTGAGGGAGTGGGGTGGGGTCCGAAATTAATGATATAAAAATATTTTATAAATGACCTATTAAATCGGTTATATATGATGTCCTAATTCTAAAGCAATAGCTAACTATATTATTGAGCTTGCTCTTATCCCTTTAAAATGAGGCGGTAAGAGGGGAAGAAGACGATTCTGCATGCACGAACCTCGGTAGAATCTAAGCCAACGCTTAAATATTACAAAACGATATGTTTAGGGATTAATTACTCTAGTATCTATGTAGGGATTAATTTACTCCAAATGACCAATATATATATCAATATATGATCAAAGCGGTACGAGTGTACGTCGGGGACTTCGGGGTAAAAGAATGACGACACGCCAAAGTTAGGCGATAGTCGCGAGTCGCAATCCGTGAGACTCGTTTGTTCTTTGCCAGTCAAACCCGATCCCAAAATAAAAGGTCCACCAGATATAAGTAGATACCTATATAGAAATGCAAACTCCGAAGCCTTCAGTTCCAGTTTGATCACATGGGATGGAACAGTCTGAAAATTGGAAATGCACTCATGGACAAAAATTTCAGCTCTGTTGGTCCGCACAGCAAAGGTCAATCCCAACCCAAAAAAACTGTCATTAGTTTCCAATTTTCCATATTAGTCATTCATATAGGCAACATACATAGAAACTACCTTCATCTCACTATAACATTTGTTGCTGGCATAAAACAGGTTTTTTGCGTACGAATTAGTTTCTTCATTTGTGTTTTTTTTTCTCCTCACTAAAACTCTTGCAACCTTAGCCATTTACTTATGTGATAGCATATTTGATGATATGAAAAACTAGATAGGGTGGAGGATTGTGGTTGTCCTCGATAGCACATTCGTGTAGGACAATAAGACTAGGAGATAAATATTTCCTCATATGACCAGCATCAGTTTTTGTTGTCTTTCGGTGGAACAAAGAATGAACAGAATTGTTGAGAGAATCTCAACCTCTTCCAGGTAAAGAGAAATAAAAGTAGAGCAGTAGAAGGGCATCCTGCGCGATGAGGACACCAAAAAAGAAGCACAGAGGCCCGAGGAAGTAATAACAGTCGAGGTCACAACGTGAAAGTAAAACACTAACACTGCAGACGAAAATATGCTCGCACTAAAAGCCAGCCAAACTCACCAACCAGTGGCAGCCTGCTAGTCCATACTCCAGTCATAGCCAAAGGGACCCTTTGGAAGGGTGCCCTACCGTCGAAAGAGATATCCTGGTCACAGGATTTGAAAAGAATCATTGGATGCCCCACAGGCCACAGAGCACACCTACAGCCTTCCCACATAAAGAAGCCTAATGTTCTCCGGTCATCACCCCCAACAACCAAAATCTAGATGGGTAAATTCCTGTATCCAGCTTTTCTTTCCTTCCTCTCCGTTCTTTTGTGATCCTGTGCATCACCATGGCAGACCAAAGGCACAGGTACATCTCTCCAAGTAGATCATGGTGAAACCTTCCTTGTATCGCCAGACACAACCTTCTCCTGTGGCTTCTACCCAACTGGAGATGACACAAATGCCTTCTACTTCTCCATCTGGTTCACCCATGCCACCGACAGGACTGTGGTCTGGACAGCAGATTCTGGCCTTCCGGTGAACGGCCATGGCTCTAAGATATCATTGAGCCGTGAAGGAAACTTGGTCCTTGCTGATATTAATGGCTCCACGGTTTGGGAGAGCAAGACTAGCTGGGGCAAGCAGACGACAGTAGCTCTGCTCAACAGTGGCAATCTTGTAATCAAGACCTCCGACGATAAGATCGTGTGGCAGAGCTTCCACTGGCCTACTGACACCCTGCTTCCATCACAGCATCTCACAAAAGAAAAGAGGTTAGTATCTCAATCTGGTTACCATGCCCTGTATTTTGACAATGATAATGTCCTCCGGCTCCTATACAATGGACCAGATATCACAAGCATATACTGGCCAAGTCCAGACTACAATGCAGTGCAAAACGGCCGGACTAGATTCAACAGCAGCAAGATAGCAGTTCTGGACGACGAGGGCAATTTCTTGTCAAGCGATGGTTTCAAAATGGTAGCCTTGGATACAGGTGTTGGGATCCAGAGAAGGATAACCATTGATTATGATGGTAACTGCAGAATGTACAGCTTGAATGCATCAAATGGCAACTGGACTGTCACGTGGGGGAATCAGATCCTCTACAGTCGGGGTCTTTTGACCTGCCTCTACAGTCAGGCTGGTCCGGCCATCCAGCAGCAATCCTACGGCACCTTCCCAGATGGCTACTCTTCTGCCCGAGACGCTCGGCTTGGCCAGCTATGAACTCGCTCATGGCTCCTGCAGAACAACTCGCTTCCTCTTTGCCTGTCCTCTTCTCCTCCTCCGTCATCTCTCCATTCCCTTCGCCGGATTCGCCTGCCCCGAGGCGCGCAGCTGCGGCGGCGGCGGCCACGCCCTCCGGGACTTGCGCCCAAGAGCTACGGTCGCGACTCGCACCCAAGCGCAGCGACGGCAGCGCCCATGCCCGCCGGGACTCGCCCAAAGGCGCCCAAGAGCTGCGGCCGCGACGGCGTAGGAGGCGGCGGCGCAGCTGCACAGGCTCAGGCGTCTCGTGGTCGCGATGGCGGCGGGGAGCCGCGATGCCAAGCCGTTCGATGGGCTCGCCAATCTCAGGACGCCGAGCTCTTGCCCTGTGTACAGCGATTCCTCTGCTCAGCCTACCTGAAGTCTCC
>CM002476.1:19599141-19626479 GCA_000325765.3 Leersia perrieri | reverse complement strand
GTACGCTTGTGTCCCACCTTGTCACCCGACATCCTTGACCGTGCTAGACCACAACTCCCTCTGAGTTCGATCCCGGTCCGCCGTTGACCAAGGTTGACCCCACGTAACCCTACACACAAATAGACCGAACCATCGTCTTTCGGGCACAGATGTCGCAACCTGACCCACGTTAGTCAACACCGGCACTTCCTGGACACTTGCCAATTTTTCATCATTACAGACCAAAAGCCACACTTGGTCTCACATACTTTCATCAAGATTCCCCATGGTGACTTTTATGGCTTTGATCTGACTTCAAACAAGTCAATCTCTTTCGAAGAATGCATGCAGATTTGCATGGACAGTTGTATGTGCTTATCTTTCACCTGCAAAATTGGACAAGGTCTATGTTACACCAAAGGCCTGCTCTACAATGGTCAGGTTTATCTATATTTTCTTGGGGACAACTACATCAAACTTCCTAAGAATGTTGCTTCAGCATCTTTGGTCTCCAGACATCCTGGTCTTACCTGCAAACCAAATGTTCCAAAGTTATGCTAGCATCAATAGATGCATACATAAAAAAATCTGACAACATAATGTGGCCATACTTATATATCTTTGCTATTATATTAGGTGCGGTTGAATTGGTTTTTATCATGATAGGGTGGTACTTTCTTTTCAAAATGCATAATATACCCAAGTCCATGGAGGAAGGTTACAAAATGATAACAAGCCAGTTCAGGAGGTTTGCATACCGTGAATTGGTGGAAGCAACAGGAAAATTTAAAGAAGAGCTAGGAAAAGGTGGCAGTGGTACAGTTTACAGAGGAATACTCAGGGACAAGAAGGTGGTGGCAGTAAAGAAACTTACAGATGTTAGACAGGGTGAAGAGGAATTTTGGGCTGAAGTGACTTTAATTGGGAGGATCAACCACATAAATTTGGTCAGGATGTGGGGATTTTGCTCAGAGGGTCATCACAGGTTATTAGTCTACGAGTATGTGGAGATTGAGTCACTGGATAAATACCTTTTTGATAACAGTGGAGCCAGAAGTTTGCTCTCATGGAGCCAACGGTTCAACATTGCCTTGGGAACAGCTAGAGGCCTTGCTTACCTCCATCATGAATGCCTCGAATGGGTTGTCCATTGTGATGTTAAGCCAGAAAATATACTGTTGAACCGAGATTTTGAAGCCAAGATAGCAGACTTTGGACTGTCCAAACTCTCAAAGAAAGATAGTTCTACCTTTAATTTTACTCATATGAGAGGCACAATGGGCTACATGGCACCAGAATGGGCACTGAATTTGGCAATCAATGCAAAGGTTGATGTTTACAGCTATGGGGTTGTGCTTATGGAGATTGTGACTGGGAGTAGGGTTTCAAGTGGGATAACAATAGACGAAGAAGACATAGACTTAATGCAATTCGTACAGATGGTAAAACAGATGCTCACTACTGGTGTGGACCTGGACATAGTGGACAATAGGCTGAAAGGCCATTTCAATTTTGATCAAGCAAAAGCGATGGTGAAGACAGCTGTTTCATGTCTTGAAGAAAGAAGCAAGAGGCCAACAATGGATCAAATAGTAAAAGATCTCATGGTATATGACGATGAAGATTATCACCCAGCATACTTTTGACCAGTTGCAATCAGAAATGAATATAGGCCATGTTCAGTAGCTCAGCCTGCAGCTGTGCAGCGGCTGTGCTGCAGCAGCCAAAGGCACAAAGCACTTTTTGTACTAGCCTTGCTGCTGCAGCAAGGGATGCCAAACAGGCCGATAACGTGAGCAAGGCTAAATCCCCTGCCGATATGACATTCTGCATAATGTCTGCCTTACAACATGAAATGGAAATATTGGATATATTCTTTTAATTTTCTGCCTTGCATATTTTTTTATGTGCTTGGCTTTTAGGATGCAGCCTAACTGTTATGCGAGATTAGTAACAGGGATAAAAGAAATACTATTATGTTTGTGTTGTACGTCTTTTACGATATTCTGATGTCTTGTTATTAATGCTGTGGGCTTTCAGAGGTTGTGTTAAAAGAACTTGCTGTATATTGGCTATTGTAAAAAGAATAAAAGGATTGAGAGCTGAATGGGTTCTGCAACTTAGCTTCCAGACATGGATATACAGTATAGCAACATTACATTTTCTTCTAGTCTGATACACCATAAGCCACATAACAATATCATCGAAATGTATGAAGTCACCAATTTTTGTGTACAGTAATTAACAACTGGGATATAGAAATGTAGTTTATGTGATAGAATTTACATAAGTTTGTATAAATAGCTAGAATGCTAAGATTTTGAATAGATATGTGCACAGCACCTGACCTAGTATTTGCACAAAGTAATAAATATCATTTACCATAAAATCGACATGGAATGGCGTTGGTCAATTTATCAGTAACAAATATATTGTACTGAAACAACCCCTATGTGATTTTATGAATTTCTTTTATCACATATAAGCAACTGTGTATGCATTTGCATAATAAGAATTGAATTAGAAAACAGTTACTAATCATTTCATAAACAATCGAACTGGAGAGGCAAAAAGATTACCTGTATTCACTGTTTAGCATTCTTCTTCATGGCATATTTTGTCTAGCTTGGCAGCAAAGTACAAAAATATCACTCAAAACGTCTGTGTATTGAAAATCTGCAAGATCTTCCAGAGAATAAAAATTGGACAGATGTATCAATCATCTCTTTACAAATCTGCATCTTCCTAATATCTCATGTTTTCACATGCCTTCCCTCATCTTCCCTCCTCTTCAAAAATAAACCAATATTGATCTAAACCAGAGCGACCAGACACAGGTCTTGAACTGCCATGCTGCAGTATGAGCTTTCTTCCATGCTAACTGACCGTTACAGTACACCCACCAGTATAAACTGGTCTGAAACAAAACTTCATAAGATGAGGCCATCAGAGAATAGTTTGTTTCAGAATAAGTTTTGAAAGTACTTTGATAACAGTGGTCTTCACTGGCTGATATAGGTTCCAAAGTACACAGTCCATTCAATACAGTCTGCCAGTATAATGCTCTATAAGGCATAAAGGAAGTTACAAAGCTCCTGCTGATATAGGTTCTCAATGCATATTAGTGTGAAACTTTATTATGAGAGAGACACTCCGCGTGGTAGATCAAACCAATTAAAACAAGAATAACAAAGGAAATGATATAAACACAAGAGATTTGCAGTAAGAAACAGTATATCATTAAAGTAAATTATCCATGTACTTTTCCATGAATTAGCCAGCAGCATAGGTAACAGAACACAAATGTCAAATGGTCTGAATTAAGTTTGGGACTTGCTGTGGTGGTCCTAGCAGGTTCCAAGTCAAACCCAATCAAAACAATCCGGATTTACACAAGCATCAGAGGGGAAAACAGTTGCTTATGGTTTATACAGGATTCAGAATTTCAAGAATAATTACTCGATGGTTCTTGGTCATCCCAGTCACAGACAATTTTTCATATTCGACCAGATTATTGAGTGGATTGTTATTGCAGATTATTTACTTGAGTGTAGGGATAATTAAATGTTTTGACAAATAACTTAAAATAAGTGGTCTAAGCAATACAGTAGGTGAAAGGTTTTTGAGAAAATGTATTTTTCAAAGCGTAGAGCAAATAATCTATCTCAACAATCCGGTAAATAATTCTTCTTAATTTATGTTTCGTCTGAATGCAAATTTTCAATTAGTCTCAAAATACATGGCAACCAGTTTGAGACAAACTGGAAGATAGCAAAGCTTTTTCCTGTTTACAGGCACAAGATACGACAATGTTTCAAATAATAATATTTGCCAGTTTTGTACCACTTCAGGTCTTTTTTACCAGTAATAAGTAGTACCAGTTCATCATCTAGAATTTTTCTGCTGGCAAAATTATGAAATTAGCAAGCCACGCACAAATAGAAAATATGCCTGCCTTTTGTCCAACAAAGAATTGCCAGTAGAACTGCTTTGCTAAAAGAGCAATAGACCTATTAGCTGGCCAGCCAAGTCATGACATAGATACTTCAGGGAACTGCACGCAGTAGGTCACTTGGCCTAATAAACAACCTAACCAATCCATCAGGCATCAGCCCTCACTTGATTGATTAATTCAATACAAAGACCAAAGAAACAAGAGTTCAAGATGCCTACTGAAGCAAATTAGTACATGAACTTAATAATCCACTAAAGCTTCCATAAAGTTCATATAAGTAATTCACTGCTTTATCCATATAGCGAAGTTCCATGCCACAACATCAAATCAGTAAGAACTTTGTTGAAAATTAATTTTTATTGCCAAAAATGGCCTCCTTCAGAAATATGTACATGAATACATTCTAAGTACCAAATTTATAATTCAGTCTTAAGCATGTCTAATTAACAGTGTGCTCTTAATTGCACAAAACCAAGTAGCTGCTAAATGTTACCAGTAACAAGTCTGAAGGTACAACTTGGAAACTGCAGTTACTTGTCAATCTTGATTGAACTGATCAACTACTGAGCTAAAATACATAATACGATGAGATTTAATAATGTGTCAGAAATTAGCTAGTTGTAAAGATTCCAACATCAGTAACAGCAGACCTTGTATACAACAGCATCACTTGACTAACAGGCACAAATCAAATAGCATCGTTTCTCTTCGATAAATTCAAGTCTCCCAAAAACTGTATAACCCAGCAGTCCACTGCTGAATATAACTGATAAAGGCAATTCAAGGGCAGAGGTCTAGCTTCAGAGTTGCATCAAGGATGTGAATCTTCCGCATCAAAATATCTGATCACACAATCACATCAACTCAAGATCCGATTGAATATAGAAATTGTGCCTAATATCGAGCAAACACATAATCTCATATAACTGCAATGAAGTGTAGGTTCTGCAGTGATATCTGATGGTATAAATACACCATCTTTAAAGAGAAAACTCAATGGTTGTCCGTTTAGATAATAGCTCTCATGATTTACAGTTCCAGCATCCTCATTTCTTTCCAAGTGGCATGTGCACTCCCTTGGAATACAGCTACTATCACTCTGACAAGCACAATGTCCTCTAGAATCTTCTTCACAATCAACTACAACTGTACCTTGAGAAATATACCATTTTCTAACTGTTGATAGTAGATTCACTGACCATGATGACAAAAGATCATGCATATCATCCACTGCTAAGCAGTGCAGATTAGACCTTACTGAATTTGAAATAGTATCATGAACCATCTTATAAACAGCATTAAAACATACAGGGCAACATTTGTAGAGACACGAAGATTTCAGAACTGACTGATCCTTCATGGTATCCTGTGATTGAGCATTAACCAAATGATCCAATTTAACATCATCCATAGGAAATTCAGTATTCTGCTCATTGCTGCTGCCACGAGCTTCAGAAGACACCGTGTTTCTGGATGCTCTTGCATTGTCAGTTCTAGTTGAGGATACAATAGAAATTTTCCTTTGCAACTCATTGAGATCTTCAACAGATCCTGCATGGCTTTCAGATCTTTCAGTGTCAGACATGCGGTTTTCTTCATCATTGGTTACTCTGGACATTTGCCCATCATTGTCGACCCCACAAGATTTTCCATCATTTATTCCTGCATCTGCTGGTCTAAGTGAATCCATGTGCACATCAAGTGAAGCTGAATGGGTAAGATCATGTTCCACTGCATCCATACTGGACATAGATTTCACATTATCATTGTCAAGGTTGCAGACCATGTCATGGATTTCAAGATGGTGTGGAGCATGTTGGAGTGAATTATCTTGCATCTCATAGGGGCAGCAAGCAGGAACAACTTGAATGTTGTTTGTATGTTGACTAGGAGTGCCTTGGACCTCAGAGCAGCCATCAGGAGCACCAAGTATGTTATCTTCTGCAGTGTTGCCGTTGCCTGGACACTCTCTTATGGACGATTTTATCTTTGGGTCTGTTTTTCCTGTCCTTTTATCAGTATGTAATCTGTAGATAAATCCAAAAGAAAATATCAGGACAATTTTGTCACGAAAACAGCAGTTTGAAGTACCAACATATTTTGGCTCACTTCAAGGAATATACTTTACTGACTTAAAAAAAGACTTAAAAAAAGAAACAATAATATAATAATCAATAGAAACAAACACAAAGATACAGCAAGTTGCCCTACCGTCGGAAGGTGTATGCCCAGCTGCTCATGACATCATCCAGATAAGCAACTTGAGACAGAACATGGAAGTACTGATAACGATTTTTCTTTTCCAAAATTTTAGTCCGGATCTGTCCAACTAACAGTTCCAAGACCTTTCTCACATCAGTACAGACTTCCATAACAGATGCATAAGCACCTCTATATGCTAATAGACCAACAGCAACAAGTCCTCGCACACACAGAATCTTTTCCTTGCCCTTAAGAGCATTGGTCCCACCAGATAATGACTTATCAGGTGATGCACTACTTTGTAATAAACAGGAATTAAATGGCCAGCCTTTCCATGGTCCATTTATATCAGTGCAGGGACCCTCCCGTAGCTTTGATGTAACCCAACAAAGTTTAGAGAACTGCGGGTGCTGTAGTATCTGAATTCCAAAGGCAATAATAGCTAGTGATTCATTATCCTTCACAATTCTATTAGAACAATTTGTTGTGACTTTCTTATTGAAATTAATTTTCTCAGCATTATCCTCTTTATCTTCCACATTAGATGTTTGTGGTTCTTTTTGAGCATTACATGTGCCCAACTGAGTTGGGTGCTCTCTTGAAGAGACACTGCCACTGGATCTATGTTCACCTGGTGCACTAATTTCCATGGGAACAAAGACTTCTTTCTGTTCATCTTGATTCTTATGAGTCCTGTCATGCAAAAGTTGAACATGCTGTTGTACTAAATCCTGTGACACCCGCAAACAGCAAGCGTTGATAACCTCATCCCAGCTAAAGTAGCTGTCAACATTCACAGAGAACCTTGGTATTGTGTGTTCTGAAGAAGCAAGACGTTGATCTATAACATGAGTGCTGAAGAAGTTTCTTACTCCACTAGGGAGATCTTGAAACTCAAGTTCACTGGTGGCCTGTAAAACGAATTATCAGCTAAATATCCAGTTTGCATGTAAATATGTCAACTGATTATTTAGTAGTCTATGAATGTTTGGCCCGTAGCAATAATTCAACATTCAGAGTGTTGAGTGATCTAGACAATCATAAAATGAAATTCAGAGTGCAATAAATGCATTCAATCAGCTAATTGTTTGCCCAGAAGTAATCCAGAATAAATGCACAGCTAAGCAGTTTGAAAGTGTAACACTTGTTAAGAAATAATTTATTTAGCACTTTTTATATGTTTTCATGTAGCCAAATCAGTGAAGCCACTTTTTAGCAACACAATTTTTACTAGAAACACAAACATTCTCAACTAAATTCTGCAGCAAGAAGTAGAACAGAACGGATCGCTATTCAAGACGCCAAATGAGTCCTTGGTTTATATTACACTATGTTTCCAAGTGTTTCCTCTTATAGTAACTTGGATAAATTGTTGAATTGAAATTTTATAATATCCTATGATGTGTGTATGGACTCATCCATTCCAGCTTCCCTGCCCTCCCGTTCTTAGTTTGAAAACGAAGCGCGGAGAGAAGTAACTTGTGTAATGGTCTAGAGTCTAGACTAGCTGTCACTCACAAATAGAGCTGGTCGTCTCATCTCGATATGTGCCGTGTTGTCTGCTATCCCCATATATAGTATGATCGCTATGGACCTTCCTAAATGGGTGATAAAGGCTATTGACAAAAGGAGAGATTTCCTATGGTCAGGTCGTAAGAAGGCCAATGGGGGCAAATGTTTGGTGGCTTGGGAAAGGGTGTGTTGTCCTCTCATGTATGGTGGCCTGGGAATTCTAAACCTGGAGTATACGAGTTGGGCTCTCAGAATTCGTTGGTTGTGGTTGCAAAAGACAGGTAGCAGCAGGGCTTGGCAAGGTCTGCCTGTGCAAGTCCCCCGCATGGCACATGACCTCTTTAGTATGGTAGTGGTCTCTCATGTTGGCAATGGACAGTCCACTCCCACTCTCTTTCAGACAGACAGCTGGTTAGACAGAAAGTCCAGTTTAGAGATAACCCCTAACATCTCCCAGCTGATAGAAAAGAAGTTGGTCAAGAAATGTACAGTCACGCAAGCCATAGAGAACCAAAAAATGGATGTCTTATATCAAAGGGACTCTCACTGGTGTGGTCATCACAGAGTATCTTCATGTCTGGGAGTTGATACAGGGTGTGATTTTGGACGATATGCCAGATCACCAGTGGAAGTTTACTAATTCGGGAACTTATACTTCAAAATCTGCTTATGAGGCCTTTTTCGTTAGGACTGTTTGTTTCGCCCCCTTGGAGAAGGATTTGGAATAGTTCTGCTCCCTTAAAATGCAAGTTCTTCATTTGGCTTGCTATTTACAACAGGTGTTGGACTGCCGACCGTCTTGCCCAACGTGATTTACCCCACCTAGTGGCTTGTCCCCTTTGTGACCAAGCGGAAGAATCCATACAACATATATTGGTCGGTTGGGCTTCTATTCTACTCACCCTGATCATAATACGTGGGTCTTCTCTTCTTGGTGGTCAAGGGCGGTAAAGGGTTTGAGGGAAAATGAGAAAAAGGGGCTTAACTCGATGATTATCTTGGTCACTTGGGAGATTTGGAAGCATAGAAAAGACTGTGCTTTAAATGGGGCTACTCCTAATGTGGAGGTCATGTTCCAAGCAGTGGCTGGTGAGGGCGCTCTTTGGTGTTTGGCGGGAGTGTCAAGACTACATGAGCTATTTGCTATGCCAATGGTTTTAGCTCCATAGGGAGGCCAGTGTGGGTTGTTTATCTTTATATGGTTTATTGGCGGTGTGTGTTGTAACTTTGTAAGACCTTGGTAGTGGGCATTGGGGTTCACTAACTCTTTCACCCACTACCTTGTTTTCTCTCTTGCTTAATGAAAAGATACACAGGTCTCCTGCGTATTGGAAAAAAAAAAAGAATAGCTGTCAACCGATTATCATATGAATATGCATTAACTATTAAATTATTTCTTATTAACACTTGAGCAGTATCTTGGTTCATTACATTTGCCTTCTAAAGATAGAACATTATTTCTGAAATTGTTTTTTTTTATTTTTATACATATCTTTCAGCGATAAAGTTCAATATAGGTGATTATACGACTCAGTAAAAACTCTCATAACTGTGTTTTCAGCTAATGCCTAGTAATTATGGTAGTGAACCTAAAAACCAATACATTAGTCATAAATGCACCATGCGCGATACACTTGTAAACATTTAGCCAAAAAGGACAACATGGATATGAATACATATACCCAAAAAAAATTTTAAAAAAATTAAGAAGCATATGACAAGAATAGAAGCTTACCAGAATGCTGATAGATACAGAAGCTGACAATGAACCCATCTGATCAACCAACGCATTCCAGACTTCAGAACATCTTTTAATATTTTTTGTTGGCATGGACCCTAACTTGCTTGTTCCCACATTGAGCACATGATCTTCTGCTTCTTGCTCATGGACCTTATCGATGGCCCACAAATCAATTCGGGGCATATAGATTATGCATCTTCCAAGATTAAGGCATTTTACTGGTCAAGCAAAAGTAAAATACATGATTATTTGCCCATGTTCACTGGAAAAATGAAGAATACTGATAGGGTAGTACACCAAGTTCATTGATCATTTCTTTGCAACACAAAGTGGAATTGGGGCATAATATGTTGTAATTAAAAGCACACAGTTTAATTGCTTGCATGATCTTCAATCATTGTATCACCAACTTAGATTACTTATTGCATGATCTTCAATCATTGCATCTCCACAAAATTGACTGCAATTGGACTATTATTGAGCAGTGGCTTCTAAGCATGGTGCAGAAAACATATAATTATAAATAAATCAAATCACTTTTGAAATCACGATGAACTCATACTTGGAAGTAGTGCAACGTTGAGGCATATCTCTACCTCACAAGGACAGTAAAAAATGATATCAACTTTGACTTAATAGAAAAATCCAACTCGAGAACATATCTGACTTCATCTAACTATTGTTCTCAGTTAAAAAGTATTCACTTTTGTAATGGGTAGGTACTGCTAGTCCAAAATCAGTTCAGGTTGTCAATGGGTGGTTCCCCTTATCAGATAATATTAGTACATGCTCATCAGTATTGACCAATCGGTTGTGGTATATCCGGAGATGATAGCTAACACATACTCCCTCTGGTCATAAATATTTGGCATTTAGGACAAGATTTGTGTAGTCTTTTGAAACAATGAACATCGGTTTGCACTAGAATAAATTTATATAATCTAACAATGACCCTCTGGTCATAAATATTTGGCATTTGGCATTTAGGACAAGATTTGTGTAGTCTTTTCAAGACAAATCTACCCATGCCATTTTTTTCTTATTTTTAAACTAAACATTTGAGAAATTATTGGTGGTAATGTTTCAAAGGTTTGACCAAATCTTAACTCTTGAGAAATAATTAAATGTCAGATCCAGCAAAGCTCCAAATTTTAGTTAGCCATCTAAGACCATGTATGGAATTGCTGAATCGATGATAATAAAATAAAAGGAAAGCTAAGAAATGAAGAGTGGATGTACAAGCTTTTATGAAGAATCTTTTTTAAAGAAACGACATGATCACTTGAAGCAGTAAATAGGAACATGAATTCATGTAAAAAAAGATAATAAATAGAAGCAGGAATGGCAGCTACAGATATGGTGAACAATGTGAGTAGAATAAGAAGTTAAAGCAAGAAAAGTCTGGTGTCTTATATGACATTGCAGCTACTGGTATTTGGGATATGTGGATAGGCATCCTCATGCAGTAACAGGTTTAAGCTTGAAGAGACTTATCACTGATTCTTCTGTGTAGACAACTTTGGAGCAGACATGAATTTCAAATAACCACAGAGTCATGCATTGATGCATATATGAAGTTTTATCACATATTTGTAGACAAAATATCTCAGTGAACATTTAAGAGGTAAAGAATGAAAATGAAAACTTACGAAGAATTTGTGTCAGACCACTAAGAACATCACCATTTCCCTCCTGTGCCATAGTTGCAAGATCAAGCTTGTGTATTACAGTCTGACCCACGAAACCATGAAGAAGGCAACGGATCAGATGTTGTTGGCCTGATCTGGGTGATCCAGCAACTAAAGCTCTAAATCCTGATAATTTATGGGCTAAACCTCCTTTTGTGTGAGAACAGGTGGAACTCAATCTGTGGGCATCAAACTTCTCATGTTGTCCAACGTAACTTGACACAGAATCATAGTTTCCTAGTTGAGAAACTATTAGACCATAACTTGACAAGATTGATGCAATTCTTTTTGCAATATCTTTCTGCTGTATCAAAGATGGGAGATAGGAAGACCAAACTGTGTGAGGTACATTATTGTTCTCCATAGATGAGAAGACAACTTGCTTAATTGAGGCAAATGCTTTCAGAAGAGATGAAGGTAACCAGATTCGCTCATCCAAATAGAGGGAGATAAAAAGATGAAGCAATGGTTTAAGAAGGCATGGCACAAGATGGGAGTCAAGAGGAGAGGAAACTAGATCATTTGCAGCAATCCCTGCTTCTCTTTGTGAACAGGGTGGGGGAGCAGCTGCAAGAGCAGTAAGCCAGTCCCTTTCCTCAACGCGAATTGATGGTAGAGGAAGGCGCCCATGCTCAAATCCTTTCTCTGCAGAGCATAAGATTTCCTGCAATGGACAAGTCCTTTTCAAAGCATTTATTGCAGCTTGGGTGCAAATTGACTGCAGATCAGCACCAGCATATCCAACAGTTTGGCTTGCAATAACCGAGAGAAATGCGCCTGAAATAGGACTTGGCCAGTTTTTTGTGTGCAGTGAAAGTATTGCAGATCTATCCTCAAAGGTTGGGAGCGGGAAGTATATCTCACGGTCAAATCTTCCTGGCCTCCTAAGAGCAGGATCAATAGCATCAGGACGATTTGTCGCACCAATTACTATAACTGACCCCCGTGATTTCAAACCATCAAGCAATGAAAGCAAAGTCGCCACAACTGAATTGTGTGTTTGGTCTTGTCGTCTGGATCTAGAAGGTGCTAGGCCATCTATCTCATCAAAAAATATGATAGAAGGTTGACATCTTTCAGCTACCTGGAATAGAAGTCTTAATTGTCTCTCAGCATCGCCAACATACTTTCCCAAACAATCAGCACCTTTTCTAGCAAAATAAGCAATCCTTCTATTCCCCTGAGAGCATGCCCCTATTAGTGCACGTACTACAAGTGTTTTACCAGTACCAGGATGGCCATGCAGCAGAACACCTCTTGGAGGTGTAAGTCCTATAGAGCTAAAAACATCAGGATACTGAAGAGGCAGCATCACCACTTCCTTCAAGCTCTGAATAACGTTGCTGAGCCCAGCAACAGATTCCCAGCCACGGTATGTCTTCTCGTTTTCAGAAGAGCCTCCTATGTAAACAGGTGCTATTCTCAAAAGATCCCTGTTTAGCCTCTTCCCCTCACGTTTCAAGAATTCTTCATCTTCCCCACAGTTCTCTAACCATTTTTCTTCAGCCTCTTTGTCCTTTCTCCAAGCATCATGTGATACCTTTCTAAGGTCTGCCTTCATCTTTTTCATCTTCATTTTCCTAAGTAGTTCAACATACTTATCTCCTTGGGGTTGGAAGTAATGTCGATGATCATTGCAGGCTATAAGAAACTTCCGGTGATCAAATATACAGGCTTCTGCTCGACTACAAGGCTACAAATCAAAAAGGTTAATGTATATTAAAGGCTAAAGGGAAAATATAGAATGGTGAGATGTGGTTTAGGTAAAAAAAAAAAAACAATTACCAAATGGTAGGTTTTCGGACATCGATCAACTCGACACCCAATAGTTGCACCAGGTCTGCCACATCGACTGCACTTCAAAAGCCTTCCACGGCAAAGTGCTGCTCTTACATTTTTCAGGCACCCCAAACCAGCAAAGTAAACCTGAAGATTTAACAAAAGCAAAATCACAAGGTCAAAGCATGCACTATGTTGAAGCATTTAGTTTGTTTTGCTTGCAACACATTCTATTTCATTTCAATCAGCAGTCCCATACCTAAGCATCCCAAAATAGAGTATAGTCATATAAAATCATGACAAAGCAATGAACCAGGGCCATGGCATTGCAGCCTGTTAAGACAGAACCAAGGTGCAGTAATAATATGGGGGCAAGAAAATTTTGGAATATAATGTAGGCACAGACCTCAGGACTCCAAACTGCGCAATTCTGATGAACCCAGACACGGGCAATGCCAAATTGATCATGTATTGGACCCAATAACCTTCCAAGCCACCCAGGATCATCACCGAACCCATCCCACATATCATAGTTTGGATCCTCTGAAGGCAAAGTTCCCTCGTAGGCCTCATTATCGCTGTCAACTGTATCATGTAATGCAACCTTAGGCGGTCTTCCATCAGTCCCTCCACCACAGAGCCCACATCGTCTCCCTTCTTTAATCTCCCTGATTCCCTGTTTTTCTTCCAAAATCGGAAACTCACAGGCTCCTTTCTTTTGAGCCTCCTCAGGCAGTACTACATTTGGGACATCATCTGTTTGTCCATCTTGTTGAACCTCCTTCAACTGCTCACTAGGACTACAACCATCCAGCTCCATTTGCTGCTCAACACAAAGGCTGCTTTCTTCCACAGTCTGCTCATTCTGAGCATCAAGATGCTCATATTCGTGTGAACTGCCAGCGCCATCCTCCACACTATTCTCGTTGCAAGGTAGCTCATCATCATTATGTCCTTCTAGTGAAGGTGATTCCAGCTCTTTAGTACTCTCCTTCCCATGTAAACCCTTCTTGTCCCCTATTTCCTCATTTTTGCCTTCGTCTAGGTCATTTCCAGTACCAACTTCTTCTCCCTTCCCCTCGTCCTCTTCGTCTCCTTTCTTCTCATTGTCCTCTTCCACTACATTGACACCCTCCACAACCTCGTCATGTTCATCGACATTCAAATCGATGGTTAGATTGATTTCCCTGTCCCTCAGTTCCATCCCTCCCAATGGCAATACTGCACTTTCCTTGCCCATTTCGTCTTCCTCAGCCCCATCCCGCAAGTCCACCACCAATGTCCCAATCTCCTCCTCCTCCTCTTCCTCCTCCTCCTCCATACCAACCTCGTAGTTCTCCTCGAACCACAGGCTCCTAGCTCGCCTCTCCAACCTAGCCTTCCCCTTGACCCTATCCCGCAGCCGAGAGCGCCACGCCACATTCCCCGCTTCGTCCCCTTCCTCCTCCTCATCCTCCTCCTCCTCGCCTATCTCGCGGGAATCCGCCTCGCCCCGCGCCCTACCTCTACTTCTCCTCCGAGAGCTCCCGCCGCTCGGCCCGGCCACGCCGCCGCCGCGCGCCCTCTTGCGGCGCGGGGAGGGGAGCGGCGAGGTGTCGAGCAGGGCCGGCGCGCGGCGCACCCGCGTGCTCCGGCGGAGGCCCTCCGCGTCGGAATCCTCGCTCTCCGCGCCGCCTCCTCCGCCGCCGGGTGAATCGGCCATTGCCACCGCAGCCGCTGGCGCGACATCGTGGATGGCGTCGAGGCGCTTGTGCTTCTTCCGGCTGCGGGATCGCGCGGAGCCGCCGCGCCGCCGCTTCGGCGTCGACGGGGGCATCGGGAAGTGAGGGAGAGAGCTCGCGATCGCGCGGCGCCCGCAGAGGTTGCGAGGGTTTTGGGGGGGTCTCGTCTCACTCGACGCGTCTGCTTGCAGGGAGAGGGATGCGACCTGGGCGGGCGAGGCGAGACGAGAGTGGCGTCGCGAGGGTTTGGGCCGGAGGCCGGAGCAAGGAGCAGCAGCAAGGGGAAAATCCGAAAATGGCGTCCGATGCCTGATTCCTTCGCTTACAGGTGGGCCTTGAGCTATTCTATGTTCTGACCGGTTACATTTTTTCTTTTTCTTGGACAGCGTGAACTCCAAATTCCAAAATCCGAGCTTTCTGTACGGGGGTCTGAGAGGCATTGAGAGACCGGTGTGGAGTATATGTTTTCTATTTCTTTTTAGGGTAATGAAAATTGGAGTAGTATAAAACTCTGCCCTAAAATGTGCATCAAGACCAAAGGTTCCATTAGCAAGTAGGAGAGAGAGACGTACTTGATAGGTGCAGTGGCAATGGGGTGTGGTTTCAATCCTAAGGTTCCGTATTTAAATCCTGGTACGCTCGCATTTTCCTCTTAATTAAATTGACAGTGAATTCCTTTCTCCTCGTGTCATCTGGAATATTATTACAGTAGTATGCAACAAAGTGTAGTATTTGACATAGGTTATACTGCCAATTAACTTTTTAGAAAACAAAGTAATGCAGCCAACTACAAATGTGCGTACACAATCCCTGTTGACAGGTATAGCGTATACCACTAAACGAATATTAGTCATAAACAAGACCACCTGCTTCAAATCTAGGTTTTAACCCAAGTGGACAGGATGCTCCTCTGGATAGCTTCACTCACTCCACATTCTGCCAATCAGTTTGGTTTGTGACTCTACCATCTAACTAAATACCTTTGCCTCCCTCCATTCACTTTGTTGCATACTTTTTGATAAGAAGCTTTGTAAGAAAAAAGTCAAACATCTCGTTACCAATATACATAGATCTGTGTTGTATAATTTTGTGTAAGAAGCTTAAAAAGAAAAACATTTACCTCCCTCTACTTGAAACACAATTTGATATTCTTAAATATTCACACTACCAAATTTTAGTAAGATACAGACAGACTATCCCTTTGTACCGAGTATTAGATTTTTTTTCCATTATATAAAAAATAATATCGATGGCAAAAGCACATAATATGCCCAATTGTATGCGTCTTGAGGAAGATGACGGTGCTCGACATCAACAATCGCATGCCTTTTCTCAATTACACTGCATGGTTTCTGTCTGGTAAAATAAGTGCTCTCTCCGTCTAACAATACCCCCAAAAAAAGTGCTCTCTCCGTCTAACAATACCCGTATCAGAGGTGAAATGGGATGCTCATGGTACAACAAATCTATTTAGATGTATTATTATACTATGAAAAGTCACATCAGTTTTCAAATGTTTATCTCGTTGGATGGAGGAAGTATGATATGCGAAAAACGGGATCAACCAAACACTAGAACCAGCAGAACATTTCGGCCCGGTCTGATTAGCGACTTAAACGACTTCCTATCCTTTTATTGGAATTTCCGAGTCTTACGTGGGCCGTGAGTAAATTTATTCGGGCCGTCAGTATCTCCCGGATCGATGTGGCGGCCAATGTCAACAAACATGCCCCCGCTAACACGCAGCCCATTTAGTACGTCTCGTCTTGACCAACCAATCATCAGTTCAGAAATCAGAAATGAGTTTCAGGTTCTATCTGCTCTTCTATCTTCCTTCCAGGCCACTTGCAATGTCACACAGAATCCACACTCTGATAAATGATGATAACCACGTAGGGAGCAATCCACACATTGACATTTGACAGCCGAAGAGAACTTATGAACTATGTTCCCTTTCCATTCCGTTCTCAGTAGATAAAAGGCAGCTAGCCGATCTGAAAAACATCAGTTGCAGCTAGAGCAGAGCACACGTCCCGTTTGGTACAAGCATCCGACGCTGCAAAAGCGTTGGCTCAACGTAGTTAGTAGGCATGCACGTGACGTTGTTATCACTGTTTCTCATTTGCCTGGCAATGGGGGTGTCCATTCATGATGGCTTCCAACGCAGCAAAGGTTTGCCCTGCAACTTGTGGACGAGCCAACTAACCACCTCACCTGCAAATCATGCACGCATTGCCTCCTGCAACTGCAAGTCTAATTGATTGATTACCACTTCATTACCTTTTTTTCTCTCAGGTGACTGGCTTAGATCCACCAAACTGCAAGGAAAACAGCGCCGTAATCCCAATGTGAGAAGGTTAAGTCTCGCTTTAGTGATTGGATAGAGAGTAGCTGATAGCTCAGAGCCTCAGACACAAGGCCAAAACTAGAGAATGGTTTTCCAGAACAGAGAGAGCAGCAAAAACAGCCTTGCAGATGCAGCTTGCCATGTGATGGCAACAGCTTAATTGAAACTGCAGTTAGCAGCGCAGAGTGCGAGTCAATCAATTGGCAAAGTGGAGACAAATATCGCTATCTGATCCGATCAACCACCGCCTCACTATCTTTACTCCCGCGTGCTACAGCCATAGTTCAGGATCAGAGAGCAATCAGATATTCAGAGCATCGCCAGATTGTTCAGAACGCTGTATTCTATCGATGTGTGTTGGCCAGATATCCATTATCTTTACGCATCTGATCGACCGGCCTAGATAGTGGCAAGCAGCTCTCTCTACCAGCTCAATCGTAATCAAAGTTGAGATGAGAGACGGCCGGTAGTAACCCGGTATATATCATGGCTGATTGATCGCAACGTCGGAACTGAATTATCATTGGTCAATTATCAGTAATCACTGTTCGAGCAAGCTGGAGTAGTATCTAGCTTTTGTTCTCACCTCCATTAGCTGGGCAGTCATGATCCATGGATAGTGTGTGTGCAAGCTGCTAGTTCTTCCAGCATATGATCGATTGACTGATGACCAACGTGCGTGTGCGTGCACTTGCAGGAGCTAATGCCATGGACAAAACATGCACCAACCTCAACCTGTCGGTGAGCCGAACGATCGATCGATCGATGGGTGGTGACGTCGACGATGGATTTTATATACTGCTAGTGGTGGAGAATGGAAAGGAAGTCAGCTTGCCGAACGTGACAGCTGCACGCACGTCTCCGTCGATTCGTCGGTCGGAAATCGATCGATCGATTACACCGTGTCCCAACTGCCAACGTGACGCATCGGCCTTTGAAACTCGCAGCAGCAGCTAGCTACCTCGCCTTGTTTCGCGCGACTCGATCGTGCGTCCTTGGCGCGCAATTGCGCACCTCACCTGCTGACTGCTGTTACCGCGTCCGTCCGTCGGAAGCAAAATGTCAAAATGTCCTGGTCCTGGAGCTTTTAACCCATCCGAGCTTGACGACTGATGTGATGTCTGCGCAGTGCATCAGTGTGTCCAACTGTGCACTCGTCGTACGTACCATAGGCAGCAAGTATAGCAGCCGCGCCGGCCGGGGTTCCCGTGTTCTCCGCCGTCGCCGCCGCCGCAGCAAGAGCGGATCACGTCGCGCATCGGCAATTCGGCATCAAATCGACCGCGCGCGCGGCGGGCCACACCATCAATTCGTCGCCACCGAACAGTGGAGTGGTAGTAGTAGTACTGTACCACCGCCGTTACCGCGCGCGCGCGGGTGCGGGTCCTCTCGCTCCGTCGCGTCGCATGAATTTTCCCGTTGTTATTCCCGGCGCGCAACCACCGCTCGGTGGTACACGTCCCCACCTGACCAGCTCACCTCCAGCGATGAGCGTGACCCCTCCCTGCCCCACCACCCCAACCCCCCTCACTATATCAACCAACCTTACCGGCTACCACACACAACAACGTACTGCACTGCACACACACAAACTACACTACGCTACGCTACACACACACACACACACACACTGTGACTCTGTGCGCGATGGCGAGGAGTGTGGCCGTGGCGGTGGTGTTGGTGGCAATGGCGGTTGCGGCGTCAGCGCAGGCGCCGACAGCGGCGCCGACGACGCCGAGCGGGCCACCGAACGTGACGGCGATCCTGGAGAAGGGAGGGCAGTACACGACGTTCATCCGTCTCATGAAGGAGACGCAGCAGGACACGCAGCTGAACAGCCAGCTGAACAACTCCTTCAACGGCAACGGCTACACGGTGTTCGCGCCCACCGACAACGCCTTCAACAATCTCAAGCCGGGCACCCTCAACTCCCTCACGCAGCAGCAGCAGGTGGCGCTCGTGCAGGGCCACGTCCTCCCGCAGTTCTACTCCATGGACTCCTTCGAGACGGCCAGCAACCCGGTGCGCACACAGGCGTCGGGAACCGATGGGCCCTACACGCTCAACATCACCGCCACGTCCAACAACCAGGTCAACGTCTCCACCGGCGTCGTCGACGTCACCGTCACCAACGCGCTCTCGTCCGTCAAGCCGCTCGCCGTCTACTCCGTCGACAAGGTGCTCCTGCCGTTCGAGCTCTTCGGCGTCAAGGCCCCGGCCGCCGCGCCCACCGCGTCGTCGACCAAGCCCAAGAAGGGCAGCGAGGCCGCCTCTGGGCCGGCCGGGTCGGAGGACGCCGCCGAGCCCACCGGCGCCGCCAGCGCCAGGGCCGTCGGGTGGGGCGTCGCCGGAGTTGCCGCCGTTCTTGGCTGCCTCTTGTAAGGCGATGTACGGACACGGTGATCGGTCGAGGAAGCGTAGCCATGTGCATTGTTTTTGTTTTTCCTTTTCTTTTTGATTTTTTTTTCATTCTTCCTCTCCATGTCTAAATTTCTCTGCTCTAAACTAGTTTGTTCTTTTTGCATTATTCTTGTTATTATTGGTGGTTTGTAAGATTGGGGTTATGTGATTGGAATTTTCTGTCTGAGGCCGGAATGTTAATAATGCATCATTTTGAGTAATTTTCCTTTATTTTCTTCTACTACTCGCTATTGGTAGTACTGCTGTTTAATCCATTGCCGAAGGAACGGATATGGTCCATCGCCCATTGGATGTGCTTGGTCTTTTCCAGAGAAATGTGGTACCGCAGATGCTTTAATCATGTTTGGTGAACTAATGATCAAGGACTACTAAATCAGTGTAAGAATATTAGTTGGTCCATTGATTTGGGTTTTCCGATCAAATTGGGATCATGATGGTACACACGTCTAGTTTTAGCTCTTGGATTTATCATGCCTTGGGGACAAATCAGTGGCTAAGGTAGGCTACTCATCAGTCATCATGGAGCTGGTGGAACAGAGTGGAAGCAGGAGGGCCCATTCGTTGCACGATCACATGGTGCCAGGTTCGTTCGGTAACGAGTCGATCCTCTTGTAGATTATCGACGTATCTCTTTCCAAATTCCATACTGCCTTCACCAGCCTGGTCGCGAGTTTGATTATCGATAATGTTCCTAAACAAATGTCCTTCTTCACAAATGAGTAGCTCCACATGTGTTGTGCTGAATATGCCTCCAGTAGCCCCTTGATTAAAAAAGCTTCAGAAATCAGCATCACTTGCGTAATTCAATATAAGCTACTAGTCGATTAAAAAAAAGGCAAACAAAGCTAGCTTCAGAATCACTCGATGACTTTAACATCCAAATGTATTTTGGTCAAGAATCGATCGGGTGTGATTACTCTCACGCCTTTTCTGACCGTTCAAGTCTCAACGCCTAACGGACATAACTCATAAGCCTTCTTAATCTGACACTCAAATCCACTCAGTCTGTCACGCTGTCAGCCAGGCCCTGGGAGTATCACACAATGTGGCTATTACCAGCTCTTATCTATCACCATTGTCATTATCAACTTGCGATCAATTGTCGATCACACGTAAATAACCTTAACTAATTCTACACTACACCGAAGCGCGACGTTGTCAACATGATGGATATTTCCAAAGCGGAGGCGCATCGCTTTCAATCATCAACAGCCAGCTAGCACTGTCGGTTTGCGACCAGTTTATGCATGCAGATGATTGTCCAGTACGCTTAGTTGGTAGTAGCACGAGCTTACTTTAGTGGGCATATATACATTAGTGGTAGTATAGCTTTGGGTAATTGGGTCGTAGATTTGCATGGAAAACGACCGTGGCTTTCTAAGAAAAAGAAATGCTCCGCGTTCAGTAACTGGTACTGACGCTACTGCCTGTACTAACCACCAGTGGGTTTATTTTGTTGGATTTTTTTTTTAGTAAATTATATTTTGCATTAGGTAAAATATATCTAGTTTTATTTTATACCGGGTTTAATGTATACTTTCTTTTTGTACCGGGATAATACATTAAAATAAGTTTTACTTTGCACCAGGTTTACACCTAACTTAAATTCAAATTATTTTATAAGTTTCAGTGGCGAAGCAACAGGGGTGCCGGAGGGTGCCTAGCACCCTCATGGCCAAAGCAACCCCTAATGACCCTATTAGTTTGCTAAGTGAGTAATTAGCTAATTTGGTTAATTAAATTCATTTGTACCTCAGCATTTATTGCTGCAATTGCATATACGTAAATTTATCTCATTGTCCAGAATAAAAATCATCATTCTTAGCTTAAAAATACTTTGGAACCGTACCGAAAATTTACGTATATACAAGTGTGGAAAAAAATATCTCATGGTTCTTAAAAAATATACAAGGGGTGATTAGATGGCTAAGACGGGTTCTCATTCTTTGCTCTTGTGGCTACCACATGTTTACACCATTATTTACCGAGATGCCAGTGACTTTATTTTATCATGATATATTGGTCTCGTGACTGGCACCCCGCACCCCCCATTAATAAATCCTGGCTTCACCCCTGGTTTCATTCATATATTTTACAAGATTTTCTTTGAATTGTATGGTAAAACCCGATGTAAAATGAAATTTATTTTGTGGCACCCTGGTGCAAAGTGAAATTATACGCTAAACCTGATGCAAAATAAAAATAAATATATTTTACCCGGTGCAAAGTATAATTTACTTTTTTTTTTTCTTGCTGTTGCATATCACGACATGCTACCAGAATCACAACTCACCACCAGTAAAAAAGATGGAACCGTTTGTTGGGAACCTACTGGATGGACGTGCATTTTTGAAGTGCTTGTTGATTTCGTTACTTTAAAGAACAAAGGCATTTTTATTGTATAAAAAGAGAAATAATAGGCTCTTGTTCATAGGAGCCAAAGATTTCGTGAAGTCATACCAATGATTTCGTACTACGGTTCAGCTTCCAAAGAAGAATTTTGAATTTTGCAGTTGGCTATACGTACACATTAGTACTATTCTTATTAGTAGGAAAATTTTAGTACGTATAGCCTATTTTTCTTATCCGCAGGGAACGGCTTCAGAAGTTCATATTAGAAGGCCAAGGTCTAACTACATGTGCAGGGCATCTGCACATGGTTCCTTCGGATGGCTGAATACATGAATTTTGAAATGACACACGGGATGATGGCACATTTTCATGTTACATTCAAGTATTGGGTGACCACAACCATTATCGGCGTGCATACTACATAAGATCGCCCTCGAGGGATGTTAGAACCAGTGAACAGTTTCAGAATACTACATCTGCCCTGCCGACGGGTAACCAAACATTATCACCATTATTTCTAAGGCACATTGCAGCCGTAGGAAAACGGCAAATTTCACAATTTACAGATGCAAAATATGTACCACCACTACATTGGATTATTTGAGAAGTCGGCCAGATGCATGACGTTGGTGCCAAACTGAATTCAGTCAGAGCGAATTCCACCCATGAAGGTTCTTGGGTCAGGGCAGGTTCCAGTGAACTGAGCCTGGGAGAAGTCAAATCCTGGATTCTACACGTCATAGAGAATGTAATCAGAAAATGGCAATCAAATAGGAACTCAAACCAAATATGGGACTGTGGCTGGAGTGCATTTCCTCCTGAACATTACAATAGCTACTAGGGGCCTGTTTGGTTGGGCTCCAGCTCTAGGAGAGGTGGGAGCTTTGCCAAAGAGGCCCTAGATCAGATACAAGAATATTACCAGTTTCTGAAGGAACTTAAAAAAATTGCACAACTAATAATAGTTTAAACATTGTGAAACAAGAGAAAAAAAAACAATTTGCCAGGTGTTTGTTTTCATTGTTGGGACAATGCACTACCCCACATCAGCAGCATAGTAATATCGCAAATGACACGCCCATAAGGATTTGCATAGGATGCAATTGATGCAATTTTAGTAACGTCCCGGCAATGGATACAATTTTAGTAACAAACTAAAACTTGTCAAAAGAGTTCATTCAATTAATTCTATAATTATATTTGAGGCATTATCATGACAACATGTACTGCTTGCGTATCATATATTCCAGATAGAGATAACCATTGCACAATTGGGAATTACTCAAACAATCAAACATACTAAAACCCAAAGCAGTGTTTTAAGAAAGAAAAGGGGGTGGAATTCATTATACCTCTTCTTGAAACCTTTGCAGCATAAGCCGCTTTTGTTCTTGGTCTGCAGCATATGGATCTAAGCTACCTTGGCCTTGTATTGGAGATGACCATGTTTTCCCCTTCTCTCTTTTTTGCAGGGTGATGTGCAATTCACCATCCTCTGTATTGATCACCATTGTCCATATTAGAAGTCATACAACAGCAGAAGATACTAATCACTTAAATGACGGAATAAAAACAACACCCTAGCACTAAAACTCGTATGAGTGACTGCTTACTTGCTACCATATCCCTATGCATTGTTATTAGATCGAGTGATCTCATATTATCAGTTCATCCTCAAGCAATTATGGTCATATATAGTTGAATGCTTATGGTCATCTATAGTCACCACGCAATATGCATGAGTTAACTAAATCAAGAATGTTTTTCCATATTCAGATATTTTCTATGAACTAAATCCATTAGAAAACTACAGAGTACAGAATAGTTGGCCAAATAAGGTATTTCCACTCACTAGATCTGCATTAACTCAAACAAACTAAAACCAGTCAACATTATAGTTATCAGCGAACCAACCTCAGAGATAAAATGATTTTCTTTATTACCAGAATTAGAGAGAGGAGATGGTGCATTAATCAAACCATACACTACAATGGACAGACAATTCTAAGGGGAAATATCTTCTGCAGATGACTAAAACTGTGAACAAAAATTTAAGAATGCGCAAAAATTACCGCGAATTCCATATGAATCAACAAATCCAACAAATGCTCCTATGGATACAGAAAAATCATCTCTCTTAAAAAGATAGACGAAAAAGCTACCAGGATGATTAGTTTACGCATAAGGCATGGCTATACAACACTATTGACACCACAAATAACAGAACTCATAACAGGCTCGCCTCCAGATCCCATTCCATAGAAATCTGCATTACTCACAGGGAATAAAAAAAAATTGACAACAATAACTGCAAGTGGGAAAGAGAACTGAGCTATACCTATTGTCCAGAATGATGAATCAGTCTTCACGGGGAGCATCAGGTCATGCTGAGAAAAAAAGACACAAATTAGATCTTCTGCATGGCAGTATACAAGGGTGAATAATCCATTAGCACAGAATTAACTTGAATTGTGAAAGGTTGGAGATAAGCACATACATTGAGGTAGGGTGGATTGCCACGGATGCCAACCTCAACGTGAGTGGCCTGGATGGTGCAGTGAAAGAGTTTAGTGGGCACACCCTTGGGGAGCTCAATGTACATGTTCACCTCCTCCAGTGTTTGGTCCCACTCAAATACCTTCTGCCCTGCATATCACATCAAATCCATGACCGCTATAAGTCGGGTAGTCCCTGATTGTTCTAGAAGATTGCACTGGGTTGGAGATGTGTAGAGGGTCACCGTTGTGGACAAAGGCGTGTCGCTTCTCAGGTCCCAGCTTCTCGGCCATGTCAACGTTCTGACATATACACGTGGGATCACATATAAACTTATAAATAAGGACAAAATAACTCAAGCACAAATTGAAAACAAATCACACCAAATAATTTCTTGTACTGATAATATTATAAAGTAATAAGCTCTAAAGTCAATACCAAAGCTGCAGTTCATATAAAGGACTTGTATAAAAAGAATTATAATCCAATGCTGTTTTTTGAATTTTTTTTGGATTATTTTAGGTGTTTTGATCGTTATTTTTATGGACTAGCTCTATTTTCATAGTAATTGCTAACAATAAAAGTAAAAAATATATCTCAAATTATTCTTAAAAATCAAACTTAAAAATTTAAAATCGTTTTATATTATATAATGAGAAACAAGCAAAACATCATATTATAGCAGGAGTCTGTATTTAACTTATAGTTACTGTCACGGAAGAAAACGAAACAAAAGTTTTGAGCCATATGGAACATCAACTAGTAATGACCTAAAAGAAATCACAATTAAACAAACTGCAGACATCTATACTCTATACTCCTTTAGGCCCTATTCGGATTGAAGGTTTTGCATAGGAATTTTGGAGGAATACTGCTTCAAAGGAATTTTTCCTATCCTACCGTTTGGACCCATTTGGGAAGCCACAGGAATACCGAAGGAAAGTTTCCTTTCCTACCAAAACAGTGGAAAAAATGGAGGAAAAAAGCATCCACTCCGATCTCATTTTCTTGTTTTCCTTCACGGCAACGACACAATAACCAACTGCTAACACACCATTAGAGTCACTAACCTTGGATGACGGCGACCGGCACCGGCGACTGATGTGGAGGGCGGCGTGCTAAAGTCGACGCCGGTGTGGATTGAGGCCGGCAGCTGCGTGGTGGTCGCCGGCGACGGTTCGAGGACGGCATCCCTGCGTGGACGTCGGCGCCAGCGTGCAGATCAAGTTCGGCGACCGCCCATGGAGGTCGACGCCGGCGTGGATCGATGCCGCAGCCGGCGGATACGACGACTAGCCTCGCAGCGGTCGGCGGAGACAAGGAAGGCCGGGCATCGGCCGCCCGGCGACGATGGGATTCGTCGGAGACGAGCTCGACGAGGGAGGTAGACCACGGCGGCCGGCCGGCGGCGAAGGGATCAAGGACGCATTGATGGCAGTGCCCGGCGGAGACAAAGGATCTGCCGACTGGATCCGGCGGAGGGAAGGTCAACGGGGGAGGCCGAGCTCAACGGCCGGCCAGCGGCAACGGGTGGAGGCCGCAGCGACGATGGTGGCCGGCGAAGACGAGGTTGCCGGAGATGAGCTGAGGAGGGGAACCGATGATTTTCACGAATAGAGAGAGAGAAGTGCATTGCTGTTAATTTATTGTTACTGTTTGTTTCCTATCCTACAATCCGAATGCTCTTATAATCTATATTCCTCTGTTTTCCAATCCTCTGTTTTACCAATACAATCCTTTACTTTTCCTATCCTGCGTTTTTCCTATCCTGTGAACCGAATAGGGCCTTAAAAGGGAGTGGTGGTGGTGGTGAATGGTGAATCTGCCACCACCCCACCACCAACTCCCCAAAATTCTGACGTGTAGAACCATTGCCCATCCCCTCTCCAAACCAAATGTTCTAGAACTCATGAAGAAACCTGGGAGCTCTCATTCTCTCAATCATGATCATATCCTTGCATGTTAATAACAAGTTACAACAGTATCTGGCTTCTCCAAGCTCTTTGCAATGTGCCAAAGTGATCTTTCTTTTTCTTGATTCAGTCAAAACATGCGGGCATTTTGCTAGTCTACATGAATTATTATGGAAAAAGTTCAGCAGCGGCTGATGGCTAAAACTAACCCTGTCTAGCTCCCAGCCATTTGAATTGGTATATAAAATTTGATATCAGTTCATTTTCAATCAGCATTGCTATCTGATTCTAGCCAATTCCAATTCCAGTTCCAATTTTTATGTCTGTCTGCCTTGAATTTGGAAGGAGAAATCGAACCCAAATCTAAACAGCCCAATGTGTCCAGTATGCGTCGCCTATTCTAATCGTCCACTCCGAAGCCGATGTGCCTTCTTTTCACCCCTTTGCTCATCATCTGAACCAATAGTTTTTTGCCCTTTTGCTATCATCTAAACCACTAGTTTTGTAACTGTTGCGAAGGTGGCGGACAGACCTAGGGTTCAATTATCCGGTGGCAAGGGATAAGATAAGAAGAGTTGGGGATGGGGAGGGAGAAAGTACCTAGTGTGGGTGACGCGGCGACCTAGGGTCACAGGGCTCGGCGCCGGTGAAGGATGTCCTGAAAGGATACGGCGGCCAGTTTGCGGTGCAGCACAGAGGTGGGTGGCGCCGGGGACGACCAGCAACTTCGCCAGCAGTGCAGCACGGGAAGACGATAGCCAGGGTTGACCAGACGGGCGGTTGGAGGTGCAGGCACGATGGGGACGGCACCAGGGGCAACCAGTAGGCCTGCCGGCAGTGCAGAACAGAGCCACGGCGGGGAGAACTCGCCGTTGGTAGGAGAAAGAAGAGGAGGGGTCGGACGTCACACGCATCCCGGCCAGTTCAGGCTCGCCGCTCTCAACTGTGATTCGTTGCTGGTCTGGAATGACCGAAAGGTTTGGTCCAGTGACATGGGGCTCCTCCTGCAGAATCCTATTCTTTCCCAACTTTAGGCCTTATTCGTTTCACGGGAGAAGTAGAGGAATACTGTTGCTGCTGGATTTATTCCTACCACATGCATTCAGTTTACAGGATTGCAACACGGGAAAAGTGAAGGAATTATTCCTTTGGTACTGTTTGCAGTGAGAGAACGGAGGAAAATTTCCATCCGGTACGACCTAATGGGAAAAATCCTGGCGCGAAATCAGCGC
>CM002476.1:19478986-19589197 GCA_000325765.3 Leersia perrieri | reverse complement strand
TTGGTTTTTGATTGGACGCTCAGTCGGTAGTTTTTTGGTTCACCAGTCGATCGATCCCACTTTCCCCAATTTGATTTCTCAGCAAAGGAGATCTTACTGCTTGGTAGATTTTGATTCCGATTCGATTCCATCCCGTTTGTGTATGGAGGGACCGCGGTATCAATTAGCAAATCCATGTGCTGAACATAAAATTGCTTACCTTGCTTGGTATTTGTACACCCAATCTTACCATTTACCGATCGATTTGATTAGAAAATTGATGGAGAATTGGTTGCTGTGTGGGCTGTGTTGTGCTAAAACAGGTGTTAAAATGTGTTATTTGCATGTTGGAACTTATCAAAATAAAATTGTTATTGTCATTCTATAATTTTTTCATGATAAGCAAGATTTACAGAGCTAACAAACTCCAAAATTTTGGTGTGCTGAACTTCTCCTTCATCTAGAGGCAAAATGGTCTTCTCCCCTCACACTTAACACCTGTTTTCACGTTAGTGTCAAATAGGCAAACTAAAATCAGTTTGTGGACATATAGATAACATTTGAATTTTTGGTGTCAAATAGGCAAGCCCCATTTTTTCTAGTGTCAAATAGGCAATTTTCTCTGGACCGAGAGTTCCAACTAAATCCGGCAACGACGGGATCTGCACGAGGCGAGAGAAAAAAATCTTCCTATTGCGAAGTACAAAGGCAGGACAACGGTATGAAGCAACTGGTTCATTCCTCGGGCATCAATCATGGGGAAAAGAGTTCTTATGTCAGAATTTTGGTGTTATAATAGATCCATATCTCGGTTTCTTTCTGGTGTTTTCAGTGCAGGGTTAATAGCGCTGGACTGGTGGACTGAAAGAAAATACTCCTATAGAAGCTAGGGGACTCATTTGTAAGCAATATACTTGTACCGATTAGACATAAGTTGTTTTTCTATTTCGTAATGCATTTTCGTCGGTTGGTAGATTAAACTGAATTAGGTTCTAGGCTGATCTTCTGTGGTGATTCACAGAATTAACAGTCAAAAGGAATACTTAATTGTTATAGGGCCCATTTTATTTGGCTGAAGAGCCTAAACCAACCGATAAGATTATGATGAAAATCTAAAGAAAAACAGCCATATGATCAGAGCCTAGAGCCTCACATAAGTTCACCAAAGATTAAAAAGAAAATAAAAGTAGTATTGCATATCCAGCACTCAGCAGAGAGGAATTTGACCGATCTTCTATAAGGATACATATCCTATAACATTAGTCCAGTTGAATGTTGTTTTGAATTCAAAACCGTTTCAGTTTTACATCCGTCTTTTCTTCTAGCACAGGACACGTACGGTTATGCATTCAAATGTCAAGTGGGACGCTTTCCTCCCCCACTTGAAGATAGGTTGGGCAGAAACCGATCGAGAGGATGTGATCAACTAGGTGAATGTTCGGAAGCGACAAAAGAGTGATCGGCTGCCGCGGTGGGCACAGGCAGCTGCAGGCGCGCGCAGGAAGCGCGTCATCCAGCGGATTGCCGCCGGATAACCTGAGACGCATGCAAATATGCAATGAACTGTACCAAGGGATAGGTTGCCAATTAGCCCATGTGCGCCGGCCAGCCACATTAGTCGCGCCGCGTATGCATGGCCGCAACCAACTGTGGCACCGTCACCGTGGTACGTACTGCCTCGCGTGGCCGGCGCCATTTTTGTTTACCCTCGCGACGCGCACGAGAACGCGACAAGCTAGCTAGTAGCTGTAGTAGGAAACTTCGACCTGCCATCGACTCATCGAAGTTAACCATGATGCAATCATGACGATGCTACGTGTCCCAGCAGTAACATGCGAGTACGGACAAGCGAGTAGCGACGCCGACGACCCCCCCGACCCAATCATGGGCGCACGTTCGCCACGGAATCAATCAACCCATGCTGCTGCCCATGCATCAACGACGACGACGCCTGCAGATGCGCACGCGGGGCACACCGGGCCGTGACGACGCTGTCAGTACGCCGCTCGGCAGAGCGGACACAGACCGCAGCCGCGGCCGCTTTAAAAAATGCAAGACCTCGAAGAAGTTCGGCGCGATCACGGGCAGGCGCCCGGTTAGGTCGCCGGACAGGGTCGTTTTTTAGCGTTAACACCTCCCCCTCGTAGAGCTGACTCCACCGCCCGGGTGGCATCTCTCGGTCTCTTCTGCAGTCGTGGTCCGATGTTGGTTTGGTTTTTCGGCCGACATGTATCGTGGGCTGGTTCTTCGGCAGCGGCTCGTGCGCTGTTTGTTTATATAAATGGGATCAGCCGATCAGGCGATCTGGGTGTGGTGGTATCTTCTCTGATTACCTGTTGGCCTGCCTGCCTCCTAGTCTGCCGTCCTCTCAGATTCTGAAGGGGCGAGTTCCTTCACCCAATCCTGTGATGACTAGGAGTATGGTACTATACGCTGCACATGTAACAAACCAGATGGTGGCGAACATGCTTCCGCGGATCAATTACATTTTTTGTCCTTGCCTGTACATCCGAATTGATCGTACTCTCATTTTAGACCAGGCAGAGGCACAGAGCCATTGGTTCGTTGGTACACCTGGAAATGTGGGGCTAGCTAAACCGCCGTGATTGTGAGACACGTGTCCAGTGGGTCTCGCTCAGGCCGTTTTCCAAGTGTTTGGACATATGTTTAGAGGAGAGGGATAGCAAGAACGTGTGTGGTCACCACTGCAGTCAGGCTGTTCCTTTTAGTTTGCCATATAACATAACATTAGTTTGCCAAATGATACTATTGTTTGCCATATAACATATAGAAAATAGAGATATTTTACGGTGTGTGCGAGGTACGTAGAGGTAATTTCCAGTGGTGTATTATAAACCGTTGATCGGGGGAGGGATAGGTAAGGAAATAAATTTTCATAACACAATGGCAGTGAAGTAAATAAGGACTAAATTATGGGCAATTTAGACTTAATAGAATACAAAAGGTATTTTGAATAGTATTAGAGGTATCAGATTGGTAGACTATCCCTAAACCACGTAAACCATATCACGATTGAGTAATCAACGCCTAGAAAAGCGGATGGATATCTCCAGCGCTGCAACCTTTATTGAACTCCGGCGACAACCCTTTGATCTCTACATAGTGCTGACAACAATCAAGATTGGCTTGCATCTCCCTTTTAATCTAGTTTTAGGGTTTGAATAGATGTGGCGTAAGAGTACGTAAGAGCGGAAAGTGTCTCCGTTGAATCATATAGGTATATCCAATTTGCATGATTGATTCTTTGTTTACATGGTCCATCAATCCACTAGATTGATGCATGTGACAAAGTAAATCATGATCTAGTTTCTTCTCCTCTATTTTTATCTACGGTAATATAAGTGTGGAGTGTTCGTATGGTTGAGTGTTTTGATCAATAGGCAGCTCCAGAGCACACCAAGGATAGACGCATAAAATAAATATCAATCAAAATACTAAAAATAAAGTAACGGAATGCAACCCATAACAATGTAAATCTCTTCGAGAAATATTCATGACAATGTAAATCTCATCTCGAGAAATAGAAGAATGATACCCTGTCGAACGACAGTACTCCGATGTATTTGATTGGCAAATCAAATACCTACCACTAATATTAGTGACCATTATACCATTTTCTATCTCTTGACAAAATTATCAATTTACCCCTACTACCTAAGTACCTGTGTTAGTACTAAGTATCTTTCATATGGTACCTGTCACCATGGAGCGTTGGATCTTTGCCATTTTTAAAATACACACACCGTGAAAGATCTCATGGAGGTAATTAACCACGCATATTTGAAATGGCAAAGGGTCGTGATCAAGGACAAGATTTGCTACCGATTACGTCTCCTACTAGAGTAACAATACAATACTCATCAATATCCCTCAAAAGTCGTCACTTGTATAGACCGAGATG
This sequence comes from Leersia perrieri, assembly GCA_000325765.3. NCBI lineage: Eukaryota > Viridiplantae > Streptophyta > Magnoliopsida > Poales > Poaceae > Leersia > Leersia perrieri. Next base: position 19,585,296 of record CM002476.1, on the reverse strand, counting down.
ATCTCATCATAGGTTAAGACTACCAGAGGTCCAACGATAAAAGCGCAAGGAAGTTAACAACAGACAAGGGGAGATAAATATTTCAAGCTGATGCCAGTTTCTACAAGACTTTTCGTAGATATACCCAATAGCAAAGGCGGCCAAGGAACGGAAGTTGCAAGACTGAAAAGGTTAATTACTGTTCCCGAATCCCGATGTACCATCTAGAGGCAGAAACATGAGCGTGACAACTTTCAGTCTTGTACGTTATCATTGTCCATGGACTAGTTTATGGCTTCTGAATTTTTTACGTGAGAGTAGGCAAAGGAAATCTGAATTAAGATAAAATCTCGTTTTGAGCTGTCTTAAATATGCATACGCCGTATCTCTTTTCCTACCGCAGAATCATCGCAGCCGGCAAATTAAACATCATGACAAATTAAACAACTCATTGAAAAGCTCGATCACCCCCTGACGTTAAACTGGTATCTCAGAGATCACACTGGATGTCAGCACATTTGACAAAACAGCTTGTTTTTTCAGGTCACAAATTCTAATACTTTGCCAAGACTCTACTTCATGCTCAAAGTCATACGCTCCACTTGCCACCAAAGAGGACTTGGCCAGTTTTGGCCCTAGCTAGCTGTCCAGCACGTTGTAAAAACTTTGATCAAAGCACTCCGGGCAAGTCGTTAAGTTTCCTCTACGTACTTGTAACTTACATACGTGTTGTCTTTCGTCATTGAACTAGAGGATCCATGTCATTGAACAGATTGTCTCGTAAAAAGACATGGAACAAGGAAAAGCAAATTGGAGTTTAGCCTAATCACAACTTGTCCGGGGTGAATATTTATTATGGCTTTGAGCTCAGGATGATCGAGAGGGATCTACCCCAGCTATATATATCTCAGGTTTTCATTGTCTAGTATGTTCTGTGACATTTCACCAACTACGTCATTGACCTGTTTTACTAGGCGCATGTAATCACTTAGAACGAACTCGTCAGCTAATTTTTCTGCCATTAGTTGCAGATGGACTATATTCTCATCTGCTGCATTTCCAACCATCACCATGAAGTAAGCATCTTTATGGATTCAAACGTACCTGCCTTGGCGTAAATCATGTAGTACAACTGCTATTGTACTTTGAGATTCAGAAAGCGCGATTACATCATCTCCTAACCCAGATGGAAGAGTGGAGTTGAAGTCAAGAGAATGAGAAGGTCTTCATGATCATGATATGAGATTGATGCATCATTTAGAACTTCCTGATGGGGTTTGTTCTTCACACCTGGAGATATTAAAGTGAGAAACAGAGATACCATAACACAGTTAAATGTACGATTATTGACTTTTCATATCAATGCAATAATACTGCCGACGATGCCCTTCCAGAAGTATGTTCCTTTCATTCGTGAATTTGGTGGGGAAAAGGAGGGAGGTGCAGTCATCATGATGCAGTTTCAGCACTTTCCAAACCTATCAAACTGTCGACTAGATGATGGCAGCACCAAAGAGGGAAAAATATCTGAATTAGCCGACAATTATGATAAGGGCAAATACTTATTCGTTCTTAAATATTTGACGGCGTTGATTTTTTTACACATATTTGACCGTTCGTCTTATTAAAAATTTTATGAAATTATTAATTCTTTTTCTATCATTTATCATTTGATTCATTGTTAGATAAACTTTTATGTAGACATATAGTTTTATATATTTTATAAAAAATTTTAAATAAAACAAACGGTTAAACATGTATAAAAAAGTCAACGACATCAAACATTTAAGGACAGACCACTGTTTTCAGTTCGAAGACACGAGCCGTTCAAGGTGTGGAAGGAACCCATGTTAGATTGGACACATGTAACACAGCGTACAACACAACGCGTGTTAGGTTGCGCCCAGAAAAGGATCGATTTGTCAACGTGCCACCCGAACGGCCACACTGGATACAATTTCATGGTTGATTGCATGGGCTTTTTCCTTGGTTGGTTGCACTGGGCTCCTCGCGGGAGTACAGTACAGTACAGTGAGGAACCGTGCCCCTCTAGTTGGGCCGACTTATGGCCCGCAAGATGGGCCTAAACACGCAGCCTGCCACGAGACCTCGAGTGCGCGAGAGCCGAGTGGGCACGGGTCGTCGATGGATAACTCCATCCATCTCTCCTCCGCCATCACGACGAAGATTTCTACCTGAACCCTGGGGCGATGGCTTCCGCTGCTATGGCCGCCGCATCGCCGGCCTTCCTCCGGCGGCCGCACCGTTGCCTCCTCCTCCTCCGCCACTGCCAGCGCCGCCGCCCCCTCTCCGCCTCCGCCAGCGCCGCCGCTCCCCCGGCGGCCGCATCCACGGCCACCGTGGTGGATGTGCTCCGGGAGCGCGGCCTCGTGGAGGCCACCACCTCGGAGACGCTGGGGTCTAGCCCTAGGGAGCTGAAGGCGTACTGCGGCTTCGACCCCACGGCGGAGAGCCTCCACCTCGGCAACCTCCTCGGCCTCGTCGCGCTCTCCTGGTTCCGCCGCTGCGGCCACACCGCCGTCGCGCTCGTCGGCGGCGCCACCGGCCGCGTCGGTGACCCCTCCGGGAAGAGCGCCGAGCGGCCCGAGCTCGACCTCGCCGCCGTCGAGACTAACTCCGATGCTATTAAATCGCTCATCGCCCAGATCCTTGACCGTGCTCCGCAACCCTCCTCCCAATCCATTCCCAATTTGGGAGACAGGATGGGTCCTTTCGAGATCCTTGATAACTATAACTGGTGGAAGGACATTACGCTGCTTGATTTCCTCAAGGAGGTTGGGAGATTCGCTCGTGTTGGGACGATGATAGCCAAGGAGAGCGTCAAGAAGCGGCTCATGTCAGAGGACGGGATGAGCTACACTGAGTTCACATATCAGCTCTTGCAGGGCTATGATTTCCTCTACATGTTCCGGAATATGGGTGTCAATGTGCAGATTGGAGGAAGCGATCAGTGGGGGAACATCACGGCGGGAACCGAGTTAATTCGCAAGATTTTACAGGTTGAGGGGGCACATGGCCTGACATTCCCGCTCCTGCTAAAGAGTGATGGGACCAAGTTTGGCAAGTCGGAGGATGGCGCGATCTGGCTTTCGGCCAAGATGTTGTCGCCGTACAAATTCTATCAGTACTTCTACTCGGTGCCAGATGTTGATGTCATAAGGTTTATGAAGATACTGACTTTCGTGAGTCTGGATGAGATTCAGGAGCTGGAAGATTCGATGAAGAAGCCTGGCTATGTGCCTAACACAGTTCAGAGGAGGCTTGCAGAAGAGGTGACACGCTTTGTGCATGGCGACGAGGGGTTGGAGGAAGCCTTGAAAGCCACCGAAGCCTTACGGCCTGGGGCACAGACTCAGCTGGACTCGCAAACAATTGAGGGGATAGCAGATGACGTACCATCATGCTCTTTGCCATACGACCAAGTTTTGAGGTCTCCCCTGGTTGATATAGCTGTCTCCACAGGTTTGCTTGCTAGCAAATCAGCAGTCAGGCGGCTTATTAAGCAAGGGGGCCTATACTTAAATAACATAAGGATTGATAGTGAGGATAAGTTGGTTGAGGAAGGTGATGTAGTTGATGGAAAAGTGCTGTTGCTATCTGCCGGAAAGAAGAACAAGATGGTTGTGAGAATATCTTGATTGTTCTAATTTGTTCATTGCATTTAAATCCTTTTGTTCATTGAGGAGCAAAGTAATGGGACAAAGTCTTGTATTAAGATGAATTTTCATGAACGATTCAACATACATATCGCTTTACTGGAATGATTAATGGAGCGATATTGTTAGTCTTTTATATAGCAGCCTATATTTTGCAAGGGAACTACTACTACTGTCTTCCCATGATTTAGGAGGAGTTTGCTGATCCTGCTGCTTCCCATGATGGAAGGATAGTGAGAATATATCACAGGCTTTCGATCACCTCAATCTCTCTGAACCTGCATTATCGTTTGCTGTTCTGTTTGATTGGTGATTTGTGATTTGTGGCTTGTGGTTTTCTCTTTTTTTGGTGATGTATATGCAGGCCCGAACTGGGAGAGCAATCTTAGAGCGACGCGGAAGCAAGCAGAAAGCCAAGGAGCATCATTCAGATAACAGACAAAATCTTAACAGCATTTCTCCTAAAAGTGAGTTAATACTGTAGTGCTTGGGTTTGGAGGCCATGAGGTTGTGTTCTCGGTAGTGTCTTTGGTAGTTAGCTGCTGCTTGCTTGTCCTCTTTTAACTTGAACTATGTGGAATTTCATTTGTCCATTTATTACTTTAGTTTTTCCAGTTATGAATTTCTACAATGGAATGCACATAATGGGTTTCTAGGCTGAATGAATTGCATTGGAATTGCAGAGTTAGTTTTTTTTATGTGCTTTCTATCTATAGCACAGTTAAGCCACTATAGTCTGCAATCCACTCATGGATCTCACATACGCCTTTTATTTGTAAACTACCTTAATTTGTCAGGACTAGAAGGTCATGCAACTTTCAAAGGGCTTGAGCAGAATTTCTCGTCCTGAATCTCTCTCTCTTTTTACAAGAGAGCTGTGTTGCATTGATCCTTGTGATGTAATTCAATTTTCTTCCAATCCTAACAACATTGATTCTTTTTCAAACTTTGTACTTGTCTTCAAGCTTCCACCTCTACAAATGTATTCACTTTAGGAAAAGAATATTATCTTGGATATTACGTATTATTTATGACTAAATCAAGAATTTTTTGTTCCTTATAAGAGAAAAACTCAGAGCAACCTTATAATTTGATAACATTACTCTGCACTTCCAGTTAAGCATAGCGAGAGTATATATCTTGGCATAAATTAATTATGCATGTTTGTAACAGTGGCTAAAAGGCCAGGGAGAGTGTAAGGAGAGGGGTTGAGGATAACCGGTAAATACAATGATCGACAAATGTTTTCATATTTTTATTGATTTCCTTAAGATGAATTTTTTGATGTTGACCATGAAGTCACTTAGTATGCCAAACTAACGTTGATTAATCCTCACTTAGTATTTTCAATTTTTCAATCACACTTATGACCTATTACTGACGCCTAATTCATGGTAGTAGTAGCATATAGTGGATCTTGAAACTTTATTTCTGCCTATTGCAGATCTGGTCACCCTGAGCACTGTTGACCTGTGCCAGTGAATTTCTTGGCTGCGCACGTGGTGACCCAGTGGAGGTGGTCTGATGCTGCGATGATCCATCCGTGGCAAGGAGAGAGAACTTGGTCTACGCGTGTGGCATACTGGCAGCGAAAACGTCCTAACGCCGGTGAGTGCGTGCATTATTTCAGTTCGCTGAGATTTGGTAGTTGTCATGGTCCTATTTGGGGAATTTGGTTTCTCATTGGGGGAAATGGTCTCAAATTTGGAATTGTGAAATTGGGTTTTCCTGTTTTGGGGATTTAGCAAACTTAGGGTTTCTGAATATGGGGATAGTTGAGGATTTGTAGTCATTCACCTTCTCCTTCCAATGGCTACCATAGCCTCAATCAGAGCTAACTATAAGTTCATAAAAACATGATCAAATCAACCACATAATCATGTATCCAATTTGATTATATTCTGTAAACATGAACCCTAATCTTATCTAATCCACAATCAGGTATCACTGGATCAGAAGTTAATAAACAATTCATAATGTAAAGCATAACATGCAACAATGCACTTGCATGTTTAGATTGCATTCCTATTCCTGCTTTTTACCTGTTGTTTCTCAATTCGTTTGTGATTATTTTGTGCTCCTGCCTGTCATTAACCCTGCATATTCTTGGTCTAATTTACACAATTTGGTTTTTAAGAACATTGACGATATTGCCGTTACACAGTATATATGTTAGACACCTGTTATAGAAGGTTAATTAGGTACTTGGACTAGAGCAAGGGCCTGGTTTGCAGTCTTGTTAATTCTTCTGATATGGTTTAATTAGGTCAATGGTAGGGATCAGGTTATAGAACAAAAAATATACACACATTACAAACCCCATCTAGGCTAAAAAGGGAGGGGGAAAATGGCAATTCATTGCACTGCAAAATCAATAAAACATGTTATAAATGGTTATTTTGCAAGGAAAAGTAGGAACAACAAAGAAACAATACCATATACGCTGCTGAATTGCTAGTCATTGATAGTTTTTGAGAATTTAATCTTCCTCCAGTCCTCCGGCCATATACCTCCTCTTCTGCATTTTTCATACTCCATGTGGCTGCAGTGAAAAAAAAATTAAAGAACTTGTAACTGCAAACATAAATATGAGAGAGAGGGAGCGCAATCGAAGTGCGATCGCTTTACTGCCTTGAAAAGCTTTGCTGCATTAAAATGCACCAAGAAGCTCTGTCAATGTCTGGACACTATTTAACTTGCAAAGTTACTGGTTTAAGGTATATCACCAGTTACCTATTCCTGTAATCAATTTTTTTAAATTGGGAATGTGCAAAAAAAAAAAGCACTTATCTTGACTATCTTAGCATCTATATGGTTTTGCTGAAACTAGTGGGCTACATGCTATTATGAAAATATTTTGAGCTTCATTAATATGGGAGCATTCCTATTCTTCATAATATTTGATCTCTTAACATTTTCTTTGCAAGGCTTTCAGTCAGGTGCATTTATATTAAATCATGGTGGAGCACTTAGCTTCAATATTTGGCACAGATAAAGATAGGGTCAACTGCCCATTTTATTTCAAGATTGGGTCTTGCCATCATGGGGATCTCGCCTTCATAAAGAGGCCAACCATATCAGTATCACCAACTCTTGTGCTTGTTAACATGTATCAACGTCCTAATATGATCACGCCCAGGATGCTCAGCCAATAGATCCCTGCACGATGCAGGAGCATTTTGGGTATTTCTATGAGGACGTCTTTGAGGAACTAAGTTTGGTGAGATTGAAAACCTCAATAGCTGCAATAATCTTGCTGATCACATGATAGGCAATGTTTATGTCCAGTTGAGGCAGGAAGATTGGGCAGCTGCAGCTCAGACAGCTCTTCAGGCTCGCTTCTCAACAGGAAGCCACAAGCCCACAACGGCATAGGAGCCGCAGCCGAATCCCACGTCATAGGATGGAGCGTCATGATCGTGAATTCGTGATGACCATGGTGGGCGTGATGGTTACTGTGGTCGTGGTGGTGGCCCTGGTGGTGGAAGGAGGGGCGGAAGCCGCAGACATGAAAGGTGTAGGCATGATGGTAGTCCTCCAAGGCGTGCAAGGAGTCCAAGTCCAATGAGAGCAGCGAGGAACGCAGGACCAAGATCAAACAGTGGAATCGTGAAAGGGATGAAAAGCAGGGGTGAGTAATATACCTGGAGGTCAGAGGCTCAGAGCAATGCCAGAATTGTCCGTTTGAGTTCTCTGAGCGTTTGCTGTTCTGTTTTATCCTGTGGGAATTTGTTCTCTAATCAGCACTATGTTCAATCTGTCTTGATTTGGTAATTTGTAGTTCGAGGATTCTGTTGTCACTGCGTCGAACTGTCTTCGTTGTGGACATTGTGAAGGCTATTATACATTTCGACATTGTCCTTTGAAGGTTTGCTTTAGTTGAGTCGCATGTGAAGTTTCTTCCGCCGGTTGTTCCAACTGTGTATGGGTGCTGTTCTGATGGTCATTTTGTTGCACTTTTTATGGTCTGAAGTACTATCTGCTGGTAAAGTGCTATAATTGACATGCCCTCAGTCGTATTCTGTAGCTTGAGGTAACGAATTCGTGTTGTTTCTCTCCTAGTTTTTCTACTGCTTTGCTCCCTCCGGCATTTGGTTGTGCGGCTCGTGAGCTATGCGGCCATATGCTGCATCCACATCATATTGCTTGGACAATGCTTGCGTCTCGGTGAAACTATGGAATACTACTATTACGTTCCTCCATGAAACCACCTAGCTGATGCTGCGAACCTGCGAATGTGTGATGGTGCCGAATCCGTGAGGATTCCATAGTGAGATCGACGCGTCTCCATCTCTCCGGGGTAACGGTGATGACGCGTCTCCATGCGGCGAGCACTCGAGCCACTCGAGCCAGCCACAGCGCGCGGCAGAGCTGAGACGAGCGTTTTTTGCCATCATTCCGCGCCGCGCGGCGCTGCTCGAGCATGCCAGCGGATGGCGCGCAGCGAGTGCGAGAGCCTGCCTTGCCGTCAGCCAGGATTCCTTTATGTACAGCTCCGGTCAGTCCTGTGAGGCTGTGAGATGATGGAGACTATTCACCATTCACGCAACAAGTGCACGCCAGGAATAGTGTCTCGTGTCTTCAGAGACCACAGACCAAAAAAGGACGAGTGGAAAAATTACCAGCGTGTGCGGGCATGGCTGGCATCGCCATAGATCTCTGCTTCTTTTTACTGTGGCAACCAGAATTTCTAGCATGGATTTTGCTTTGGATATAGCCGTGGCATCGCCATAGATCTCTGCTTCTTTTTACTGCACCGACCAGAAATTTTAGCATTGAAGATAAAGAAAAGAATTTGTAGCATTGGTTTTGCTTTGAACATAGCCGTCCAAGATTCCCAAATAAAAAGGCGTACCGCGTACTCCAGTGGTCAGGTCAGTGGTAGACGAATAAAAATGGAAACGGATATCAGTCTAGTTCGCGTACGTGGGATGGACTTGTCCTCGGATTGATGGTTATCAATGCTGGGCATGGCTCTATAATTCTATGTTGGTGGATGGACAAGAAGTCATTTGACATTGACTAAGGGCCTGTTTGTTTGAGTTTTTGGATAGCTTCTCAGCGTGAAAAACCAGAAGCTCAAACAAATAGCTAACTTTTCGTTTAGCTTCTGGAAAGACAGAAACTCAGAAAAACCAAGTTTATACGGAAAGCTGAAAAGCTCAATTTTATGAGTTTTCCGTGGCTTTTGAACCCAGAAAATAAAACATGCTACCTCCGTCCTAAAATACAAGTATTTCTAGCTAGTTACTAGGTTCAGAGCATCTTAAATAAATCTAGATAAAAGGTTGTCTAGATTTATTAGAGATGCTATGAATATGGACACTCAGAGATATAGCTAGAAATATTTATATTTTGGGACGAAGGAAGTATCTTCTAAAAGCTATGATTAGCAAAACTTTTCAAAAAAGCTCCAAAAGCTCCGGCTCAAACAAACAAGCCCTAAAAGGTCGAGGTAACTACGAAGTGGAAATAAAAGGAGCTAGTGAAAATAAATCAGAAGAAAATTTGGCACCATTTATTAGTTCCACATGCTAAGCTTGTACTCCCTCCGTCCCAAAACATGAATAATTTCTGGGATATGTCCAGAAATTGGTTTGTTTTGGGACGGAGGGAGTATTAGCTATGAAATGGGTTGCGTGGATAGGTTACAAAACATATATCGTTATTGTGCTGACAGTCAACATACTGTAAATTTTGTCAAATTAAACTGGCAAGCACCATTTCGAAAATGAAACTACCGCCAAGCTAGTTTTACTAGCTAGTAGCCACTGCATAATTGATTTTATTAATTTAACTTGTAAAAATGTATCAGGTCTATTATATTTGTACTAGACTTCGACATATACGAACTAAAATAACATATATGAACCAAGTTTCTTGTATTATCTCCAACTTGCTTAGAAGTTATTCTCTCCATCCAACCATATGACCATTTAGACTGATGTGACCTATCTCGACCTTTGTCAGGAACTTAGGCCTGATTAAACCATTTAGACTGAAGTTATTCTCTCCATCCAACAATATATCCTAGCTTAAATGATTGTATTATTAGAACAAAAGTTTTTTCTTGCTCCTTTTCTATTAATATACGAGGCAAAACTTTTACCCTACCTTTAAAAAAGTGTTTTCTTGAGCACACAGCTCATAAGCCAAACAAAAGTACTACAATTGATATAATAAAAAAAAATTAGGGGCTTTTACACTTGGTATCTTAGTGTAATATAAGAATCTAAAACTTGATTATATTAGTGATTTAAGAGTAAAAATATATTTAACAAATTACAGGAATGCCCATCAATTAATTCTTATGTCGTACGCACCTCAAACAAGCCGCCTGATGGATAGAACTGCAAAAGTATAGTCCCTGATGGACAGAACTGCAAAAGTGTAGAGTATAGAGGGAGGGACCGAGAGAAGGCAGGTGACGGCGTACGATATAAGTCTATAATGATTAGATGGTCACTTAGTCAGTAATCACGTGGGACTTTGACATATTACAACATGCAAGCACCTAATAGGAGTACTCTATAATTGGAAGAAGAGAACTTGTAAGATAACTTATTTTTATGTCTAAGTTTTAATTGCCTAAATATATATAACTGTAACAACTTATTATTGTGTGTAGATGCAAATTAAAACAAGGCTCTCGTTTGAGAAAATCTCTCCTTAAGGCAGAGCTAAACGCCACCTAAAATACTTCTAGATAATAAGCATATATCACCTAACTACAAACCAACTTAAAGCATGATTAATCAGTGCGGATGGCCAGATACTTTTGGTTTGAAACAGCTTACGGGCAAAGATAGTTAGGACTCAGGACTTGGGAACTTAAAAATGATTATTGAAAGAACTATTTCATATTTTCTTGAATACAAGAAAATTATACAAGCATACGACACCCATACACACACATGCAACAAAAGTCCACAAACCTTGCCAAATTTATATTGAAAATGCACCCTACATATATAGGCATAATTACAAGCAACAGATAGTACATGTATATATGCTTTACGCCATCCATGTAATGCATGTTTTCTTAGGCTGTGTTCATTTGTAGCAAATGGGAATAGTGGAAAAAAAGAATAGTGTTGCACACAAAACGAGAAACATTATTAGTATATGATTAATTAAGTTTTAGTTATTTTTAATTTGAAAAATAGATTACTTTGTTTTTTTAAAACAACTATTGTATAGAAATTTTTTTCAAAAAACATACCGTTTAACAGTTCGGGAAGCGTGCCGAGAAAAAAAACACCGTAGCCAGTTGACAGTCTCTCCTTTTATGCACAAATGAACACAGCCTTACTTTCTTATCTCTCCAACAGTAGGATATATATAGATGCCTATATACATGCATGCAAAACATGTGATGCAAGAAATTTTAGAGACCATGGGTAATATATGTAAAAGTTCTCTAATCGGTAAGAGATGGCTAAAAAGAACCAGTGGCGGAGCCAAAGAGGAAATCAAAGAGTGTCAGGAAAATATTTGACAGCTCAAAATTTTGGCATTTTATCTTAATTTTTCATTGCCCATACAAGCATACACTGCCTAACCATCTGAATTTAATCTCTGAATTTTGGGTGGAGCTGGAGCTACATCTTTTCCCAGTTTATTTTCTTCTAATTGAGGATTTTGATTAATTATATCATTTACTCCCTCCGTCCCCAAATATAAGGGATTTTAACTTTTACATTGTAACTTTGATCACTCGTCTTATTTTAAAAAATATTACAAATATTAAAAATTACTTATGATTAAATTAATTTTAATAATAACGTAAATCAAAAATAAAATAAATAATACTTATAAAATTTTTTGAATAAGACAAATGATCAAAGTTGAAAGTAAATAGTCAAAATTCTCTACATTTAAGGACGGATGTAGTATCATTTTGCCCTTCCACGTATGCCTTCTAGTTTTCTATCGGCCACCCCTAGCTCGGCCACTGAAAGAACAGTCGTTTTCACCTAAAGATCTGAGAAATATATAGTAGCGGTGAGGGCTGATACCAAGTCTAGGACAACTAGGGCTAGAGCCCTAGGCTTGGCTCTAAATCCTTCAATAATTGTTCAAATTTTTGAAGATATATGATTTCTAGCCAAAATATACTAAATAAGCCTTAGGCTTGGATGCAATGTTTCTAGTTCCGCCCCTAACAGTGAGAAAAAATAGCATCTATAGGTTAGAGTTAAAAACTAACACAATTGCATCAGCAGGAATTAAAGTAAGAGGCCCATATTAATCAAATATAGCAAGTACAATTTGTGTGGAAAGTTGATTTGTTATGAAACAATGGTTAAAAAATAATACATGGCACTAATTAAAAATACCCTTCTTACCTTCTATTCTTCACATAAAAATCCATAGTACTGCACCAAACTATGTGGATAATCATCTTTCCTATTTCAGGTTAACTCCTTTCTCTAAAATCCACACTTGTAATCGAAAGACACACGTACATAACATTTCCACGTAATATAATTATAGCATAAATAAGAACAATAAGATGGCTATATGTGACATGTTTGTGCGTGTATTTTACGTAGTTGAAAAAAGACATTTCCAATAGATGAGAAAAATAGCGTCACATCCTCTCCTCCCATCGTTTTTGTCCTTCACACATAGGCGTCACGACAGAGAGAGAGAAATTAAAGAGCGAGGCTTACAAGAGCAGCGACAAAAGGATAAAAACTAAAAAGACCACAAATCCAATATCCTCAAGACGAAAAGGCAGACAGACAGAGAGCCTCTTGCTCCTCTCCTCTCCTACCTCCCTCCCTCCGCTCTTCCTCACCGCCCTCCTCTCCTCTTCCTCCCTCCCCTTCTCTCTCTAAAAAAAGCAAAGCTTGCCGAGCTTATAAATAAGCTCCCCCTCTCTCCCCGTGCCGGTTCCCCCCTTCCCCCCGATCCCCTTCCTCCCGCGCGATTCCCGAGAGGCGAGCCGCGGGGCACCCCCACAGCTGGTCCCCGATCCTCCCACCCGCTTCCGCCGATCGGATCGCGTGCTCCCCCAGGTGACGATCTGTGGAAATTCCCCTCACACCTGCTGGGTGGTTGGCTGGCATGATTATTATTTTTTGGGTGTGTCGATCGATTCGTTCGGGGTCCGATTGCGTTGTGTCGGAGCGGAGGTATCTGGGGGCGAGTGGGCGCCGGTGAGTTGGGGGAGGAATTGGATTCGCGGAGGTGGCGTGCGATTTCAGTGTGCTGTAACGAATTCCGTTGGTAATTTTACGGGCGGCATGGTGCGGTTGTGACACCATAAGAAGGTGTGCGCGCATGGACATTTCTTCTAAATTTGCTTAGGATGTGGGCGACTTCTCCCTTTTTCTGGTTAGTGGATGCTATGGGAAGTATGGGTGTGCCTAATATGTTATGCTTGATATGTGCATGCGCGTTTGGTTGGCGCTGAGAACTTTGCTTAGAATTGCATTTTTGGAGGTTTCGGTAAGCATTGTGGGGCTAAAGGGCATCTCCTACTCTCTTATGTTTTGATGAAACTACAACAATCTTTATTGATCGATTTATGGCCTATTCAAATGAAGCTGCGTGTGCATGCGATTAGTGCAGATAATTACTCTGAGAAATGTGGCACTCTTATTAGTTCAAGTTGGGTGAGCCGGTGAGGTAAAAAGATTATGGCTCGAGCTATTCTTGGAGTTTGGGATATCATACTTTTAAAACTTCTTGTGTGGTTGGTGCTTGGTAGTTGTTTGGTAGGTAGTTTTGAACTCTCTGTTGCTTTTTGCAAAGCTGTGTTAGTTGTTCCATCCTTGCAATAGTGGATTAGGGCAATGAGTTTGCATACTTTTAAGATAACAGGATTATATGACAATAATTTTCTGAATAAAATTTTAATATTTTGCTCCGGTTGACTGTTGTTATAACTCCAAGTATGGCCACCGCTGTTTGAGCATTTTTGTTGAGGAGGTTATTACTTAGTATTAGTTTGTGGTAATTTTGATTTCAGTGTTTATTTTATGATATGATTGATTGTAATGTTCTCTTAATTTAAACTGCATTATCTTATATTTTTGTCAAGTAAACAGTTTTTTTTTTGTATGTTACATGGTAGACAAGAATTTTGTTTGTGGTACTGTTCAGTATTTGTATGTTTTATGGGTTTATAAGGACAAAGGTAATTATTGTTTATTGTGCCTATTTCAGTTTATCCAACAGATGACTATTTTGTTTTTCCCTTTTGGTTCATGATCTCTAATTCTCTATTACTCCTACTTGATTTATTTTCAACTCAATAAAGATCAACGCTGCCCCTTGTATTTGCGAGAATCACTGTAAACAAACTAATGGCATCATTATTCCAAGGCGCAAAGTTGCTCCCAGCAGTTGTATAAGCTGGTAGCTTGGCATGTATGTACATTTTTAAATTCTTTATGGCTTGTACATCTCTGAGCTGTGGTTGTGGTCATCGTGATTAATTTAGCTTCATCTCTCCAATAGCGCGCGCAATTTTAACATGAAAGTTTAAACTTCAATTGTCGAACTAGCATGGAGAAAAAAAACTATGCATATCTACTTGTTTTTGTTCTACGATGCACTTTTTGATGAGATTGAATTTACTTTTGGAGAAGTTGGAATCTTGGATACTACGCATAGTTTGCTTCAAATTTAGTTTTCAATATGTTTAATTGTTTTTATAAATTTTGGGGTCAGTATCCAAGATTAATCTGGGGAAACAATAAAAGAACAATAATTTTGTGAAAGAAAAATAAAATTGGGATGTAAGCAAAATCCAAAAGGTAGGTTGAGACAAGATAGAGGGATTGTATCGGTGACGTGTAGGGTGAAAGGAGATGCTGATTGGTAACGTGGCTTGGAGGGATCTTCTCTGACCAATAGGTATGTTGTTGGTCGAGAAATACATGTTTCTTGTACTTTTATGGAGTAAAGCTAGCATATGGTTGTCCCTAGGCAGACTACATGTCCTAGTGCCTTCAGTAGAGTGGTCGCAACTATTGTTAGCACTGCACCGTTCACGCACAAAAAAATGCCATAACCTTATGCCAGATGGGAATCCATGTATGGTAATTGAATGCAAGAGTCGTGTGGATATTTTTCTTTTGATAATACAACATACCAGTTTTTGTTCGTTTTTTTTTTCGTTTAGGAATAATAACTGACTAAGAGGTACAATTTGGACTACAGTTTGATTATTTCGTACAACTAATGGCATCCTTAAACTTCACCTTGCTCGTGCTATGGAAACATACTATTTGATGTTTCTTATTTCACCTATGTGCAAATGATCGACTTCTGTTAGGAAGTAATAGCATTACGTTGATAAAAGAGGTTTCTATCCGATAGCGGAACTTCTTTTTATAATACAGAGATAGCTTACTAGTGCTGGATCCAATTGGCTAGATGTCTGTTTCAGTGTTCACGGTATTGTTAATAACCCGCTAGAGAAGCACTAACAGCACTTACTTAATATATGTATCTATCTGTGGACGTTTAGCAGCCTACTGTGAGCATACACAATATTTGATATCTCCTGTAGCTAGTGTAATATCACAAAGCTCATTCTAATATTCTAAAATTATGCATGCTAGTTATCTCTTCACCTTGTGGTTTCACGAGAGATAAGCAGAATTATACAAAGTTTACATGCACGTGTCTGCACACAGGCACACCCCTTACAAAGTTTCATACCCATAAGTTGATTATAACAGAAAGAGTCTTCTTAAATCTTAAGTGAAGTATCAAGACATTGTACCCCTTACAAAGTTTCATACCCATAAGTTGATTTTAACAGAAAGTCTTCTTATGTGAAATATCAAGACTTAGTGAGGAGGTGGGAGCAGTGGCAGATGGTGACTAAAAAATAAGGGAGAGCTAGATAATGGACAAAATCAACAATTGTTTTCAGCGTAAATATTTTCTTGGTACATACCTGAACTCTTCCTACTAACTCGACCACTTGTCCTAAATTAGCATTATTTCCCAAAAGACAAGAGAAGAAATATCTGAACAGAAAGCTCTAGAGAGGGTCATTAATGCATAAATGGACGATTAAGCATTTAACGCGTGCACGCACAGTTGTCTCATTTAGATTACCAAATATCGCCATAGCATTATCATGGGCATATTACTAGTCCTAAAAAAAGCATGAACTAAGAAGTGACACGTGTAGGTATAGTTCACAACCCTGGTGCTTATATGCTAGCAATATGTTATATGATTTTGTATTCTTCTCCGTACTCAAAAGCATTCCATTTCTTTACGCAATTCTTTGCCTTGCCCTTCGTCTCAAGATAGTCCATTTCTTAAACTCCTGTCCAGCGTGAACTTGCTCTTTCTTTTTTTTCTTCCCTCAAAGCTTAAGACCTAATATCATCGCATCCTGGAATTTAGCTTGAATCTGGATGGAATCCTTTTAAAATCTCACTGTTTTAAAGGTCTTTATTAATTCAATTCCCTTGTGTTGTCTTCTGTTCGCCAGAATCTGGTGTAACTGTGTATTGATAATTCCCATGGGGTGAACTGTGAACCACCACGTGTAGGATCAAATTTGTGCTGGTGACCTAGAACACTTCATGGGCAATGGCCGATCTCTTGTTACCTATAACTATTGCTAGTTATTTTGTTTCTCTGCAATATCTTATTACATTGGAATCAACTTTCACCAGAACTAATACTCTCTGTTATTGCAAATTTACAATATTGCCTTTTTGTATATCAATATGCAAGTGTGAAATTTGCATGTCTTATACAATGTAAAAACCAAATTCTACATGTGTGTCACATTGCAGTATGCATCATATAGCTACCACAATAATTCTAACAAATGTTTTTAAAATCTGATTTTCAGGTAGAGGTGATGATTAATCATAGTTAGTGACTTAGCTTGCAGCAGTTCTTTCTTGCAGCTAAGACAAATAATAACTAGCATTATGGCATATAGAAATACGGTATGCACTCCCCAAGTCATTGATCTTGAAACTGAACAAGGGCATTCTCATGTTAATTCTGATAGTTTTAATCGCTCTGGGACTGATTCATCCGACCAAGGTGCACAACATGCTATCAGAGTAGGGAATTCTACGAACATTGGTCTATCTGATATGCGAGGTTACTATGATGTGGGCATGAACCATCCACATCAGCCTGTTCATAACTTGCCCCCAAATTTAGGAGTTGATTCCGGTTTTGTCTTCCCATCAAGTATGTACAACCCCTGCATGTCAACAACACCTATGAACAGATATGTTTATCACACTCAGAACTTCGGATCACCATCAGATCAAGTTGTTCTAGGAAGCATGGATGAAGGTAGCACAAATGAAAATGCTGGTGAAAGTGCTAGAGGATTCATTAAAAGGAAAAATGCTGCAGCCATAGGAAGTTACCACTGTGCTAATGGATTTGCAAGCTCAAGCTCTTCCTCTCATGCATCTCTGAATCCTACGCATAGGCCATGGGATCCTTCGTTCGAGTCAAATGTTTTGCCTAACATTGCATCACATAACCCATCAGAGTACCATAGCCAAACCAGTTGGCCATCTATAGAAGGATCTTCCATTTCCAGTAATGGATTTAACTTGATGGGTGCTCACCAGGAATCAGCACAGCATGGTAATTATGCATTTCCAACTAGTCACATTAGCCAGTGCTTTCAACCTACTAGCAATACGTGGATTTCCCAGGCTGCAAATGGTATTGCTGATGGAATACCACAGTGGGATTATGTCAATGGAATGAATAATGCTCCAGGTAACTTTTCATCTGATCATTGCAACTTCATCAATTTATTTTCTCCTTTCTAATGACATGAATAGTTGCTCAATGTTCCTTGATGTCTGGACTAGTAGTTTAGTTTTCATGTTAAGAGTGGCGAAAATTTCCAAAAATGTTTCCACTTACAAAATGACCTTTGTGCTTTCAGCAGGCAGATTTTCCCGTTCAGGTATGACAGAAACAGTGAACGGAAGCTTACGTGAATATCAGAATGGCCCTTCAACCTTATGTCGAGGGCCTTTACCCTATTTTCATCAGCATGCTGGCATGCATGCTCATAATCTGCTTGATCATACACAAATGCAAGCTCCTTACCAACAATGCCACAATAATCCTGTCTTACATGGTGTAAATCATTCTAGCAACCGGTTCCACCTGGGTCCAAGAATTCCAGTTCTTTTGTCTGAACGTACTTTTGGACCTCCACATCATCCATTCTTGGCAAATCCAGTGAACCACAGGAATATACGAATCCTGCCACCTGAGGTTAGTTTGTACTTCACTTTGTGTCCCTATAATTTGTGATATGCAATAGTTTATTTGGGTTGCTGGCTTTTTGACTCGTTTGATGCTTGTGTCATGAGCTCTCTTGTCTGGAAAACGTTCAAACTCTTGTAGCAGTTTGGCATATATTAAACCTGTAACTTCTTGTAGCAGTTTGGCTTATATTAAATCTGTAACTTCTTACACACCTTTGATGAGGCAACATTTGAGATGCTGCATACTACTACACTTCAAATGAAGTAGATTAAACTTTGTACTTCCAAACCATGTCAGGAAACTACTTTTTTAGTTGCATTCTCTTTTAAAGTGTACTTCTGTGAAATGTCATTCTTTGGTAATTTAATGGTGGTTTTCTTGATGTAGATCACTTTGAACGCCTTGGTCCTAATTCTGTATCGCACTCAAAAATAATATGTTTTTTCTTTGGTGCTGCAGCATGCTACGATAATGGATTTTTCAAGATTGTATGAAGTGTCAAATGCCGTAGATGAGCATAGAGATATGCGGCTAGATATAGACAGCATGACATACGAGGTATGAAATTCCAGCACATTTAGACCACGTTTTCAAGTTCTTATCCACAGTAAGCTTTATTGATTTATTCTTTTCATTGCATTACAGGAGCTTTTAGCATTAGAAGAACAGATCGGAGATGTAAATACTGGTCTGGCAAAAAGCTGTATTGCAGATAAATTAAAAACCAGCTTATATGTGCCACGATCATCCTCTGTGTCTGATAAGTCTTCTGAATTTTCCATGGAGAATGATGCTTGCATAATATGCCAGGTCCTCTTTTACTATTATTTTCAGCTTAGTTTTCAAACATAATATCTTCTACAAAATTACTTGAGAGTACACCTTGTAAAATACCATTCATGATTTCTTGTCAGGCTCCTTATATACATCAACAGATTATGTAGCTTTCTCATCCACTAACATCTAGTCTAGTCAATTATTTGTTGTAAAAATCTTTTCGTTGTACACATTGCAGGAGGAATATCAGGTTAAAGAATGCATTGGAACCCTTGACTGTGGCCACAGGTACCACGAAGATTGCATAAAACAATGGTTGATGGTAAAGAATTTATGCCCCATCTGCAAGACGACGGCTTTGTCAACCGGTAGAAGAAGTGGATAACGAACAAGAATAATCTTATCAGTTATTTACTTCCAACAAACATTCAGCTCAATTTTGTATATAAGAAACGGTAGACCATTCTGCTACCTGTATTTGTTGTTCACTTTGTTGTGATCCGGGAGTAACTCAGCTTCCTAAACTGTACAGCCATAACATTGATCATTTTCTTCGGTGTAGAATATTCAAATTACTCAGTTCGCCTCCATCTGTAATCCTGTATCATAAGGCGGACCGACAAAAACTCACAATGTTATTCCTAGGCAAACATTGTATCTACCATCAGGTTAAAAACAGAACAGAACGTGTGCACTTCTCTAGTTCTGTATACATTTTTTTCTCTTACTCCGTAACTCGGGAGGACCAAAAAGATTCTTATGGTCGTTGGAGCGTGATTGCCTCGATTCGCCTTTTGGTTGTTTATGCATTGTCCGTCACAAACTCTGCCTCACGTCCATCCGTGGGTAGCACATCTCGAAACAGCCATAGCTTATATTACTATCAAATTTTGCAATTTTTAGAAATCATCCGTCAAGCTTGAAGGTGGTTCTCATTCACAAAATGCATGTCGTTATCTCTGATCACGAATACACGCCGTCATCAAAAATGCAAACTTTTGATCTCAAGTATTGTATATCGAACATGTCGATGAATCAATCTCAATCAGTGATGAAACACACACGGTATAAACAACCTTGTGAAACGATGGCAAGTTGCCTTTCGGCTGTTGACGTCATCAAAGTTTGAGCCGGTCAACCAAAACCCCCCAAAAAAGTCAAGCCGAGCAGCAGCCGGAGCTCCTCACCGGCGTGACGGCGTCGTCCTTGGCTGCGCTGACGTCGATGGTCCGTCCCCTGGGCGGCGCGGCGGGGTCGTCGCCGATGTCGAGCGCGTTGCGGCTGACGACGCGGTAGATCTGCGCGAGCACCTCGGTGAAGGCGCCCTCCACGTTGGTGGCCTCCAGCGCCGACGTCTCCATGGAGAAGGTCCCGTGCGCCTCGGCGAACGCGCCGGCGTCCTCGGCCTCCACGGCGCGGAGGTGCCGCAGGTCGGCCTTGTTCCCCACCAGCATCACCACGATGTTTGCGTCAGTGTGCTCCCTCAGCTCCCTCAGCCACCTCTCCGCGTTCTCGAACGTGATCCGCCTCGTCACGTCGTACACCACCAGCGCCCCCACCGCCCCTCGGTAGTACGCGCTCGTGATTGCCCTGTACCTGCGCCGTCAACTCGCAAAGTCAATCCAAATATCCAATCCAATCTACAAGAGAAAGCTATCAATTTGAGGATTGGAGATGATGGAAGGAGAGAAAAAATGGTACCTTTCTTGGCCGGCGGTGTCCCAGATCTGGGCCTTGACGAGCTTGTCGTCGACGCGGACGGTCTTGGTGGCGAACTCGACGCCGATGGTGGAGCGGGTCTCGAGGCTGAACTCGTCGCGGGCGAAACGGGACAGCAGGTTCGACTTGCCCACGCCGCTGTCCCCGATCAGTACCACCTTGAACAGGTAGTCGTACTCCTCCTCCGCCCTGTACCCCGTCCCCGCCGCCATCTCCCCTTCCCTTTTCCTCTCGCGCTTCTACGCTGGCTGGAGACGTGCGCCCACCGATGGGATGATGCGCCGATTCGTTTCCGCTTCCCCCGCGCGCGTCGAGCTGGATGGAAGATGGATGCAGGCAGCGACCCCCCTTCCCCACTTCAATTATATCCACGCGGGACGCGGCTCGGCTCGGCGCGCGGCGCAGCGCGTTTTCTCTTCTTTTCGGGTGAGGTTGCTTTGGATTTTTGGGGGGGAAAGCGGAAAAGGGCGCGCGGTCGCGTGGCGCGGTGGAGGTGAGACGAGAAGAGACGACTCGGGGTCGAGGTGCGAACTGCGATGCGAAGAGGTCGCCGCGGTTAGCTGCTGGTTGTTGCGCCGCGCTATCTTGGTTTGGTGATTGTATCGTGCACTCGCACCGCGCGCGGCAGCAACGATGTGGATTTTTTTTTGCCGGAAACGATGTGTGGATTGGCACGACGAGTTGGGTGATAAGGTGCAGGACGAGAGCTAGACTACTGGAGGAGTACTACTAATAAGCGGCGAGCGACCGGTGAGCGGGTGACGATTGACGTGAGACGGTTTGTGTGGTGTTTGTCCCGGTCTTGGTTTCGTCTCGTTGACCGGGGCAAACGCATGTGTCACCCGGACCGGTCGTTTGTTTTCAATTCGCAGGCGAACGACGATACAAGGTCCGGGGTGTCTATCGGTGCACTCTCTTTTGAATATTTCAGAAGGGGAAGGAAGCTACGGCGCGGCGAGTCTCCGAGTGACGGACGCATAAACTGCGTGCACACTGACGTCTGAGCCTGAGGCAGTGTGTGAGGGTGAGAGCAATGAAAGAATCACTACAGTTGACGGGAGTATTTCGATGTTAACACTATTGCTCATGAGAAGGGTTCGTGTGAAGTATGTGCCTACCCAGAAGGCATGTCCAGAGATTCCAAACACACCGCTAACAACGAATAATTGTGGTAATCGAGCTGGGCCTTGGTGAAGTTGCTGGTTGCTTGCTTGCTCGACAGGAAAAAGTCAGTCTCTCCAATTGTCACTGAGTTTCAAAACGTTTTTGAACCGTAAACAGATATAAGTGTCCCTCAACTTCTAGTATTATAGGTGGTTTTAGTTAACGTGTCACGTAGGCCCCATATGCCATCCAACTGAGTTAGTATGGGATCCACCTGTCAGACAAATATAGAGAGAAAACTCTCTCTCCCTCTCTCTCACTTAGTGTCTCCCTCCACCGGCAACCATGAGGATGGGATCTGCAGCAAGGCCGGTGTGTGCACCATTGCTGGAGGAATTTCATTCCCCTTTTGCGCCACGTCGTTGCCTCATCAAATTGTCGAACACCTCACAAGCTTTGCTCTCCTCTTCCGCATCACGAACGCGATCCAACCCCACCCCCAAGGCAATCCTCTTGCCCATATGAGCAGCAACATCAGCGGGGGGGGGGGGGGGGTACGGTCAAATGCTGCCATGCTCTGATGCCTCCCCTAAGGGAGCAACAATCCAAGTTGACTGTGTTGTCGAGGGTGGGCAAGACTACAAGAAGTCAAGAAGTAGCGGGCAGAGGACCGAAAGAACCAGCAAATGAGCGCCGGTCACAGGCCACGTTGCTACACATCGGACGACACCTCGTTGGACAACCCCTCTTCCTCTCGGAGTCTCGTTGCCAGCAGAGGGAGACACAGAGTGAGAAAGATGGGGGAGAGAGTTTTATTGTTTTTTTCCAACATTTCACTGACAGGTGGGTCTCACGCTAATTTAATTAGCTGACATGTGGCCCACATTCCACTTTAGCCAAAAACACCCACAATACATCCAAGTACTATATTTGTGTCGTTTTATAAGTTGAGGGATGTGTTGTATCCGGTTTTGTGTAGTAACGGATCCAGACCATTGATTTGTTGGTGTTATAGTGTATCTATCGGTGCTATAACATGTGAATTTTGCCGATAGCATAATATTATCTTATATTTAAGAATTTTACTTGTAGAATTTACCAAAAATCGCGTCGGTGTCACCACAATACCGTAGCTTCGCACCCTGCTTTTGTGGTTCAAGGGCATTTTTGAAATTATGCGACAACTTGAGGGACCAAAATGGACTTTTTCGTGCTTCGTATTCTCACCCTCTCAGCCCAAGCCCAAAGCCTAAACCCCGTGACCCAACTTTGGGCCGATAATTCATCGACCGAACTCTTTTCTCCATGTCGTTATGCATGGGCTCGAAAGGGTGGTTGTATGGGTCGGAGGAGATTAGATATGCTGAACTGTAACCAAAAAAATATATGAAAGTGTCAACCGGTCAGAAGTTGAGGCTGCACACTGCTGTTTGTTTAATCCAACAAAACTATTCATCAATCGGTCAGGGTCACCAATCTGTAGATCAACCTCAGTCTTAAGCAGCGCTACGTGCCAAATCAAAGTTTTCCGTGCCGCGGATCGATCAAAAGGGACACAAACAAACACGTACACGCACGATCATTCATTCACGCGACGAACTTAAATGTGAAAACGCCATTTTTAAACAACGCAGTGCGGTGCAGCTCACGGGGAAGCACCGTACCAGATATATGACCGTGAAATTGTCTATATATAACTTTTATTTACTCCTCAGTTTACTCGTATGTTATTCTAACAAATCTCACACAACCGTTAGATATTGAAATCTCTCATCACAAATTACGACAGATTGATGTCCTCTCAACTGTAATATACTGATCGAGGTAAGTAATTTACCGTTGGTCTACGTAACTCCTAAGTCCTGAGCAAGTGTCCTGAGTAAAATACACGTTCAGTCGTTCACAATGTGTAGTGCTTGTACGCAATGGTGCACGCGTGGGTTTATTAGAGAAAAGTTCCGAAAGGTTAATTAGAGACTTCATCATAGATTTGGTCTAAGCTCACATGGATTT
This sequence comes from Leersia perrieri, assembly GCA_000325765.3. Lineage (NCBI taxonomy): Eukaryota > Viridiplantae > Streptophyta > Magnoliopsida > Poales > Poaceae > Leersia > Leersia perrieri. Next base: position 19,561,783 of record CM002476.1, on the reverse strand, counting down.
AGACTTCCGTATTATTTGCTTCAAAGGGTCTTATAAATATATAAGGAAAAAAATCGACAAGAATCAACCGTGCAGATTGTTTCCAAATGACTCTACAAGAGAAGGGGAGAAAACATGCAGAGTATAAGACAAGCAGACGGAACCGCTAGACACGTCCTAACCCATTGAAATGTTGACGAAGGGAACCGTTTGAAGAGCTTGTTTTTTGAATAGTTCGTAACAAAAACTTGTTTACAAGATGAGCCGCAACCTCAACCTTAGGCCCGGTGACACTGAGGTGTAAAAGATCCATTAATTCCCCGTGCTATGGCGCTGAGATGTGCGACGATAGCTGGAACATCCATGTAGCACAAGGTTAACGTCAATATATTTAGTATATTGGTCCTCACATATAATTTACCGTTATATAATATTATGCTATATTGATAAAAAATTTATAGATGATCCGGTGGTCCGCGTGGCTGGTTGGTTTATAGGAGGCCACATATTTAATATTATATTGCATAAATGTCTTTTACCATTTTCTCTCATAACTACTCCCTCCGTCCCAGAAAGAATCTGGGGTGGAGGCTTTGTCCCAAAAAAAATCGATCTATTACTTTCTATATTAAAAAAAATCAATACTTATCCTCTCAACAACTCAACACTCTCTCTCTCACCTCACAGTTTCCTTCTTCCCCATTCTTCCCAAATCCTCAATCTTCCCCCAAATCCAGAGTCTGACTTAAATCGGGAGGTTTGCAAGGCGGCGGGAGTGGCGGCAGCTCGCATGCGCGGTGGCGTCGGAGGCTCGCATGTGTGGCGGAGGCAGCGTTGGAAGCCCGCATGCGTAGCAACGGCAGCGGCGACGTCCTCGTCGGAGGCTTGCATCAGTGCACGCATGGTGGAGGTGGTGCCCATGGGCTTGCGCGGCGGCGTCCGTAGGTCTTGGCATGGGGGTGTCGACGAGGTCACGACGGAAGCGAAGGGGGAGCTTGTGGAGGCTGCAGCGGCGCGGGAGGACACGCCAGATCCGACGGCGTGGGAGGTCGGGTCGGCCACGACGGCGCGTCGTGTTCCCCGATTCGGCAACGTCCGCAACCGTGATATTTGCCTACGTCACGGCTTCTTCTTTCCCGGCGGCGACGCCACCGATGCCGGCGCTGCTTCTTGGAGCGTTTTCGCAGTCTCTCGTCCTAGCGGCCGCGCTATCGACGCCATCCACCTCTTCTCTGCGCCGGGAATCCAAGGCGAGCAAGCTAGTGCTCGTGGTTGGGTCGACGTTCTTGTCGCCGTTGATTGAGAAGATGCTGTAATATTGTACTGCTTGGGGGTATTTTGGTCACTTGACATCAGCGCTAAAACTGCCTCGGGCTTTCAGGAATCGCTTCTTTCTGGGACGGAGGGAGTAGGTGCCAAGACATCTACAGTTCTACGACAGTTGTTTCAATTCAAATAAACCAACTAAGTTTATGAAGCTAGTAATTCTTTTATTCTGGTACGGAGAAAGTTGACAATGAAATCGTACTCACGGTCGCCACGGTGACGAGGTTGAATCTGTAAAAAAAATAAAATAAAGTCCCTACACGTCCCTTTTCCCTCGGTCGTACTCCACTCGGGCACTCCTGCGGTGGTCTCTCTGCTCTGCTACTCCTGAGGCGATCTCTGCTCTGTCTCGCTCGTTGAGAAAAAAATGGTCTCTCACCTCTGCGGCTCTGCCACACGGGCCGACGGGCGTCGATAGACGACGACGACGGGATTGCCTTCCGCACTTTCTGCTGCGCGCACGAGCACTACTACCCTCTCCCTTCCCCAAACACACATGCACAGTACACAAACAGTCGGACCCACGCACCCATTCACTCCTCCCTACCCCACACACACATGCACAGTCCACAATCAGTCGCACGAACACAAACTCACTCACCTCAACCCCACCTAGTGCGTGTCAGTGTGTCACCGTGTGTGTGGTGGGCGTGTGGCCCATGTTGGTGTTTGTGTGGGCAGGTGGGCATGCAGAGCCAGGGCGCCGACCCCCACGAGGAGACACACGGGTTGCGCAGGCCGCCTGGCCTCCGCACGCACGCGCGCACGAACAGCCGCGCGCTTCTGCAGCCAACAGTACAGGTGCATGAGCAATGGCAACACGTACCGTACGTGAAGCGTGGTGAACATTGCCTAGCCTGCGGCAACAACTCTAGATATGCACGAGCGGAGACTGCAGAGAGAGAGAGAGAGAGAGAGAGAGAGAGAGAGAGGATGACGACGACGTCGCGAGGCGGCACCATTGGATGCGACCATGCATTGCATGCGGATGCACTCGCCCCTCGAGTCAATCCAACGGCCATATTGATCAGAAGACGAAGGTAGAAGAAGTGAGGTTGCCATTACTGCCCTTTGGACCACCGGATTCTTCTCCATTTTCTCTCCTCGAAACGGCCTATTTCCCGGTCTCATTGACCATCATCGATCTCCATAGCAGCAGCAGCTACACCATGCCCCCCAATGCGTGCCCCCAATGTGTGCATGGACGAACAGTACAGTAAACCTCTCTGGCCCAGTCTCCCTCCTGCATGCATGGCTATGACATTTACTCCGTGCAACAACTTGCCATTGCATTCCATTAGAATAATCCGCATTCACTTTCATCGATTCAATGCCTATTCACAAGCAGCCAAGCTACGAGAGGAAGGGAACCAGGAAACCATTTCTCTCACTCTCTCTGTCTCTCTCTAGCTCGCATGCATCCACTAGCCACAGAAACCACTTCCACTGGCGTTAACTCGGACTCTTTTTGACTGGATGAAATGAAGGTGCACGTATATTAAATAACTGTTGCGGTGTTGCCTGTGTGGTCTCCAAATTGTCACGCAAAACTGGGAGAAAGCCAAGCCAGTTTCTAACATTTGGCATGTCGTGAGTGGGACGTAGTAACACCCCCAGTTAAAAACGAGATAATAAACTCGCTTCAAAGTTTTTATTTTCGAGGAAAAAACGGCTTCAAAGTTGGAAACCTTGACAATACATAAGGATCAATATATATGTACTGGTTGAAAATTTTCAAAACTAAGTCAACATGGTGTAACCGTGTAACAATGTCTAACTATTTACTCCTGTTAGTGGGAATAATATATCATTTTCGTATGTCTGAAACTTGTAACTTTTTTTATGAAACCGAGTCTGTTATATAGGAAGCAGGGTTCACATTTTCCTGTTCCGGCAGAGGGCAGCACGATTAACAGCTGACACATGGCAGGCTATCGAAAAACGGCTACCACTGTAGATGGCCATAAGACCGGAGCCCCGACGGTCTGGCCCAGACTAAAATAGACTTATTTATAGTTGAGGGACCCAAAATGGACTTACTCTATAGTTCTTCGGACTAAACTGGACTTATTTCTATACGTGAAGGACCAATTATAGACTTACTTTTACAAGTTTTAGTCCACATCACGGTGGTCCAGTCTTGTCTTCAGGCCAGTGGGTCGTGCCTGGGCCGCAAACGCAGCCGGTGGGCTGGCATGGCCCGGCACGAACAGCCCATGGGGACAAGCCGGCTCGATAAAGTCTTGGGTCGCGCCCGACCGTGCCTCGGGCGGGCTATTTGGCCATCTATAGCTACCAAGGTTTTCCTTTTCGTTTTTCGCTATTCTGCTGGGGGGCAGAAAGATTTCCGAAATCTCGGAAATTTCAAAAAAAATTGGAACAAAATTAATCAAATTTTAATCAAATTTGAATAAGTTTTGACCAAATTTATTTTAAAAAATTAAAAAAAATCTGGAATCCACGAAATATTTGGTGCTACCGGGAGGGACCGAAATTAAATTTCCGAAATTCTCGGAATTTCGGGAATTTCGAACCGAAATTGCAAACTCTGATAGCTACCACCCATCCTGCCACCATGATCCTCTAAGGATTCCCACCTTCGCGAGGGCTTGGGGTATAAGTTCTTGGAATTAGGACAGAGCTTGATAGATAGTTTCTTGCACACATCCTAACATTACATGAGTACGAAATGTGGGATGGTTTGTATTATGAGCAGATCAATATGCTAAAAGCTAAATCATTAGAGATGTCTTTTCAAATGACTTAGAGCTAATTAACAACTATCTTTACTGTTGGAGGCGGCGCCTTAATCACACGCTAATGATGTTTCTCGTTTTGTGTACGTCATTGTTGCAAACAGTCAAACATCCGAATCATCTGTAAGTAACACAACCCAATTGTCCTAGCTTTTTATAACTTAGATTCAAATGATATATAGAGTAAAACCAAAGATATAACTGCACTTAGGATGTTTTCGTTTGTGGTAGTTGGGAATAGTGGCAAAACAGAATAGTGTTACATACAAAACGAGAAGCATCGTTAGCGTATGATTAATTAACTATTAGTTATTTTAAACTTGAGAAATAGATTACTTTGATTTTTTTTAAAATAAATTCCGTGAAAAATTATTTTTTCAAAAAACATAAGCGTGTTGAGGAGAATAAACCGAGTAGACAGTCTGCCCTTTTGGGCACAAACGAATGCACCCTTATTGATAATACATTTTTCAAAGAAAGGAACAGCAGTTTGAGGGATCTTAAGTCCTTTTTCTGTCATGCATCTTACACCAACAAAATTAAGTAATCCTATATGGAGTATATTGTAGTCCTTGGAGCTGAGAGAATTCATTCTAACATTGAACATATGTCTTCTATACCCAAAAGAACTTAGGGCCAATAGTTCTGACGCCACTCGTAAAGAGAGGCTTTCCTGGGATGCCATTACAAAACAGATCATTCCTATAATACCACTTCCGAAGTACACTTCTCCTATCTGGATACCACTCTGGCTTATTAGCCTCATTACTAATTTTTCTTTCCCAAAATAATAAGCAAATGGATAGTTTTGCACTTTTGCCACTCCCTCTACCAAAATATCTCTCAGGCAGCCCAAAACTCTAACTCATCTCCCGATTGAATCTCACCGCCACCGGCAACGCGCTTGCAGTGAGCGCAAGAGACGAGCAGGCGCGAGGAGGCGATGGCTGCATGTGGGGGCCGCACCTAGGCGACAAGCAGGCTACGCGCGGCGGCAGCGCGGGCAGAGGCGCGGAGCAGGGGCGACGAGCCGCCGGAGCGCGCACGCTGTGCGCCGACGGCGCTCCTCCGGCGTATTTGTTTATTTCGTGTTTTAGTAGAGGGAGGGGCAAAACTGTCCACTCATTATTTTGGGCAAAAAAATTTAGTAATGGGGTTAATAGGCCTGAATGGTATCCAGATAAAAGAGGTGTACTTTGGAAATGTTATTATAGGGATGTTCTGTTTTGTAATGGCATCACAAGATGCCTCTTCTTATAAATGTCGTCAGAACAATTGGCCAAAAAACTTACCATTCATAAACTTATTGCTAGTCTTACTGATTTGAAAAGCCACAACAAAGGATGAGAACAACCCCTTCACGCCACCAAAATAACTCTATGCTTGATGAGGTAATCTTGCATTTATTAATCCAGATATCCGTGCATGAAATGTGCAATTTTAAAGGAAACAATTAAGACCCTGCCTATCTGATATTCCCTTTATAATCTGAACCAGAGTACGTGATGCAACATGCCACGCAATGATCAGTACTCCTTTCGTCTCGATATTTAGCTACATAATCTTTTTTTTTAAGGAATTAAGATTGAGGTAAGGGGGTGTTGTGATTGGTTAGAGGAAAAGGTATGTGGGAAATTTAAATGGAGGATGTTTATAATTGGTGGAGATGAGTTAGCTGAGTGGTGTAGAAGTAGTTTTATTTTAAGACAAATTTGAATCTCTTTAGTTAATTGTATTTTAAGACTAAGGGGGTGCGATACTTACATCATTAAGGCCACGTTTAGTTCCAAAGATTTTTGGGAGTAGGTGTCACATCAGACGTTTGTCCAGATATCGGGAGGAGTTTTTGGACATAAATGAAAAAATTAATTTCACGGTAAGTCTGGAAACCACCCGACCAATCTTTTGCCTAATCAATCCGTAATTCACACAATTGGGTTACTGTAGCACCTATGGCTAATCATGACATAATTAGTCTCAAAAGATTCATCTCGTTGTTTACAACCCAACTGTACAATTAGTTTTATTTTATATATATATTTAATACTCCATGTATAAGTCTAAAGATTTGATGTGATATTTTAGAGAAAAAAATTTTGGGAACTAAACAACAGGACAGTACATGATTTAGTAACTTCAACCGATGCCATTGATTCTGAAAATGAAACGATCAGGATTCAGTACGCTGCTAAGCAGCGACGACAAACATGTCCTTAGCTAGCTAGGTCAACATCACTACCGCCCCCTGCCTCTCTCATGCAAAAAGGCATTACCATCACCAGCAGGAGGTTTGGCAGAAATGCAGGAAAGCCCAGTCTTCCTAGAAGCTGAAACTGAAGCTCAGCTCCAGTGTCCTTGCACCCTTCCGGCATCAGCGACCCAGCCGGGGCAATCGCCCCATCACTCCCCTCCCGGTGCAACCAAACCCCACCCCCATCGCTCGGTCGCACGCATCTCCAAGCACGCAGTGTGAGAGAAAGATGGTCGTCGCTGCTAGGTATTTATTGGGCGGCGACACTTTGCACCACCAAGGGTAGGTGCACGCCATTATAAGAGGCAGCAATGTGCAAGAAACCATTCCATCCATCCATCCTAGCTAGGGAGAGAGGAATAGCAAGCTACGACTCCTACTCTAGCTCTCGCTCCCTCGTCCAATCCGGCCGGTCCCTGTCGCCACGCAGGGTATATCGAGCTATCTACAGCTATAGATCGATCTCTATCATCGGCGACACGAGTGATTAATCTTGTGTTGTAGCTGCAGAGGGGAGCAGCTAGCAACGAGTTCAGTTCATCGCGCGGCTCGGATATGGCGTCGTCGAACAGGCACTGGCCGAGCATGTTCAGGTCGAAGCACGCCACCCAGCTGCCGTGGCAGACGCAGCCTGACATGGCCGGATCGCCGCCCCCCCTCCTCTCCGGCTCCTCCACCGGCAGCGTCGGCGGCGGCGCCTACTCCCTCAAGTCCTCCCCTTTCTCCTCAGGTACGCGTGCGTGCATGCTACTGTTTGCTGCGCATGGTAGGTAGGGTTAATTTTGTGCTGCATGCGAGGGTGGAGATTGGAATCGATCGATTTGGGAATGAATTTTGGTTTGTTTGCAGTGGGGGAGGAGAGGGTTCCGGACCCGAAGCCGCGGTGGAACCCGCGGCCGGAGCAGATCCGGATCCTGGAGGCGATCTTCAACTCCGGCATGGTCAACCCGCCGCGCGACGAGATCCCCCGCATCCGCATGCAGCTGCAGGAGTACGGCCAGGTCGGCGACGCCAACGTCTTCTACTGGTTCCAGAACCGCAAGTCCCGCTCCAAGAACAAGCTGCTCCGCACGCCCGGCTCGGGTGGAGCCCGCGCCGGCACCCGCGGCGCCACCGCCACCGCAACGTCGCCCCGCGGCGTGGCGCCGCCGTTCACGCCGCCACCGATCATGCCCCAGCCGGTGCAGCAGCAGCTTGTCATGTCGCCCGTGGCGGCACCGACCTCGTCGTCGTCATCGTCCTCCGACCGTTCGTCCGGGTCCAGCAAGCCGGTGGCGAAGCCGCCTGCGACGTCGACACGGGCGATGTGCTCCGCGACGGCGGCCATGGACCTGCTCTCGCCGCTCGCCGCGCCGTGCCACCGGCAGATGCTCTATGAGGGCCAACCACTGGACTTGCCGGCGCCGGCGCCGGCTACCAAGGTGCCTGACGAGCCGATCTTCCTGCAGTGGCCGCAGAGCCCCTGCCTGTCGGCGGTCGACCTCGGCGCCGCCATGATTGGCGCCGGCAATCAGCACATGCACCTGCCGGCGGCTCCCGTTCATCAGCAGCCGCCGCCACCGTCGTCGCCGGCATCCGGCATGTTCCGGGGCCTCTGCAACGACGTGACAGCACCAAACAAGGTCTGCGCCTGGAGCGCCGGGATTGGCCAGCACTGGTCCAGCTCCGGCGCCGATCAGCTCGGCCTCGGCAAGACGATCGCCGCCGTGGCGAGGGAGGAGGCGCACCCGCACGACGATGCCACCAAGCTTGGCCTGCTACAATACGGCTTTGGCATCAGCACGACGCCGGCCGTGAACGTGGACGTCGGGTCTCCGGATCCCGGCGTTCTGCCTCCTGTTCCGCCCTCGCCGTCGCAGGACGCCGACGTCACCGTCGCCAGCGTGGTCGCCGCTGCTGGGATGGCAGATTTTGCTTCTAGTGCTATGTCTACTGGAGCCGTCGCCAACAATCAGTTGCAAGGTATGTGATAATTTGATCAATCCCTTATGTTATTTGATATATGTATGAACTTTTTTTTTTGCGGGGTATATGTATGAACTTAATTAGCTGATCAATTTTGGATTACCATTTACCGCTATATATAGATGATATTTCTGTTCGAAGTTTGTCATAATCAGTTATCACATGCATCCGTATGCTCATGTTTGAATGAATTAATTGGAAGTGTCACTTAAGGAGAGTCAATAACTTCTCTTGTAGTGTTGCGCGCCCTCCATTTCAGTTTCGTTTGGATTTAACTATAAAATGGCTTTTTAAAACTGAAAGTCTGAAGCTACAATTTGATATGCATGGAACCCAATCCAAACTGGCCGTTCTCAAACAAGCACGGCGATGATAATAAGACAAGTTTGGGCCATGTAAAATCCTTTTCTTTTGAGTGTGTGCAATCTTGTCAGACTTTTCCATGCATGATAAAGATGGAGAAATTTGTCATTTTGTAAGCATGTAGATTTAGACAAGACCAAAATTTGTGAGCTGTTCTCCATCAGCTCAAGTAGTGAGTAGATTTCATGATGGGATGTTACAAATACGCTGAACTATTACGTGGTACGTGGTGATGGAGAACATCATGTCATTGCATGTAGATGCATTCAAGCTAGCAAGTGTTCCGTCCGTCTACATATAGAGATATAAGTATTCCAAGCATTGAAAATTTATCCACAGATATATTTTTTCCTATTGTACTAGTATTAATTTAATTTCTACCAAACACTTCTCACTTAAATTTCTTACTCCCATCTTAACCATAACCACCCCCACTGGCAACACCTTATATATACAATATTATAGTCTTTTCAATCCAACATTTATTGATATAGAAAACATACTCTATGTGAATGCGGACAAGAGGGAGTAGTAAAATTCATGGAATCCTTCTGTGCATTTATGCATGGTTCTATTTCACATGTTCATGAAAAGACCCGAGTTGGAGGAATAGAAGCATAAGATTCCATATTCCATACAGTATAAGATTCCAAAATGGGACTTTGGAAGCGGGGGCTCCTATAGTTTCGCTATTGCCTTATAGTAAGCCGTAGTTAAAATTTGAATTTTTAAATTTAATTTTGAAATTGATAATAAGGTTTTTATCGTGATTTTTTTAATTTCAGTCTTAGAATCCCAATCATGAATAATACCGATATAAAAATTTTACCAATAAATTATTTTTATTATTTTATTCATATTGCTACGGTTTATTTGAAAAAACAAGAGGATCACACCCTTGGATAATGCTTAGCTGGAGTGTTCATTGATTATCTTTGTGGGGAAAATTATTCTTGTTATGCACGAACACTATGCAGTATGTACTCAAGGATCCAGTAGTAATGTGCCAAGTCTGACGGATTTAATCTTGGAAAGACGTGGATTGCACTGATTTTGACCAGACAGATTAGAGGAAACGAAGCTCTCAAGGATCCAAAAGAGACTCTTTTACTGCTGCTACGAATTTGAGGGCTTGGCCACAGGTCACAACTCATAAATTGTGCCTCTCTTGTATGGTCTTGTCAATGGATGGCTTCTCTCTGAAGAGAGTGAGAGGTACTCCTACTACTCGTAGGAGTAGCTGCGAGAAGAAGTGGGACTGGTAGTACGTGTAGTCGTAATTCTACACGCGTATAATAGCAGCACACACGTACATTGCTGAAAAGACTGAGGTGATGGTGGTCAAATTTCTCCTGCTCGATGCCCAAGCAAGAAGCTTGAAGTTCTTTCACATTACAGGGCGTTTTTACCTAGAGTGACCGTGCGCATGCATGGCCGGCGAGGCGGCGATCTAGGATCATAATTTCCATTCAAGTTTTCTTCTCGGTCTAGTACTCCCTTGGAGTAGTAGGAGTAATCTCAGTAGTCTGTCACATTTCACCCTTGGATTTCCTCGTGGTCTTGATGATTTCTCTGGATTTCCTCGTGGCCTTGATGATTTCTCTCAATCCCCGCGCCGCAGTAACTTCATTTCCTCTGCATTGCATGAGTGCAGTTAATACCACTTGCCGTTTGTTTGACTGTGTGCTTGTTGTGTTTTTGTGTTCGCGCATGACCGACCATGCAGGGCTAGCGGATTTCGGGCTCGTCTCCACCGGCGCCGGCGCCGGAGCTGCCGTTTCGACGGGCAGCACCGCCGTGTCGGCCGCGGCTGTGTTGGCGTTCACCAGCTTCGGGAGCGCCGTCGGGTCGTTCCTCTACCCGGCCACGCGCTTCAACTTGAGGCACCAATTCGGCGACGCAGCCGTGCTGTTCCGCTACAAAGGCGACAGCACCGAGGCTGTGCGACTCGACGACTCCGGCTTCACCGTCGAGCCGCTTCAGCCGGGCGCTGTCTACTTAGTTCTGATATGATGTAACCGTAGAATTACCTCCACCTTCAATATATCCTTAAAATTGTCTCCTAGTAGTATTTCAGTAGTTAAGTGGTCTACATATATATAGCCAGTGTATTGATCAATATTGAATCAATGTAGGGAGTATCATGTAGTATGTGCATCAATCAATCCCTTCTGTACGCAGGGACGGCTCTGCTTCTTGCAAGTGATCCAACTTAATTAATTGAATGGTGATCGATGTACATATCGATCCCTCTATCCATGAATATGAAGCTTTTGTTGGTAAATAGTATTGGCAATCAATATTTTTCTGATCTTACTGCATGTATTTAAACCCGATGGGCGATTGCTCGATCCTGTTGAAAATGTCTACTTTGGGGTGTTGTTTTCTGTACATGTATATAATTATCGCTCAGTTCTGAAAGTACGTACTATATAGATATCACATGATTCGCATATACTGTTTCTGTTTCGTGTTAAATATGGCAAATAGTATCGAGTGTATGGGAATAGAACAGCAAAGCTAGCAGATTCACATAAACAGGAACGTGACATAAAAAGACTATATGTCTAGCTAGGGAAACTTGCTGTGCGCATGCACCGATACACGCTAGACTTGCTGTACGCATGCATGCTAGTGAAGTAAGTACACCCTTTCCATGTGTCAATTTAAAAGTCGTTTTAGACCTTCTTAAAGTCAAATTGCTTTAAATTTCATCGAGTATACGTGTTATATCAAATGTTTGGACACATATATGAAGCACTAAATTTGGACGAATAAAACCATTTGAATATAGATTACGAGGCGAATCTTTTAAGCTTAATTAAATCATGATTAGCCATAAGTGCTACAGTAACCAACATGTGCTAATGATATATTAATTAGGTTCAAAAGATTCGTCTAGCATTTTACAGTCGGAATATGTAATTTGTTTTGTTATAAATCTACGTTTAATATTTCAAATGTGTCCAAATATTAATGTGACAATTTTGGCAGTTTTTTTAATCCAAACACAACCTTAATTTTAGTCAAGTCAAAATCTTTAATTTTGACTAAATTTATAGATAAATATAATAGCATTTACATCACCAAATTAACTTAACTAAATTTATAATTAAATAAATTTTTACAATATATTTTCTTGTTAACAATATTGTTACTTTTTTCTATATACTCGATTAAATTTAAAGCAATTTGACTTTAACTATGATCAAAATGATTTATAATGTATAATGGAAGGAATACTCTGGACTAAATTATGTCCCAAAATATAGCAAACTTTGCTTAGATAATGCAACCTAGGACCATGAATTTGGACCTGTCTTATGTCCAAATTCATAGTCTTTGGATGTGTCCAAGCAAATGTTGCTACATTTTAGGATGAATGGAGTATTTGTTTTCCAAGTGAAATTTAGGGTGTGTTTGGTTGCTGGATGAGGTTAGATAAGGTATGACGTCCCATATTTTTCTGGCTATGGCGAACCTTTTTGTGTTTGATATGCTGATTCATTTTTTTGTTTGGTTGAAGAAGAAGGTGGATTTGATGATCCTTTTTTTTCATTGGAGGGTGTATACCCCTTAAAAATTACCATATATTTTTTTTGTATAAAAAAACAAATAACGTAGAAATAAAAAGGGAAGAAAAACAATACCTGCCAGATCCCCAAGTCCCACCATCGCCAACCTCTATACTCAAATAGCCATGGACCGCTCCTGCTCCCACATCACCCCTCTAGATCCCGCCATTGTTGTTGCCTTCCCACGCGTCGGAGCTCCAAATCCTTCCAATGTCACTAGTGTCGTCATCCCCTGCCTCGACGTCGGTCGCCATGCCCTTGTCGGTCATCTCATGCCCTGCAGGTCACCGCACCTCTAGCCACCGCCCCCGTTGGTCACTGTTGACGTTGTTGCTCCTATTAGTCGGTTGCCTCCACCGTCGTCGCTTGTGGTGAGAGGAATGCAGAGGTGACACGATGCCGGGGTGAAGGTGCATAGTCCCCTATCCGACTCGGGCGGCTGAATTCGGGTTACCCCGGAGTTCTCCATCAAACATATTGGAGGGATATCCTCTCCGAGCTATCTAATCCCACCTCCACCTATCGACCAAACATCCAAAAAATCAAGGGAGCCAGACCCCATCCACCCTAATTCGAGCAACCAAACACTCTCTACCACAACAAAAAGGTTCAATTGAAAAGGGGGAGTCGTCCTCCTTCATCCTGCCATCCCTCTCCCACGGGTAAAAGGACGAAAAAAAAAAACCTTCCAGTTCGAGGCCCCATGCAAGCCTCCTATCAAGCATGAGTCCAAGACATCAAAAGGAAATCTATGCAGTAAAGAAAAGGAAACAAAAGACGTACCCTGTATGTCCATATATATAAATTCATACTAAATTTCTATGCAAGTATTAAAGAAGTAACTAATAACTTAAACGTGGTGTTTAGGTCAGAAATTACCTTTTGCTGGGTATACCGTAGATTTGTTAGAGATAGACAGCATGTGGTGACTGCACTAAATCTCATCCTAGTAATCATTCGTGTTCGGATACATTATAGAGTTATAGACCGGAACCACCTCGACAGACCAGGAGGGGTTGGTGGCCGAAGCAATTGATAGGAAATTAACTTTAACTTAATTCTAGATAATTAAAACCTATACAAAATTCTCTCTAGCCTAGTATGAGTTGTTGTCCTTGGTTAGCCTTAGGCTTTAGGTAGATTGCACATGTTTTATGAGTTCGATATTCTTTTGGGGTTACCCAAAGATGAAATGCTACAACAGTATTGTGTCATTTCGAATTTATCTATAATCATAAGAAATACCAAAAGTGGCGTATATCGGGCAACGACGGCGATGCAGATTGGGTGACGGCAACGGCCCCTCTCCCCTCAACATTCCGGGGTGGCGGATGGGCGTGGATTGAGCGACGGCGATAGCACAAAACAGGCGATGGCTTTGGTCTCTCTCCTCTCGTCTTCCCGCGACTACAGATGGGTGCGGATTGAACGACGATGGCGGCATGGAACAAGTGGCGGTTACGCATGCAAATCGGGCGAAGGTGCAACCTTCTTTCAGTGAGCGGCAGTGTCGCGGCGGGTTTCATCGACTGCTGCATAAGAGCTTCGATCAGCAGCTTCCCCACCCACTGCCTTCCACTTATTCTTTCTCTCTTCCACTTTTTGGTTTCTCTCTCTTCAGCTTCTGACGAGTTACTCGGTATTCCTGGAGGACCCAAGCTCCCTACAAAGAGCGGCTCACGGTATGCGTGACATGATTTTGTTAGGCCTAGTTCCTAAAATTTTTTCTCTAAAATATCATATCGAATCTTTGGATGCATGAAACATTAAATATAGATAAAAAATAAAACAAATTACACAGTTGGGCTATAAACGACGAGATGAATCTTTTGAGCCTAATTTGACCACGATTAGCCATAAGTGTTAAGTAACCCACATGTGCTAATGATGGATTAATTAGGTTTAAAAGATTTGCCACGCGGTTTCCAGGCTAGCCATGAAATTAGTTTTTTTATTTGTATCGGAAAACCTCTCCTGATGTCCGGTCAAATCTTTGACGTGATATTTTTATAATTTTTTTTAAAAAAATAAACATGGCCTAAAATAACGGACCATGTCATCGGTCCCTGACGCTTGCCAGGCAGAATGGTCGCGGACTGATCAACAGTGTCCTTCCTTCCGGACGACGTCGTCGGCTGACCGACCGGAGGCCTTCCCCCTGCCTTTGACTCACAACACGTCCACACCCTTCAGTTCATCTCTCTTTCTGTCGTCGTCAAGGTGGAATTTGTCGTCAATATGGATCGTCGTCAGGGTTGGTCGTGTGGGGGTGCAAAACGTAGGATCTGGCGATGGGACTCGACGTGGTATCTCTCTCTAGACTCTTGCACGAGGATTGAGCTGATTGACGTGTGGGTTGTACGAGTAGTAGTAGTCCATGGCACTGCACCCCTGGGCTGCTGGGCATTCAGCTTTTCCAATTACTCCACCTGGGCAGGCCGTCTTCCTCATTCTGTTGTCCGTCAACCATTGGTCGACCGTTGGGCCAGTTTCTCCTCTCGTACTGCTAGCTAGCCTTCCTTTTGCCTGTGCCTCTTGTCACTTTGCCAGTACGTTGGCTCAACGCATGATCATTACTCCGTGCAACATTAATTTCCAAGTAATTGGCAGTTTAAACTGGCGATGCATGACACCAAACATACAGCCATATAGTACTAGGAGTGCATACAAGTGATGAGAGACAGATCCATTGAGCTAGGTATAGGTTATACACTCGTGAATCCTGATGAGTAAAAGAACACGTACAGATCGACACCTCTTCTGCAATTGCAATTCAATCCACCAATCAAACAATAGGGAAGCCTCACACACACCGCGAAACGGAGAGAGACCTGCAGCAAACATCCCCTGCACAAGCTAAGAACAAACGGAAAAAGAAAGAACATAAATGCAGAACTAATACTCTCTGGTATGACATTTCACAGCGAAAGATAACTCCTGTAAACTCTGAATTCACAAGTTCCACACGACCGACAACCATGAACAGATCAAGCTATTTTATCTTTCCCTGCGAACGCCTCGTGTGCATTGTGGTCGATCTCGTCTGATCGGCCCGGACCGTACGTGTTCAGGACAGGTGCTGGCTGCAGACTCTCCTGACCTCACCCTTCCTCCCCTTCTTGACCCGGACTGACCCCATCCTGTCCATGCTCGCCGCGAAGGCCTGGAAGAACCGGTTCCTGTCCGCGCCGAGCGCCTGCACGATGGGCCTGGTGCGCGCGTCGAGGAAGAGCGCCTGGTCGGACCCGAGGAGGCCCAGCCTGGCCTGCAGGTTGGCGTAGTACGCGTGGTCGAACTGGAACGGCGTGCTCACGTCGAACGGCACCACCACGCGGGCGCTGCCGCCGGTGTAGGGGCACGACATGCGCAGCGCCTTCACCAGCCGCGCGTCCATCACCGGGTCCGGCTGCCGCGTCCCGCGGAAGTCGTAGAGCCGGCCCACGAAGTGGGCGCAGTGCGCGAACCCGACCGTGTGCGCGCCGGAGAGTGCCACCAGGTCGTTGACGTCGAGGCCCTTGGCGGCGAACACGCGGAGGAGCTCGTCCACGGTGGAGTTGGCGCGCGGGAGGCTGCCGCGCACCTTGCCCGGCAGGGACACCTTGCTGTCTTTTCGGCCCTTCTTCACCTCGTAGTATGGCCCACCTGCCTGCGTATAAAAGGAGCACCACGGTTTAGAATCAAGTTTTTCTCTTGAAAAAAGGGGTGAAATTCTAAGGTTGGTCTCAGGAAAATTTTCAATTTTAAAAACTTTATTTATCAGCTTCTCTGTAGTTTTGGATTGTTGGGCCTTGTAGTAGCCGGTAATATATTTTGGTAGGACGGAGCCCGATAGCATAATGGGCCTTATATGAAACTGGGCCAGGATAGTCTCATTGACCGGTTTCTCCTGGGTTTTTTTTGTTTATTTCGATATTATTATTGTACTTTTCGGCCCAGGCCTTAAAAAGAGATTGTATTTTTAGGGGCTTGCTTTGTAATACTTCGTCGAGACAAGATTTGACGTAAATTACCCAGTGCCACATAAGACTGCTTCTCTCTGAATTTCTGAAAAGAGATAAGGTTCTACCAAATACCAGTGCTGCTAGATTAAAAGGAAAAGACATGTTGGGGTGAACTCAAGCTGCTTTCGTTCCATGCCTGATGCCTGTTCTCATCACTCACTCTGAACCAAAGCTACTACAGTACTACTACTTGGCACAAAGACCTCGCCTTTTTCTGTTTTTAGCCTTTCGTGAGTTGTGAACCGTACCTAAGGCGTAAATGGTCCAGAAAGATGCACAACCACACTGCAAAGAAGAGAGGTCGTGCTACTCTGCTCGTACTATACTAGTACCCAACAAAGCAGGCGCCAGGCATACAGGCAGAGGCTTGACTATTGCCCACAGGCATCAATGGGGCGATCAAAATAGAGGCACTCAGGCAGAGGAAGAACACGACACTTGACTTGCTCAGAGTTAGGCTTCACAGGCCAGCAAATGGACAAACCAGAGACAACTTGTTAGACTACAGAGACAAGGAGTACAGTGCATGCAGCGCCGGCCGTGACAGACGTCGGGCACACACACGCTAACTAACCATATCCATGTGCCCAAACCACCAAACCCGCTGCTGCTCTTGACACGATCCTGACTAACTTAATCCTCTGGTGTCTTTGTCTCTGTGTGACCCATTACTAAGATCCAAGAGAGCAACGAATCCCTAGCACCTAATTACCCGTTGAGGTAGCGAGTAATCTGTCTGTCTGCAAATTAAAGACTAGCTATTTAGATCAGGAACAAGCCACGGAAACAAACGACGCACTCCATCGCTTGTTCGCTAGCAATGTCAGAGACGGCCTGCATTAAGAATTGCTCATCTAAGAAGCAATGCAAGATGCTAACAAAATTAAGGCCTGTCACTCACACATGCACGACCGCAAATTAAGCTAGCTTTTAGCCCTAATGCATCAGCGACCGCACTGTTGCTACGGCTACTGTTCATGATCGATTCGGCGGAACGGAAAAGCTGACCAGTGACCACCTTTGATTAATTTTACCAGCTGCCCGTACGTACGTGCTGCCGAGAAAAACCATGATTAGCTGCATGCATGCATGGGTTAGTTAATCTACAAATACAAGCCACCGTAGTTAATTAATCGACTGATAAGCATGCGCAGCGAGCAGGAGCCTGTTCCTGTCTTCCTGACGACGACGTTGCCTTCGGTTTCATAGATCACATGCAGCCCATCGACAACGGAATGGCGAGTGCTCCTTTATCCACATGCGAAAGCAAAGCAGAGTTCTTTTCCCCGGACTCTCCTATATGGTCCTAACTTGTACACTTACTTTGACAGTTGGGAGCTGCACTCCCACGCACTAACAGCTTAATATTGCCATCGTAATTCATTCCTATGTGAAAACTACTGTACGTACATTTCAGTTTGTTGCAATGCTACTAAAGTACTACTTCCGTTTCGTAACGTAAGGGTTTTGATTTTTTTTCTCGTAATGTTCAATTGTTTGTCTTATTTAAAAAATTATGAAAGTATCATTTATTTTATTATAAAAATACTTTAAACATAATTATTATTTTTAATATTTCAAAATAATTTGAATAAAACAAATGGTCCGTTGCAATAAAAAATTAAAATCTTTACGTTATGAAACGGAGACAGTAGTAAAGTAGGAGTAATTATCTTGGATTGCAATTTTTTTTTCCTCACTGAAATGTACCATGCTGTACATTTCAGTTTGTTGGGGCTTTCGGTTGCATAGGACTGCACTTGCACAGTTTGCTCTTTGGTTGTTCAGTTCAGATTTCCAAGTCACCGCTATCGCACGGATTTTTCTCGTGAAGGAACGAACCCCCTTTTTTTCAAAGGACGTACAGAACTAGAGAACAGCACTACAGTAGAAGCGTGCGAGCGTACCAGGTGGACGAAGTCCCGGGCGGCGAGGGCGAGGACGTCGGCGCAGGTGACGACGCCGGGGCATGCCTTCTCCACGGCGGCCTTGGCCATCTCCACCGTGTCGAACGCCTCCTCCGGCAGGTTCCTGTTCTCCTCCATGTCCCTCTCCACCCTCGGCGCCCCTCCGACGTTTCCCACCGTCGGCGCGATCAGTATGGACGCGTCACAACCCTATGTACACATCACCTCATGCAGCTGATGATCAGAATCTCACCACAAAAATGTACGTGCCCGGTACACAAACAGTGTGTGCACGCCATCTACACGATGGAATTGCGCAATGTGCGAGTCGACACAAATACAATGTGTTATGTGTGCATTGCTTGCATATGGGCACGTACTTCGACGAAGCAGTCGTGGTAGAAGAGGCGGAGGACGGCAGGGCCAGCGGCGGGGTTGTCGCGGAAGCGCGGGGCGGTGACGTTGCCGACGATCTGGTCAACACCAGGGCACGTCTTGGCGTAGAAGTCCAGCGACAGCTCGTGCCGCACCGGCGCGCGCCTGGTTCCGACGCCACCGCCGGCACCAGCAGCGCCAACCCGCCTTCCTGCCGCTGCCGCAGCAGCCGGCGCCTCCAGCTCTACCGGCAGCGGCTGCGCCTCCCGAGCGCGGCAAGTCGGCGCCACGATGAGCAGAATGCAGAGCAGGATGACGACGCCGCATCTGGAGGAATCCATCGCGCGGAAACGCAGAATCGGGGTGGAATTAATCTAGGCTGGGAGAAGCGGAGCAAGAGGGCGAGCTTGGCTTATCTCGTACGGAGTAGCGTGTAGCTTTGACGAGCTGCGCACTGGCGCGGGCGGCGTGGGAGAGGAGAAGCGGCGAGAGCGCGAGGGAAAGGAGGGCGTTGTTTGCAGGTGTATGGACAAACGGTTGAAGGCGGGCGCATGTGCTGCCTAACTTGGCGGAATCCGACCAACGACGACACTGCCCTCCCGTGAAGAGAGAGACTGAGCCATACAGATGATAACGACACAGTAATTTAAGTGGCTAAGCACAGTAAACTCAGCGTTGCTAATTGTTACTGCTTGCGTAGTAACGGAGATTACGGACTCATCCTGTCTGCATTAGGCTCTTACGATGCCACGATGACTGAACTGATTTTGTTCTACTCTGGCAGTAGGGGCAGTGCAAAGCAGAAACAACAAAAGCTCTGTCTTTTCCCTTGGGTCCAGTGGAAAATTGGAAACTGTGGGCGTAGCCAGCGGGTGAATCTACAGTGTTTGTACGTGTGGCTGCATTTGCAATTTTGCATGTATGGTTGGAGAGTACGTGGTGAGCACAGACGCTGAGTGGACAGAGCCGTATATGTAGCAGTGCAAAATCCTGATCGTACTCTCGCCCAACAGGGTCAAATCTGGCATCCCTGCGTGTCGATCTCTGGAAGCGTGGAACATGCAGGTCTCTTCGACCTCGTTGCTCTGTTCCAGAGGATGGATTTATTTTTGCCATTTCTCTGATTTCTGCTTGCCTCATTGCCTGTCCCGAACAGCGACGGTCACTCAGGACTGGAAATTATACCATTGTTCACTGGGGAAATCACTAAAGCAGTCGTCAGTCGCTGGCCTTTGCGTCTTGGATAGTTGGATTCTCGTTCGCCTCTGTCCGCTGCCGATCGATTAGGGATGGGAGTAGGGAGTAGCAGCCCGTGAGCCCCCGTAATCGACGAGTTTTTGTTATGGGATGCACACCTACAAGGCCTTTTACGTGACGGCCCAATACTTCCGAACCAGTCCAATGCAAACCTACAAGGCCTTTTACGTACTGGCCCAGTACCTCACAAGCAGCCCAATTTGAACATCACGGATCACGACGTCGAACGGACGACCATCGACCAACAGGACGTCAGCGAAAAAAAGGTCACTAGACACTAGGTATTGATTGGATCCGATACCTGGGTATTAGATTTAGAACCGTAGGTATCAGACATAATACCCAGAAATCAGATTTGGGTACAATCGGCGTCGCGTGGCTGGTCGCATGCGGAGGGAGCACATATGAGAAGGAGGAGGGAGGTAAAAGAACCGTACTTATCTGAAAATGAGTGAAAATATATTCAACGGCAAACACCCTCGTATCATTTCTTAGGAAAATGAAGTAAGCCAGTGAATTTCTTTGGAGATAATCCAAATACCCCTACAAGTCACTTGTTCTTTTACTCTCACCCCTATAACTTAATTCCATATATAAACCCCCCTACAAGTCAATTTATCTTCTAAATTCACACATCTATAAGTTTTTTCATGATTTTTCACAGTTTGCTTAATTTCTTATGACTCGAGGGCCTCTAATATGGTTTAGTAATGAGCAAAGTTGCCTCTACCACCCCACAGAAAAAGCGCGTATTAAACATAGGTATTATATCTCGTTAGAGTTTCAAACATAAACACATCAAATCAATTTAATAAAGGCTTGAGTGAACACAAAACTTAGAGAAAAAAGTATGATTTTGCATTCGAGGTGGTCGATGGCAACTTCACCACCGTAGCGATATGTTGGAGGCCAACGAGGCATGAGGAATTCCATCCATAATCCAAAAAATAGTAGAGAAAAAGTTAATATAGGTGGAAAAGTAAAAGGGAAATTGACTTATAGGGGGGTTATGGATGAAATTAAGTTGTAGGGGAAGAATGAAAAGACAAATAATTTATAGAGGGATATTTGGATTTTCCTCTATTTCTTTTACATGTACTCCAATGATGGACTGAGTGGTCCCTGATTCCTGGGAGAGGCCCGCTCCGGTACTCTCTACTGGTGTAAATAATATGAACCGTTTGGATCTATGTATTTTTACTGCCAAATATTTTAGGATACTAGAAATTTTGAGGTTACTATTGTACAAGAGAAAAAAAACCACGGATGGGGTAAATGGCATGGGAGTGAATAAGCGATGGAATGGAGTCGTTGGAGCAATGGCATTAGGGCCGTCGGTGCGTAGGAGTCGATCCGGATCTGGAGTCTTCCATCCTTCAGGAATGAGATAAACCAAAAATAGAGAAAAAAAAAGAAAAGACAATCTTACCCTTATTCATTTATTAGTAAATGACTAATATGTCCTATTAAATGAACAGTTAAAATCATTTCTACTGAAAGTATAATACTGTCAGTAGAGAGCACCGGAGCATTACTCTTTTCTGAATGACCTGAATGACAAGGGCACAATAAATGTCAACCCCTTCTCATTTCGGATGCCGGCAAATGCAAATTGTATTGGGTGTGCATTATATTTTTGAGGTGAGTATAATATACTGTACAAACTCATAAAATGTTGCAAGAACTTATGCAATTGGAGTGAAATTTGAACAAACCTACACACATCAACCTAAATGCCAATTCGTGAGTGGGCAAGCACAGCACATCCTCCGGTACAGAAACCACATGATATTGCCCGATCAATCTCCCAATACAAGAGCCTTTTCACTGTCTTTTTTTTTTTTGAGCCTTTCCACTGCTGGTGTCCACCTGCGCATAGTGGGTGATTACTAAGCTTGGCGCACCTTGTATTGACAACGACGCTAATCGGATAATCCACCAAACACTTGTTGCCCTATCAATCGGAACGTCCGCGTCAGGCTGGTGCACTGCATCCTGCAACTGATAAGCGATCAACTTGTCCCCGGCGCGCGTACTGCAAACAAAACATGTGTAGGCATCGCTGCATCAGTATATCTGTTCATGCCTTTTAAATATTAGGAGTTCCAGAACTCCAACTTTTTTTATTCACTCGTCCCTTTCGCAATATGTAATCGATGAGGTCATCCATCATTAGCTTTTTCTAGTACTTTTCTAGTTGTTAGTTTCACAAATTAGTTCAACCTCACATCTTAGCCTGTGACTTGTCAGATGCTCACAAATTAGATGTTCCAACTTCCAACTGAACCAAGTTTGGAACTTCAGATTCAGAAATTCAGATAAACGATGCCTGCTTCGTCTGCTAAGATCTTCCAAAATTGTCCCATGTAATATTGGTGCCTGGATAAATTCTGAAAATAATTTGGTATCTGAAGTCTGAACAAATTCTGGAGAAAATTTTGTACCATCTGAAGTCTGAACATCGATTATAACAGGCAAGCGGCAACATCTCCCCTCCCTATCTGGACCATCTCTGCCCCCCTCCTCCACACCCGCCGCCGTGGCGCCCGCGAGAGAAAAACCACGGCGCCGACGGCCTAGCTCGTGGGACCTCGCCTCCACATCATCGCTGCCATTGCCTCCCCGACCCGACCCGATCCTCTTCCCATTTGTTTTTCCGTCTCGTGCCAATCACCGCGAGGTCCACCGCCGATAACACCCAAGCCCCCCCGCGCGCGGTCGCTTCCGCGTCTCGATCTCCTCGACCTCCTCCAGCTTCGCTTCTCAACCGCCTTATTATATAGCGGCGGGGAGCGGGTGAACCAATGGTGGCGCTGCTCCGCTCGTGCCGCCGCCTGATCCCTCACCTATCTGCCGCCGCCGCCGCGTCGTCGCCTTCGTCGTCGTGGTGCGCTCCTCGTGCTAGGCGGGGACTGCGGCTGCTGCCGGTGGTGCTCGCAATGGCGGCGTACAGCAGCGGCGGCGCCGGGGCGGAGGGGACGAGGAGGTTGCTCTTCAGGCAGCTGTTCGAGAAGGAGAGCTCCACGTACACCTACCTCCTCGCCGATGTCGGGGATCCCGAGAAGCCCGCCGTGGTGAGTTGGTGATGCTTCTTTAGCTGATTAGCTCTGCTTTGGTTGGTTCAGGCTGATTGGGTATTGTTGCTGTTGGTTGCTCCCTATGTCAATTCAATTAGGTAGACAGGAACCTCTTTTCTTGGGTACAGTAGTAGCAGTGCTCCTTCAGTACTACTAAAATGCAGAAAGTAGATACAAACATAAATAGCTAAACAAAGAAGCAGCTCAAAATAGGTATAAGACTGGGATAACTGATTACCTGTGAATTGTGGAATCCCCAATTAATCTGCGGTGGTTATTACTTGAATATTTGATGTCATTCTGATGGATTACATGAGTTACATTCTACTTGACGTTCATTACATGAATGTGCAAACACACTACTTTGTTCAAGAAAGAGAGAATCCATTCTACGCCCTTGAGTTCATTCCTATTCAACAATCTACCATTGACATTGCTACCTTCCATAATATACCGACGAGTTTACCTATTCTTCTACAATACGCCGTTGAGTAGGGTATTTTTTTCAAATATACCCAAAATACCCTTATAACAGTACAAGATTAATTCATCCCATAAGAAGTTGCGAAAAATATCAAATATTATTTATGTAGTTTCCTTACACAATATGAATGTTTCTTTTATATACTACCCTCTGTTTCAAATTGTAAGGCGCCCTACTAGAGAGGTAGGACGCCTTACAATCTGAAACGGAGGGAGTATTTTATATTTTTCTGTTTCTACGAGATTTTGGTATTTATACTTGTACACAATATAGAAATGCAAAATTCTTAAAATTTATATGAAAGTATACATATTGTGTAAAGAGGTTACACAAAAAATTTCATAAATTTCTGAAACTTTTAATGGGACAAATCAATGCTTAACCTTCTATGTTGCAAGGGTATTTTGAGAATTTCTAAAAAAATTACTCAGCTCAATAGCATGTTGTAGAAGAAATGGTAAACTCGTCGGTATATTATAGAAGGTGGCAAAGGTAATGGCATATCGTTGAACCAGGACGAACTCAGGGGCATAGTGTAGATTCTCCCTAAATTTAATATTTGATCAATCCAAAACTTATCCAGTCTCCCTGTTTTGCTCAAGTATTTATAATTTATTTGTTTTCTTAGGATCATATTGATTGAACCAAAATGAGATATCAGATTTAACCTTTTCTCTATATGTGTGTGGTTTGAGTGCAAAAATATTAATTTGGGACTTTACCTACTGAATGAAGTAAGGCAAAAATTTCAGGCCTTACCAGAGTAGTTCAATGCACTTAACTAGATCAGAAGAATTTATTGACGCTGTTGCTGTACATTTGACGTTTGGCTATAGTTGCTTCCGTTTCTTGATCACCTCTCTAACCTCCTTGATTGTGTTATTAGTTGATTGACCCTGTGGACAGAACAGTTGATAGAGATATCAATCTTATCAAGGAGTTGGGCTTGAAGCTAGTGTATGCTATGAATACTCATGTGCATGCTGATCATGTCACTGGAACAGGATTAATAAAGGTAAGTAGTTCCAACTTCTGAACTTATCCAGATGCTTTTGAATATTTTCTTTTCATGGTTTTGACGCTCCTTTCTCTTTGGTATTACATTTTCATCTGATGGAATGTACTTACAGACTAAGGTACCTGGAGTAAAGTCGGTGATTTCAAAAGCTAGCAAAGCAAAAGCAGACCATTTTATTGAACATGGGGACAAAATATACTTCGGGAACCTCTTCCTTGAGGTATAATCCTGTTTTAATGAACCATTTGCCTATGTGCTGCTTCTTTCATTTAGCAAACATCAACATGTATTGAAACTAGTTCTTTTGAGTTCTTTGGCCAACTTGATAAAACATTGACCCAGAACTCCAATACAAAATTTATGTGATCTAGTCATAAATGTATTTTTCCCCTTAATCATGTTAACTGTGTGGTGTTTATTAGTAAGATGATCAACAGTTGCCCACACTGACAAGTTAGAACTTAGAAAATTGTGTGCTTTCATAGATTACCCTTGTATAAAAAATTAAAATTATTTTCTATTAGTTTGGATAAAAGGAGGTAATATGAATGATTATGGATATAGGTGTTTGGATGATGTATCAAATATTTCTTTCAGCCGTGCACCATTCTTTGTGGATCTGTTGATTCTTGAAATTTTCTGTATTCTTATTGCAAATTTGGCTTTAGGTATATATAGTTGTATCTATAGCAGCTAATATTTAAAAATGAAGATGTACAGTGTCATTGAACATTATGTATCTTTATTTAATATGTTATGTAATATGAGGGATATGATGAAATTACTGATATCAGAAATTATAAAATTGTTTTTTAGGTACGAGCTACTCCTGGCCATACTGCTGGCTGTATGACTTATGTAACAGGTGATGGACATGATCAGCCTTCACCAAGAATGGCTTTTACTGGCGATGCCTTAATTATACGTGCATGTGGAAGGACAGATTTTCAGGTAATTTTTATTACCACTATCACTTCATGGTCTAGTCTTCGTCAAAAAAAAAAAAAAAAAACTTCATGGCCTAGTGACCTGGAATCAGTCTGTTTATAATCAAAAGATACTGTGGCTAATAATTAGGAACTGAATCTGAATGTATCCTGTCTGTTATTCCATTAGTCTGTTGTCCAAACATAAGTTTGCTTGTATATGGAAGCTAGGTATTCATGGTCTAGAGAAATTCTGTTTAAATGTAGATTTTTTAATTCTGTTTTCTGGTTTTACAGGGAGGAAGTTCTGATGAGCTGTACGAGTCAGTGCATTCACAGGCAAGTATACATGATCTTTTTTAAGACTAAGTACACATCAGCTTGTAGAATAGCAACAGCATACCAATTCATTTTTTTTGGCAATCATACATAATATTTTGAGACTAAGAACACGTTGTCTTCATATCTTGCATCATATCATACATAATATAAGTAGGTAGCTGACTTTTCCATCCTTATCAGATTTTCACATTGCCAAATGATACTCTGCTGTATCCTGCCCATGACTACAAAGGTTTCACAGTAAGTGCCCACTTTCTTAATTTTCGCCAACCGAGGTACGAGTCACTTAACTTGTCTTATCTTGCAGGTAAGCACTGTTGAAGAGGAGGTTGCCTATAATGCTCGACTAACCAAGGATAAGGTACTTTGCTACACTGGTTCAAATTCTACGCATCTATGTAACTAATTAAAGTTGTGTTTTTCTGACATTATTTACTTGTTATGTTCAATAGGAAACATTCAAGACAATTATGGAAAGTAAGTTTCTGAGTCTTAACAACGGATATGTACATTTTCTCTGCCAGTATTCTCACATTAGTTTACGATACAACATTACTTCTGCTTTTTTTATGTACTAAACATTAAACAAGATACTTGGGTTGTTTACTCTTTCCATTTACAGACTTGAACTTGGCCTATCCAAAGATGATCGATGTAGCTGTACCCGCGAATTTGGTTTGTGGTATTCAGGATCCTCCACCATCCAAGGTCTGAACTGTACCAGCTGAAGCTTTCAAGAGGTGCTGGTGGCTGTTGTGAACTCACGGTCAACTCGAGAGGGCTCGTAGCTAATGTTGTACATTAAATAATCTGCTCTTAATTTGTAAGGCACTACTTGGGAACAATTCCGTTTGATGAGATCAATGATAATAATATACAGAGGCCACTTTGCCTCTTGTCTTGTGCTATACAAAGTTCCCAGTGAAAGTCAGCATGCCAGCATGGCGTCATTCTCAAATCTGATGTACTGAGTAGGAGAACATACGCCACAGATGACAGATTATGCAGCTTGAAAAAAAAAACATACGCTTTGTTGAGCAAACACCAGAAGTCCTTAACTTGCTAAAGCACATATTTTTTTTGTTGGACGAGACTAGCGTCCGGACGTCCGATCTAGGATGATTTGTCGGACGCTGTTTTACTCCGTAAAAAAAATGTTTTACATGTTTTACTCCTCGATATAAAATGTTTCAGTGCAAAATGTTTCAGATATTTCAAGTCGAAGAAAAATATTACACCACTCGGTAGAAATCGTCCCTTGTTTATGAAACATCGAGATTCATCCTTTGAAACAACAAACAAACTTACAAAAAAAATCAAAGGCAAAAATCTAAAACAATATAAATACCTCATTGAAACATTAGGGTCCAACGCAAAGAAACATCAAATGTATATTGATTAAAACATAAAAAAAATCAAAAAATCATATCAATTCAGATCTGGCTTCTTCTTCATCTTTGGTGGCCTTTTCTGGCCATATGCTACCGCCGAAGAGATGGTGAGGACGGGGAGGGAAATAGAGGGTGCAGGAGGAGGGTGTTTACCGCAATCCGTTGCCGCAGCCGTGCGCGGCCGCCGCTGCGCGTGCGCGGGCGTCCGACCGCACGCCCGTGCCTAAGCATTATCGTTTTTTTGTTCTAGCGTAATATGTCTTTTGTGACTTCCCTGGAAGAGAAAGTACACACGAGTATTTCGTACACTAACTATTTTTGTACTACCTAAGCTTATAGAATTGTACTGTACTACATAAGCTTATATAATTGGAATTCAATGATCTGAACACGCCAGCCTGATATAGGGCCCGAAACACGTTTTTTTTTTATCCTTTTTCATTTTTCTATGCCCTTTGATCAGCACCTTAGTAAAAAAAAATCATTAATTTCACATGCCATGGCATTTGATTTGAGCATGTTAAAATAAGGGGAAAAAACTGCTTTGTCACTTGAGCTATCGCAGCCTCGCGAGCTCCAACCAGCACGGGTGAATCGTGATTCTTGAGCAGCTGCACCCGTTCTAATCACCTGCTATTATTACTGTTTGATTCAGCGCGTTCAGCTGCAAATTTTCAGTCCATACAGGCTGCAGCCCCACGTTTTTTCCCATTTCAAACGCCGTTTTCTTATCTAAATATAAGTAGAGTTCAGTGTCGTGACTCGTAGGAGAGCTGGCTAATAAATCATTCTCTCCCGCGTCGCGTCGCGGTGGCCGTTTCCCCAACCTCGACTCCTCAAGCGAGCAAATTCTCCACCGCGTCATGGCCGGCGAGATGCCTGACGCCGACGGCAAGCCCCGCTCCTCCGCTTTCCAGCCGTCCGCACCGCCGCAACCGCAGCAGTACGGCACCTTCGGGGCCCCGTCCGCGCCCGGCGAGCTCCCGCAGCCGGCGGTCGGGTTCCCCCAGCCGGCCCCGCCGCCGGGGCTCCAGCACTACCCGTCGCCGCCTCCGGCGTCGTACGCGGTCTACCCTCCTCCGCAGACGTACCCGGCCGCCGCGCCGTACTACGTCCAGGGCTACCAGGCTGTGCAAGGTACGGGAAACCCTAGTCCGAATTTCGATTATGTGCTTGCTATGCTTGGTTCATCGTCTCGTAGGATGGATCCGCGGTACGTGAGAACCTGGAAGCATTTTTAGTGAATTTATCTTGTATATTGTTGATTTAGTGCAAGCTGTCTTTTTTTGAAGAAAATTGTAGTAGAGAAGCCACGTTGGGTTTATTCGTCAGAGCGACTTGTTTAATAAAAAAAATATTTAACTAGATCGAGCCTTCAAAATGTTATAGTTGCGCCCACATAGAATTGTACATTATTCCCTTAGAATCTTTCATCTGTGCTCAAGTGGTTACCTGGGGTACTAGAGCATGTCAGCATCTGTTGGAGTTGTTCCAATTTGTAAATTGCATATTATATCAGAATGCGAATATTGGTGTCTAACTTGCATTTGTCCCCTCTCGCATATCCGCTATCTCTACAATTGAATTTGTAGTTTCATGTGCGGTCTTGTTTCAATTGTGAGATACCGACTTCATAGTGCTAAGGCCAAAGGGAGGGCACCTCAACTTTAATTGAGTTTATGCTCAATAGTTCATTCTGGAGAGTCACTTTTGAGTAGACAGTTTGTTGGTGTTTCCATGTGTGATCTCATTGCAATGGTGTTTTATAATCAAATTTTAAGGGGTCCTTAGTATTTTATTTTTTGTTCTTTTGCCATGCCACTAGGAGGTTTGCAATTTTCTGTACTTCACTAGAACAAATAGGCAAACAGATGGTCATACAGTAAACTTGCTTTAGTACTATTAAGTAGAGATTAAGTTCTAGTTTCCAAATGAACTCTTTGGTACTATCGTCTAATATGTGATCTTTGTGTGAAACATAATTCTGCAGAGTAATTCATCACAGGAATATGTGATATAAGACTGCAATGCACTTCTTGAGTGATTTCAGTATTTTTGTTTCTATATGAATCAAATAATGTCTTGACCTGCCTTATTGATTCTTCATATTTACTATTTCTTAGGCTACATTCCTGTTGTTGAAGGACGGCCCATGAGAATGCGACGCCTTCCATGTTGCGGCCTTGGCATGGGCTGGTTCCTGTAAGTTTCACTGAACATTACCATCATGAGTTACATTTCTGAACTTGAGTTGAGCTGAGAAACTGATGTTTCTACTTTTTGAAAAAGGTTTATTATTGGCTTCTTCCTTGCGGCCATTCCATGGTATGTTGGAGCTTTTGTTCTGATCTGCGTCCGAGTGCATGATTACAGGGAGAAACCAGGATATGTTGCTTGCACAATTGCTGTAAGTCCTTCATACCACTGCAATGCTCTGATACTTCAAAATTGTTGTAGCTGCTGTGTTGTTAAGGGACTTAGCATATTGCTGAAGCTGTACTCCCTTTGTTCCACATTGTAAGAGGTTTTAACCTCTTCTTCTTCTGCCTAAATCCACTAACATCAATATGAATCTAGAGTCTAGACACATACATAAAGCACATATATAATATGTTGATCCATGCATGAATTTATTTATAAAAATTAAAACACCTTACAATGTGAAACAGAGGAAGTATACATACTCTTGTGCATAAAATTTGTTATGCGCTGCATAGAAATGTTGAATTAAAATTGTTCATGGTGATAACCTACTAATTATGAAATTGTAAGTTTCTCCTATTCTTTATATATGATTGAAAGCATAACGCATAACTTTGCTTTGAAAATTTTGTTGCCACAAACAGGCTTCGCTTGCTGCCATTGCTGTCCTGCTTGGTGTCACAAAAGGAGAAGATATTTGGTGAACTGGCTTCGATTATCAGTCATTTGCCTAATGTAAATGCCTATGCTTCCCCTACTTTTTTTAGTCTTCTGGAGTTCTGGGTTGTACATGTATGATGTATGCATAGAAATGATAGGGTGGGATGACATTGTATTCTCATATTTGCTTGTTGATCTATACTTTAGTGTGCAAATGTATTGATGTATTCATTATATTATTTATCTGAGAAATCATTCTTCTATTGTTTTCAATTTATTTCTTTTTTTTTGAAACCCTTTTCGACTTATTTCTAAGCTTAGATTCTCTATACGAAAGTTGCTGGAACTTATTATTTTGTCAAGTAGTCATCAGTTATCAGTTATCTCTGCAGATGTGTAAGGCCCTTTCCTCCTGTCCGGTTTTGTTTTTTGGGCTCGCTGCTAGGTAGCCCATCCCAGTAAAAGTCCGCGTAATACCAAAGCGTTATTCGGCCCAGGCTGGCCACTAAAATCTGGGAGGCGAAAAACTAAAAATTTGGAAACCCGCACGCGAAGTCGCGAACCCAAACCGCCATGACTTCTCTACTACATGGGGGTGGACCCAGATATGGAGTCCGACTCCGAACCCAACACGGGGCCGAAACGCGCGTGGCCGGCCGCTGGGTATAAATCGGGGGACTCCCTCCTCCCTACGATCCCCGTATCCGCATACGCATCCGCTTCCCGATTCGACTCCCTCTTCCCACCCTTCCATCGTTCGCGCCAATCCGCCGCCGCGATGGCCGCCGCCTCCTCTCGCCCCCGCCGCCGCTGCAGGGCGCCGCGCCGCCGTGAAGACAACGAGATCGACGAGCACCCTTCCGAGCAGGATCTCCTCGAGTCGTACCTCCTCCCCCACGTCGCCTCCTCCACCGTCCGCGACAAGAAATCGCCGCCGTCGTTCATCCACGAGGCCGACGTGTACACCGCCGACCCGGCCGAGCTCACGCGGAGGCACGCGCCGGCCGTCGCGAAGAAGAGCGGCGGCGCCGAGGCGTGGTACTTCCTCGGCCCCGTGAGGGGGCTCAAGGGGGGCGGCCAACGGAAGGCGCGGACGGTGGACGACGGCGCCGGGTGCTGGCATTCCGAGGCCGGAGCCAAACCCGTGCTCGCCTCCTCCGGCCGATGCCTAGGCCATCTTCAGAGCTTCTCGTTCCTCACAAAAGACGATGACGGCCGGCGAGTCCGCTCCGGGTGGCTCATGGTCGAGCTCAGTCTCGACGACAACAACGAGGTTGTCCTCAGCAAAGTCTACTTCAGCCCGCGCGCGCACTTAACAACCAAGAATCACGTGACAGCAAAGAAGAGGAAGAATCTCGCCACCACCGCCTCGCCGCCGCCGCGACACCGACGTCGCCGTGCGCCATCCCCACCGGAGGAGGAGGAGGAGAAGAAGACGCTACCCGAGACGGCGCCCGAGGCCGAGGAATGCGGTGGCGACGAGCAGCCGTCGTGGCTGGAGATGCGGGTGGCCCTCGGCTTCGACACGACGCCGATCGACGACGAGACGCGGGTCAGGGACAGCCCGTGGCTGAAGGACATACTGATGCCGTTCCCGGTTGCGCCGTCGACGCCGCCGCCTCGGAGCCCGAGCCCGCGGAGGGAGCCGATCGAGATGCCGGAGATCAGGGAGTTCTTCATGCGCGGGCCGTACCTCGGGGAACCTGACCCGCCGTTGTACCAGTTCGATCCGGAGAAATTGGCCGCCGCCGAGAAGCAGCTGCAGCTCGATGGCGATCAGCGCGGAGGCGGAGTTGATGATCGCATTCTGCTTGAGTTGGCTGCGCAGCTGGAGTTCGAGCGGTACTTCGATCTGGTCCGGAGCCGGAGATAGGAGTTGACAGCCGGTTGATTAATTTCTTGCTTTGATGTGATGTCGCTTTACATTCATCAGTGTAGTAGTGTGAGTAGAAAAAGGAAAGGAAGGATGATATTGATGTACAAAATTCATTGTTGTTTTACACGGTTGCAAGCCTGCAACGTTATATAGTACAAAATTCATTATAGAGTGAGTGATTTCTTTGTACAAAGTTGTTGTGGTTTGTCATGAGATGTTATGAGTTATGACACAATCGATGTCTTTTGCAAAATGTTCTCAGTGATTTGAGCGTGTGTTTGAATGGCACTAGTGCAGCCTGTCCCTTCAATGTAAAAACTGAGAAAAAAAATCCAAACCCTAAAAAATATCTTCCAAACTTCCTCTCCTTAAAAAGACGCCAGATGATTAAGAAAATATCGAAAGGAAATGATTTCTTCAATTGAACTCAAGCATGCAAACATGTTTTTTTCTTTCATAAAACAAATCCCTAGCACTATTTTTAACGAAAGGCCCAATGGCCCATTACAACACAACTAAGCCCACTAGGGTTCACCACCAAACTTTTCCACCTATGAACGCTCTTACCCATCCCACTGACGCCGCCTTCGCCCGCCGCCACTCGCCACCACCACACCTGTGCTCTCCCCCATCCTCCGTAGTCTAGGGTTTCGAGGAGCTCGCGGAAATGGTGGCCTTCAGGGTAAGTCCAATCCCGCACCGTAGCTTCGGTGGAGGCGGCCGTTTCCGTCGTGCGATTGATCCGTGTGTTTGATTGATTTCTCTCCCTACCCGTGCGCAGTTCCATCAGTACCAGGTGGTGGGTCGCGCGCTGCCGACCCCCGGCGATGAGCACCCGAAGATCTACCGGATGAAGCTCTGGGCTACCAATGAGGTCCGCGCCAAGAGCAAGTTCTGGTGAGCCGTCGTCTCGTTGTTTATCGCGATTTTTACTTTTTTTTTTTCGTTTGTGTCCTCGTAAGGTTTGCTAATGGATGGCTTTTGTGTTCGTGCAGGTACTTCCTGAGGAAGCTGAAGAAGGTGAAGAAGAGCAACGGCCAGATGCTCGCCATCAACGAGGTAATCCAAATTTAATTATGCTGTAGTATGCCCTGGACATGTATTTGCTTGCGGCCTCTGATTGCTCTATGGCTGATTTAGTTATGTCGACCGATTGCGCTAATACATGACATTTTTTTTCAATTGTGGGACGATTCAAGCTCGTCTGGTGCTCACTTGTTATTTGTGCATTGTTAGGGTGATATGCAGAGTTTAGTGGTGTTGTAATAAGCAGATTTTGTGTAATTGAGCTCATCATTTTAATTGCGATTTGCATGTGCTAACTGTGGTATCAGTTTTCATTTGCCATAGTTTTGTTGCCTCGTTTTGTTGGGAGCTTTCTGCGTGCTGTTTTTGTTTTTTTTTTATTCAGTAGCAATTTCCTTGTTATGACATATTTCTGCTCTGTGGCGTTGTAGTGGGTTAAGACCATTTTACTGTCTAATGCTCTTGGCCTTCAGATATTGCATCTTTTGAACAGACTGTGTACAGATATTTGTAATCTGTGAAAAGCAAATTCATTAAGCAGATTTATAAGCTATGTAAAATCATGTAGCCGTTTTGTTTCGATATCTGATGTCTATGTTGATTGGTGACCTTGTTGGATTGGTTAAGCAGAGAGGTGACTTGTTTCTTCAGAAATTTTCTTACTAACATGAGGATACTGGTCTTTTACACTGGTTCACATTTTCCTCTAGTATGATTTCTCATGCTGCACAGATTTGTTCTCTATCTCTTACAATTTCTCCCATGGTCAGATCTTTGAACGTAACCCAACCACAATCAAGAACTATGGCATCTGGCTGCGTTACCAGAGCAGGACCGGCTACCACAACATGTACAAGGAGTACCGTGACACTACATTGAACGGTGCTGTGGAACAGATGTACACTGAGATGGCTTCTCGCCACCGTGTGAGATTCCCTTGCATTCAGATCATCAAGACTGCGACCGTCCACTTCAAGCTCTGCAAGAGGGACAACACCAAGCAGTTCCACAATGGAAACATCAAGTTCCCCCTTGTGTACCGCAAAATTAGGCCACCAACCAGGAAGCTGAAGACCACGTTCAAGGCGTCAAGGCCAAACTTGTTCATGTGATTGGTTCATAGTAATGTGGTCTTTGTTTGTTAGTACAAGAGTTGGAGATTTCTTCGTTTGCTGAAAGTTTTGATGCACTAAGAGACTGAGCATTTTGGTACTTATTTATCTTCTGGAACATGCTTGGCAAACATTCCGGGAACAGCGTTAAGTAATTGGCAGACTTAAATCTTACTATGGTATTTGATATAGATAATCTGCTTGGGTTGGTTT
The DNA here is from genome assembly GCA_000325765.3 of Leersia perrieri. NCBI lineage: Eukaryota > Viridiplantae > Streptophyta > Magnoliopsida > Poales > Poaceae > Leersia > Leersia perrieri. Next base: position 19,527,701 of record CM002476.1, on the reverse strand, counting down.
TGTTCTCGGATAACACATATCAGTTCCTACTTCTTTGGCTTCCGATTGTTCATGGTTTAGCTATGTCTTTGGCTTCCAATTGTTCACGCCTTCACGGTTTAGCTATGCTTCATCCAGTGTTTGTGCAAACTTTCAAGTTTTACTTGCAAGTCCGATTGCTCAGAAAACAATTGTTAGGACGCGATCAGATGGAACTCCCATTGCTCAGCAAACAATATTTACGAAAATCAGATATGAAGTCCGCATTGCTTCCTCACAATGCATGCTCACTTTTTTTACATGGCATACCAACAAAGATGTCAATCTCTAAAAAGGGCATCTAATCCACATTTGCACTTCAAAATTGTCATCTACAAATTTTACACAGCTGTTGACGGGTATTCACACGTGTTCGATACACTGAAGAAAATTATGAAGCACCACTGCACCAAAAGGCATCGATCTGATTAAACCGAACCCCTTGGCCGAAGTGCCGAACACGTAAATAGGTCAATACGTCCCTTGGAAGGATAGCCGATCCCGCAATGTATCGAAAATAGATGCAGCGGCTGTATTCTGCGCCAGTGTAAGCTTTAGGCGACCAAATAGTTCGTCACTATCTTTGACCTGTGAAGCTGCTTCTGCAGCTTCCTTCGCCATCTTGAGGCGAGCATATGCCTGAACAACAACGCCAAGGTTCAGAGACAGAGAAGGCCAAAAATAATAGGGTATAAGTTTTCACTTTTTTCTTTTGCTAGTTCGCTTTCAAATTGTGTAGTTGCTCCATAAACATTGCTAAAAACTTTTAGAACTTCTCAAATTTGATTTAGTGTTCAGATCAAAACAGCTGGCATGGTAGCATCTAGATCGTGATTTGTGCTATACTAGATTTCCCCTTGCATGCAATTGTTCTATTGATTAATCATGTCAAAATGTAAAGTAATAATTCAGAAATTGGTCTATCCATAATTAGGTATCTTCAGCATCGATGTATCAATACCTTAACACGCTCAAGCTCAAGTGCTCAAATAGTACATGCACTTTCAGGAATTACTACCTCCGCATTTTTATGCATGTAGTTTCAGACAAAGAATTTGGCCTAATTTCTGTGTAGTTGTGTTGTCTGAAACGTCAAGTAAACGTGATCGGAGGGAGTACTTCTGTTTCATTTGTCCTGCATCTACCTCGTATCCCTCCTATTTTTCCTATCCTTGATCGTTCCAGAGCAATAATTTTATATCGTACTGATTCCTAATGCTCAAGTAAACATTTGACCTACCAAAGTTGGATGTACAAAATGCAATGCAGAAGATATGCATAAAGCAGATTAAATGTTCTAATATTGGTAATATGTGAACTAAGTCTCAAATATACCTCAGATCGTTCACGAGGATCTGCCAACTTTGGAATGTACTTGAGAGCTTCGGTTTTTTGACCAGCATCAATGCATGCTTCCACAAAAGGTTTATAGCCTGTAAGGAAACCGAATGTCAGCATACTAAAACATATAAATGATATGTTTACATGAAGCAATACTGTGCATTTAGTATCCCCATGGATTATAAACATTGATCTCCAATCAGCTTCTCATGTACTCATACATAATAGATAAATCTACCTCCTGGTGGCCTCTTTTCTTTCGAAAACTTTTCCAGCGCATCCCAGTTCCCAACTGTAGCCAAAGCGTATGATTTGAGCCAGTACCACCTCTTATCAGGAACCTATGATTTGAGCCAGTGCCACCGCTTATTAGAAAGATCAAAATGTTCTATTTATCGGCTAAAATCTTCTTTTTGAAGGGCATTTTCAATACCTTGAACTCTGACTTCACTTTGAGTGCAGCTCGTTCATTTCCCATGACAATGCATGTTCTGATTGTATCACTTACACTAGAACCCACAAATATCGGTTGTTTTGTGGAAACTTCTAGTTCATGTTGCGATCTGGAAGCAAGAGATAAGAAAATCAGAAAACGGCCAATCCAGAGAAGAATGAGGTAAAACATATCTCCAGATTTGTGGGCACAAAGTTCCAATCCAGCTAGGCCCCATACCTAATTGGGTAACTTGAATCTATAATGCACCTAAAATGCCAGTGCACATTAGATACTAAGGAAAGTAACTAAAACATTATGAACTGCTTAACAACAATAAAGTTTACATAACCTAGAAACGAGGAATTACTAGCTGAAAGATGAGCAACTCGCCATTACCTACAGTGTGAAGCAAATGGAGATTTCATGATGGTTTGAGTAAATAGTGAACAAGCATCGTGACAAACCACCCGTAAAGTAATAAAGTGGCCCATAGAGTTTAATTATGCTTCACTTTTCCCCCTCAAAAAGTATGCACGCCTTAGTTTTCTTGTTGTCGCAAAGCTTTAGCCCATTTGATGAATCATTTTGAAAGAACTAGGGGCAAGTGAAAGTTTAGGTTTTATCCTTACGTTCACCAGTTTCTACGATATTACCACCAAATTTACATAAATTCATCCATCATCCCCGTAATAGGAATGCGGAAACAATGTTCAGATATTGCAAATGTGGGCTCTTTAAATCATCACATACCTTAGTAATTTTGCATGCTCTTCAGAAGCTTTGGATTCAAAAACATGCTCCTTGGTCTCAGCAAAAAGTCTGTGGGCCTGCTCAATGAGCCTAGCTCGTGGACCATGGAGAGGAGATCCCTTGCTTGCCATTGGATTCCTCTCCAATTCCCTTGACTCTTTCAATAAAAGAAAGGCAGCATCCTGCAATTTCTCTCAATAGTTCAGAGTAACTTATTGTACAAGAACTGACTATAGCATGTCAAGTTTGTACAAAATGATGGAGCTAATTGTTTATTTCATGGTAAACAAAATGGGCAGACCAAGCTTACATAAACTTCAATGGAAATAAATATGAAAGCTAACTAGAAATGTAAGCAAACATCAAGAAACAGTAATACAAAAGGTAGCTATGCACCCACCTGAAGTCTCCCTGTTGATAGGAAGAAGTCCTTCAAAGCTTCATGCTTAGAATGTCTGTGAGCATAACAGGTACCATGTAAACCAAAGTTATGCATATCACGCAACAACCAGAGACAGGATGGAAGCATCACCTTGCATATGCCATAAACAGATCACGAGCCAAAGGCCTTGCATTAATTACGCCGAAAAAATCCAATGGAGCACTCTGTAAAAATAATAGTATAATACTTCAATAAAGCCCACATGAGAAGTATGTCTAGTTAATGGAGAAACAGAGACATGTTCACTAGTAAGAAGAGAAGGTAACATCAATATCTAACACATGCTTGATGTTAGTCCCAAGAAGTTGTACCTTATATGGAAATATCATCCATTAAGAGGGATGGATGGGATTACATACCTTTTCTATAGCTACCTTCTGCCAGATATGAAAAAGCACAAGGTATACAAGATCAGTATCCCCACTCTCGATTGCCTTTGATAATGCCTTGTCTTGTTCGTCAATGCTTAGCAACAAGGGAATCTGTGAACGTGAAACAGATTTGAGATAATTATTAAGGCAGGTAGACTTTTCTGCTACACATGTAAAACTGCTTATTCCAAGTTTACTTATGCACGTTAGACCATTAGTTATTCGTGCACTTACTGACAAATCCTCATGTTTTTTTTACTCCATCAATCCCAAAATATAGCAACTTCTAGCATTCGAAATTTGTCCCAAAATATAGTAACTTCACCTCCTTCCTCGTCTCAAACAATCACAACCATCTCGTGTTTAAAATTTTCACCTACTTCCTCATCTCAACCAATCACAACCATCTTCCATTTAATTTCACCCCTCCTTGATCCCCGTGAAAAACTCCAGAAGTGCTTATACTTTGGGACAAAGTGTGTACAGTGTTTAGCATATTAACAACCAGTTAGAGACTAAGAGAAAAAAACACAAGCTGCAGCTGAACAGGTTCGAACTAGCTCCTGGATAAGGTACTACTACTATCACATAAAAGTGTCTTTGTAAAAAAAATCTTTTATGCAGAATGATTTTTACTTATTGATCAAGTCCTAAACACCACATCCATTTGCACCTATAACAGGAAGGTGATGATGCTCAAATCAATCAATTGTCATCTCAAATTGCAGAAATTTACTCAAGGTCATCGGATCCTATTTTACTCTGAAAGTTTTTTTTTTTGGTACATTTGTGATGACTATCATGTTCATTTCATTTTGGTCAATAAGCATCTATAAAGCATAAAGTGTCACTTAGCTCCATATCACCTACATGGCTACTTCAATTTACAACATTACAAATCAGGGAACATGTTACATATTAAAGTTATTCCATAAAACAAGCAAAATCAAGAACAGTGCTCAAAAGGCTCAGATGCTAAATCAAGTTTTGATACATATCTACCTAGTCACTAGCCCAAAAGGAAACTTGCCTGCTTTGATGATTGGGACTCATGGTCAACAAGCATGGCAGCCAACTTTCGCCTGCCACTGTTATCTGCATGAGCTGCTACGGCAGCATATGATATGCCCTTGCATAACCTGAGCTGCAACAGAAAGAACTTGTAAAGCAGGGGAAAGAAAATGCAACTGAATAGGTCTGCCAGGCAACCCTATCAAGTATCAACTGTTTTCTGAGTATGAATGTAACAAAACAAACCTTGTCAAGCAAGCCCTCAAGAAGGAGTGTATCTGGAATAGTTGCTGATGCTGTTATCTTCTCACATGCCCAATGCATAATCACAACCTCCTATAAGGATTCAAGGTATAGATGGAAACGATATTATTTAACTGAGAATTTATTTTAAGTCTGTAACTAGTGAAAGAAATCTTGAATTTATACCTGCATACCCACTAAGTGGCTAGTACAATATACTGATTTTATGAAGACCTCATATGACTACCAGCCACTTAGCTTAAGGTTTTATGACCAGCTTATATCTTACTTTCTTAACATGTTATATGCCACAATTAAATGATAAAGAGAACTCAAACGAGGTACATGTAAAAAATACTAATAATAAAGACAGCTTATTGAAATTTCATCATGTGTATTGGAAGTTTTGCATAGGTTTGTGCCTTGAGGGTCAACCTGCCACTGGGGAGGGTATGGGTATAAAGGCACAAACCTATTCATTACCCATATCCATTGGGGATGGGTAAAACGGGTATTATCCAATGGATAAGGGTAAAATGGGTAATGCATATGTGGGTCCGACATTTAAAATTTGCTCAAAAGTTGTACAAAGTTGCTTCTCTATAAGATAAATCAACCCTATAAAATTTGATTGAATTTGACAAAAAATTATACTGTGAACATGAGTTTAAAAATTTTAGGGTCCGAGTTTAACACTATACTAAGTATAAAATGAATATGGGTAAAATGGTGGGTCCCACATTTAAAATTTGCTCAAAAATTGTACAAAGTTGCTTTTCTATAAGATAAATCAACCCTATAAAATTTGATTGAATTTAACAAAATTTTATAGTGTGAACGCGAGTGTAAAAATTTTAGGGTCCGAGTTTAGTGCTATACAAAAGTATGAAATGAGGATGGGTAAAGCGGGTAATTATGGGTATTACCCTCTTATACCCAAAACTGAAATGGATAATCTTTTTCTACCCATACCCTCCCCAAATAATATGGGTAAGGGTATGGGTATGGATAATGGGTACCCAGTGGCAGGTTTACTTGAGGGTACACTGTTTGTCCATGGACAAGGAAAAATCTCAGAAGAAAAAAATAAAGAGAAAGAGGTTACCGGATTGAGGTTAAGGTACTCAGAGATGCGAAGTGCCAAAAGGTGCTGGTTGGCATTAATCAGACGTCCAATGAGTACTGGTGCAGTTAGGTCCTAAGGAGGGAAAGACGTTCCATAAGATATAATCATGTTATAGCTATAAACATTTACTGGTGAATCTGAATGTAATACAAACCATGTACTGCCGAATAGTAAGTGGCATCCCAATCTGAGGATCACGAACAGCATTTAAAACCCGTAATGTTTTGCACATTTCTTGAAAACGTTCATGTGGAAATCGACTGCCAAAGCCAACTGGGTATCAATGCCAAGTTCAAAAAGTGCAATAAACCAACTATCCTATCAAACCAGCACCCAAGAAAGTACTCCAAAAAGGTATCATTCAATGGTAGTTGTTAACCAAATCTTAGTAACATTTATTCATGTAATAAAGCAGTGAGCCATAACATTATAATCTAGCAGGGTATGTGAGGCGCAATAGCAGCAGTACAGTATGATACTATCGTACAGTGTACACATTAATAAGAGTACACCACTAGAGCATTGATGACAGCTAGAAAGGATACCAGAGGTTGTCGACAGATTCATAAAGTCAGGATATTTATCATAAAGATGGCATGCTATCAAAAAATGTTTGGGCTGAATTTTCAGCTACCCACTTATGGTGTATTTGGCTAGAGGATTGGTTCAATCCAGCAAGGATGGTCTTGCATCACAAGGTTGGTTTGTGGGGGAATCTATGCAGGAGCAGCTTGGTGATGGATGGCATGATCTTGTGATGCAAACCAAACAATACAATAATTGGTTATTTAGATCGATCATCCAGAGACAATCCAGTGAGGCCGTGCACAAACCCAAACACACTGTTGGTTAGAGAATCGGGACTAACTAAGCAAAGCCACAGATAAGCTCCTACGACCTAAAGTTTCAGTTGATGACACAATTTTTATTGTAGAGAATACGGCAAAGAGCTTATCCCAGCTAGACCGATTCGTTTTTACCACTGTATAAGATTTCATAAAATAGTCTTTTCTTCTGTGCTCAAGTCTTGTGTAGATTTGAATGCTGCTACATGTGGAGTTTTTAAAAGAATAGTATGCCTCTGTATGCAGTTACTTCAGGTGTTCTGACATTATATTATCTCTAGCTGTACAGTTACCTAATGAGCATTAGTGGTCAAAACAGTGCTCACCGCATCATCGCTTGAAACAATAGCTTTCTACACAGCAGAATACTCCCTCCGTCCTAACATATAAGGCGTCATTGTTTTCCGCAATGTCAATATTTAAAAATTTTGACTAATAGTTAGACCAACAATATGGATGTTTAGTGTTATGCATGTGGCATCATTAGATTTGTATTTGAATGTGTTTTCATATGATATAATTTTTATAGTTTTTGATAATATCTTACGGAAGAAATTAATGGTCAAATTCGAGTATTGAAGACCGTGTACAATGGAAATACGCCTTGTATTTTAGGACGGAGGGAGTAACTAAGAATGTTCTGCGGAAACGCTTTCCTTACAACTGAATAGTTTGAGATGCATAACAATGGTTTTGGTGCAAGAAGTAACTAAGAGAACTAGGGAATGGTCCATGCCAGGGTTTCATAGTACCGATCTTTTAAAAAACACAAGTGGTTAATGGACTGCACACACACAAAAAAAGGCATTATACTTTGATTCAGATAGTACTAGGCAAGGCTATTGCACAGAAATTTCAGTTTGGCCTAAGTGATATGTATTGGTCCAACAACAGCAAGGTTGAAGATAAGCAAGATTTATAATCAAAGATAAAAGCATAAAGATGTCAAGCAACAGCATCATGTAGGCAGAAAAAAAATAACCTGCAGAAAGCCAGGCCATAAGTAGCAGCTCTCAGTAACGCATGTTGCCGTGAAACATCAAACTCATTGCCAGCAGCATCTATACATGCCTCAATTGCCTCAGGCAAAGAAGAGGATATTAGCTGGTAATTATCGTATGCCTGCAGGTGTGACTCATAGTTAATGTCTTGTAATTGATTTACAGCAATATACTTGTTTGTGAGATGGCAAAAGAGCAGATTCCCAATAAGTTTTTTGAAAGCATCCAAGATAGCAAAGAACCCTGATATAATCAGCAAGTTGCACACTGTGAATGCCATAAAGTTCACTTAGCTAACACCAGGTGCATAGCAAATGTACAAGGAAAACATGCACTGCACCAAGCATAGTTATCTACATTAGAAAAGAAATTAAACGGTACCTTTGCACTTTGTTTGTCATAGTGATCTCTAGCATCATACAGCAATGCTGCTGGGGACATGCTTCCAATGCCAAAAATTGATGTAGTGGAATCAGGGACTCGGTGTAGAAATTCCATACTTGTATTTGAGAGGATTCTTACACCATCACACTCTGGTATGAGCTTTATTGGTTCATCGTAATTATATAGCACTGGATCTCCATTTGGACCAACCATCAAAAGCGCTTCTGACCAGTAAAGGAGCACGCTGTCCAATCCACACCAAGCTATTTGATCCGGTGGCAATGCAGACTACAAGATTAAAAAAACTAATGAGCAGCTGTGCAAAGAGTACTTATACTATCCATATCTCATTCTAGCATGAAGTAAACCAGAAAAAAAAAGCCTATCAAACCTAGATTACATGCTGAAAACATTTCATAATGACTTTTTTTTTTTGAAATCCATTTCATAATGACTTAAACTGCACAAATATGGTTCCGAATAAAAGCAAAGGCACAAAAGAAGAATGAAAAAAAAAGTCATTTTCATGTGTGAGTACAATCAATGTCAGTAGAAGTGATATACTCTATCTATCAATATAAGTCTATGATCTTAGCCTCTTAGGGACACATTGCTTCACAATGTAACCCCAGTTGAGGAAATCAAGAGTGCACTTGTAACAAAACTCCATTGCAGTAATGCTGCTAAAGAGGTTAAATGGATGTAAAATGTCAATATGTGGTATTGTGGTCAAATATCATTACAAGTAGCGTGTCACTGGCCTCATGTATGGTAGGCTTGCAAATGTACTGTGAAACATCAGGAATGTGCAGATAAAAACTCTAATCCATGAAAATAAAGGTTCAATTAGTTACATGTGAGGAAATTGTACAGAATATTTCATTAGATCCATTCAGTTAGTTGTAATTTGAATTGATTTACATCGCCAGCATGCCTAGTACCAAGATAAATACTCTACTATAGAGTAGACAATGCAGCACATATAAGCAACTTACATCACACTCATACTCGAAGATGATTTTGGAGAAATCCATAGGGATGACAAGCAGCCGCCCATCATGCGCAAATGCTGCAAGCAGCTTCCCATTGGGTGAAACTGCCATTTTCTGAACGGGTCCAATCTCCAGCTCCTCGCCGAGTATCTGCACGCCATCCTCATCGACCGACACCACTCGATCGCCAACTGCAAGCAGTACCTCAGGGCTCCCGGACATGACGAACTGCGGCTCCACCACAGCCATGCACAGCACCTGTTCGTCCGGACCAACGCCCGGGTCGGCGAGCTCGCGCGGGTGGGGGTCAGCGGCGTCGATATCCGTGGTCACCACGATGCGATTGTCCTCCGTGAGGACAGACACGCCGCCTCCCCAGAAGGCGGCGTCAGCAACGCCGCCGGAGGCCGGCGGGAGGAGGGGGGCGGGGCTGGAGCTAGGGTTGGGCTTCAGATCGGGGAGGCCAAAGCGGAGGAGGGATCCATCGGAGAGCAGCGCGACGAGGCTGAGGGAGCTGGAGAACGCGAGCGAGTGGAGGCGGGGGAGCTGCGGCGGCCACGGGGAGGACGCGACGGGGTGGCCGGAGGAGGTGAAGAGGAGGAGGCGGCGGCGCGACGGCTCGGAGTGGAGCTGCACGATCTTCGAGTCGTCGCGGACGGCGGCGATCGGGCCGCCGAACGGCGCCGCGGCGACGATGTGAGTCGAGAGGTCGAGGCGGCCGAGCACGGCGCCGCTGCTCCCGCCGCCGGAGCCGGACGCCGACGAGGATGATGCGACGGCGGCGGAGGACCAGGGAAGCGGGGAGTATACCGCGATGCGGCGGTAGAAACGGTCGGAGAGGAGGTCCCACTCCGCCGCGACGGAGACGGAGGACATCGCCGCCGGCGAGCCGAGGCGTCCGCGCCGCGCGCGAGAGGGAAGGTGCGGGAGGGAGGGAGGAGGTGGACTGTCTCGTGGGGATCGAGTCGGGACGGTTATTAGTTCACCGACATGTGGGGCCCGATCTGCACTCTGTGCTCGGCTCGCGGCCGTGGTCCGTTGATGGAAGCGAGAGCTCCACACTCTGCCTCCACTTTCGCACGACAGCCCACTGAGAAAACCCATATGACAATGAGCACTTGAGCAGCCCAGGGATGCGTGGGTGAAGGAAAAACTGAGAAAGCAGCCCAAACGCATTTTTTAGGCCCTGTTATTTTCTGTAGTTTGGCTGGCTACTTTCTCGGATTACTGTGAGCTTCCAAAGTTCCAAGTTTAAAAACTGAAGTTTCTTTAAATAATAGAGAGAAAATCTAAAAAAAATATTATTGACAAACGTCTAAGTTCCAGAAATACCAGTGACAAATGTAAGTTCTAACAATGCCATGATGCAAACAATTTTGTCCTAGAAATAACATCACAATTAGCCCATTAGGTTTCGTCAGTATTTAACGGTATGAGGTGGACGGAGAATATATTGTTCCATCCACGCCGTTAAATACATTCTTCATTCTATAACACTTAACGGAGAAATGCTAACGGAACCCTAATGTCGATGGTTTTTATGTGGCAAATCCGCTTGAACGATAATATTTATGAAAACTTACATTTGTTTATGGTATTTATGTGGCAAACCCGCTTGAACATTTATGGAGAAATGCTAGCGGAATCCTAATGTTAGTAGCATTTTTTTTATTTTCTCAATAATAAATAAATTTATTTTCCAAGTTTATATTCGCGCGTGTCCCTACCCAATCTCTTTTGACGTGCCATCTCATATCGTGTGAAGCTTTTGACGCGGGTAGCAACCAGTTTTTATCATGTCATAAATAAAGCAACTGAAAAGAGAATGGAAACAATATTCTGATTTTGTAGAGCATCTAGTTTTGGGACCATATGCAAGCAAAGGGATGACAACTTTCATGCATACTACTTTGCTCACTTTTTTTCTTGCAAATGCCTGGTTATAATTGATTGGTCGATCTTAAAGAAATTTAATTGAATGCACGGTGTCATGATACAGCCTTAATCACTTAAAAAAATTGATACAGCCTTAATTACAGATGGCATCACATTGTTTTTTAACTGCAAAGTATAACCGGAAGAACTCCTGCCTTTTGTTAAAAAAAAAAACAATACTGCCTCTTACGATTTATTCAATTATCATTTATTAATAGTGTACGTTGCAAGTAGAATTTGATTCCTGTGTTGCAAAGAAGCGAGTAGTGTATTGCGTTTATTTTTCTTTTTTGCCGGGTCGGTCAAAGGATTGGGCGATCAAATTGTGTACTGCGGTATTGCCTGGTAAATTGTCTGTGAATCCAATAGTTTATCATGTAGACTTATTATTTTTAGCTGGGTTAGCCGACCAAATTTCACTGAGATTGCCTTGTGAGATTGCCATCACTGGGCATAAGAATGCTCATTTCTTTTTCTTTTTTTGGAATGTGCAAAAGATTTACACATCATTTTCATTAAGGTAGAGGAATAAAAGTTTTGTCAGATGTCATGGCGCGCTTACAGAGGGGATATTCTCCCAACAGACATAAACGTCCAAGGACCTACCCTACCCACCGCAATCCATTCCCTAGCCTCAAACACCTCCGGACAGCTTTGGCAATTGCCGTCGAAGACTCGTCTGTTGTGTTCCTTCTAGATCGACCATGTGACCAGTGTGACAAGAGTGTCGAAGGCACATTGGCTGCGCTGCGGGATCAAGCTTCTGGCATCTAATCACCAGTCGACGAAGCAGCCCGACGACGGCAAACGGATCGGCAACCGCAAACCATGATCACCAACCACCATACTTGCCTGGACTCCGAGCAGCCCATGAGCAGATGATCGATGGTTTCTGGTTCTTGATCATCATCTTTTTCTTAAATCAAAGAAAAGAAAATTAAGTAGTGGTTGTTACCGTATCAAATCGCTTGAACATATTCGGACATGCAGACTTAATGGTCAACCAATGCAATGACAGAAAAAAAAAAAGAAGAAATAGCAGTATGCCAGCAACAAAAATCTCAAACCGAAAGAAACAAGGCCTACATGTCTTTATCTCAAATTCTCAATCTTTTGGACTGCAAGCAAGCATCTCGGCTACCTGAAGAATTGACGTCTGGGATGTGCTTCATTGCAATTCTGGCAGCATATAAAGTTTACAACTTGCAAGTTCGGTGAACTTCACTGACCTTTTCGCTAGCAATGTATATTCAGATTGGGCTCACAAAAAAAAAAAATCAGCAGCAAATCCGAAAGATAGCAGAGGCTTTAGAAAGTATATTTCGTAGGATTATTTTGCAAAGCAATTGCAAACAGATTTATAAAGAGCCCTCTAGCAATTGTGGCTGGTGCTATTTGCCTCCCTTTTTCTTTATGTGTAGATAAAGCTAAATTGATCATTCTTCTTTTAAAACGGATCTGCTCTGTTGTCACTTCATGCAAAAGATACACTGAACATTGCATGTTGTGCTTATCTTATCTAATAAAAAGAAACACTGAAATGCCAAAGTTTGCAAGGGGAGAAAAGCACATTTTTTGTAACAAACTTTTGTAATCATTCTCTACAACTTATTAGGTGCAACATACATGAAAATTCACCAGCTCATCTTATATTCTGATAACTGGAATGAGGGTAAAAAGGACAACATGTTGCATGGCTTCAGATTACCATATATGCAGAATGCAGTGACTTTGGAAGCACATCAATTGGTCGGAGAAACTATAGCCTGTGGGAGGCGGGGGACCTGTATGAGCATTAGCATATCCAATTATACATGTCATCACAAAATCAGCATCACCGTGAAAAAGAAAACTTCGAAGCATCTTAAAAAGCATTGTTATTCATAAGGGCAGAAAAACTGCTAATCCACGATGCTAATCAGAGGGCACTAATGGCTAATGGGCCTCAACAGTTTATTCTAATGCAGGACCCAACAGGAGCCGAATTCCGGTGGCGATCATTGGTGAATTGCGGTTGTTGGAAAGAAGATCGCGGGCATCATTACGCTTCAAATGAAATGCATTTTCATGTTCTAGCTAGGTAGCTACTGACTCAGTGAGTCACTTATATTCTAAGAATGTAAGTTGGTGATCAAGCTGCAGCAACCGTCCGGCTATCAGACTATCAGTGCTTACAACAGCTTGTTGGGCTCAACTCTATTGGTTTCTGCAACTACATGTTGGCGTCAACCGACCTGGCTTGTGTATAAATGTATACCACAATGCAAGATAGGAAAATACATTGCATATACTGTATTCTTGGAACAATATGTTGGTCTCAGGCCTCAACTGTATCATTGCTTGTAAACTGCAATACTATGCTCTAGCTCTAACAACATTCAGAGTTTTGGCATTAGGGTTCTCTAGTGCTTACTTAAAGCAATATGTTGAATCTTCTCGTCTTAGTGTCGTTCAATGTTAAAGTGAAAGAAATTTGCAGTCCAAGATCAAATGCTCTTTTTACACATCTGCAAAACTTGTGAAATGACCTTTCAAAAAAAAAAAAAAACTTGTGAAATGAGCTTTTGTCAGCCCTTGTGGGAAATGCCAGTTTATCACTGCAGAGATGAAATGAAAGATACAAAAATTATGGTAATCATATCTTAAAACATTATGCGACTGACAGATTTTTACACCTTACAAAGGAGAAGAACCACATAATGGTGGCATGGAGACCAAAGGCTGCTTTGTACTGCTCTTTACTGGTCTTTCACTGGCCATGCATGGATTCCATGGACAAATTGAGCATTGGACCAGGATCTCATGAGTGAGGTTGCTGCTGGACTGTTTTTTCCTGCTGCTGCCTGTCCGAGTATACAACGCATAGCGTGCATGCCATTTGGGAGGCCAGCATTTCAGTTTGCATGCTTTGCGAGTGTATAATTTCGCCAGCGTGTGGCATGTGAGTTGGAGATTTCTACAATATTATCTCGACAATTATCGGTAGTCTCCCAGAGTCCCATGGCGGGTTCTACCTAAGCGACTTATCGTTAGGCAAAGATGGGAGAAATGATTGTATATGGGAGTATAAAATTGCAAGTCATTATAAGCGGTGTCGCCTAATTGCTGTTCTTAAGCGCTTTTATCTAGATCTTTCTATAAACTCATCATTGCAACGTTAAACTTTTTTAGAGTAAAAGTGCGGCATACTGGCATACCCAGTTTGATGTAAGCATTAAACGTTATCTCTTGTCCTCTGGTTTCCTTCATTATTTAAGAAAGTATAGTTCTACAGAAACAAAGCCAAAATCCAAAATCCCACTCGTGGAATTGCATATACCAGACAAGCACCAATCAGTTTTACAGTAGATCTGCAATTGATCTGCCTACGTGCTGATCGATCTGGCTAGCGCCTACGATGAGTAACTATTAAGGACGATCAGTTCATTTAGTCACAAACGGTTACTTCTGTTAAGGCATGATTACATTGTATCACTATCACACCATCTTGATGATATAGTCACCACTTCACACAGTTAAAACTCAACTCATAACACTCATAGATCGTTGCAGCTTCAAGAAACGTAAAGGATTGATGACCAGTAGTTACCGAATTAAACACTCATAGATTGCTAAAACCAATGATCATACGGTGTAAAAATTTAAAATCTTATAGTTCCCGAATTAAACAATTGGGAACGATAGTTAGATAGATAAATCCTCCAGGAAGACCAGAATGAGACAACCAGAGTAGGGCTAGGGCAGATGACAAGGACTCGTTAACAGAATTTCCATTAGCAACGACTAACTAGTAGCTCTCTTACGCCATGCAAATCCCCCAGCCTATCAATCTTCTCATCTTTCCCTTGCAGCTAAAAATCACATGAATAAGCTACTCCGTTGCTAGCCAGGAGGTATCTTGGACAAGGCCATGTATCAGTATGGATGATGCATGGGTGACTGGTGAGGAGGCCAGCGACAAAATATTACGGGCTGATTTGGTTTGATGCCAAATTTAGGTTTGCCAAAACTTTGGCTACTTGAACAGTACTTTGTACCATTTGGATTTGAGCCAAAGTTTGGTATGCCATTATAGCTAGAAGACAAATTTTACTCTCACAAGATTAGGCAAGTCGTATATTGGCCTCAAACCAAATACAATTTGGCCTTACCAATTTTTTGTAATGCCAAATTTTGGTAAGGCCAACAAAGGCCTCAAACCAAACTGGTCCTACAAGTATAAATGTTCTATTTCCCATTCTATACCGACCAGTGAGTATTTTTATGGTGGTCTCTACTGATATTACTAGTAATCTAGTTAAAATTAAAAGTACAAATTTAAAAAATGTTAAAAGGCGAGTTTCTAGCACCCCAGACACCTGGCCGGCACTCTAGAACCAAACGTTTGATGACCCTTTCCCTTTTGCATTTCAGCTGGAGGCACAACATCGCGGGGAGCTTAGAGAGCAAACCGTTGCTTTGCCGCGTCCTGCAGCACCGCACCGAACCACCGCAACAAAAGCCTCTCTCCTCCCCCTTCCCGCGCGCCGGCCTACCACAGCCATCATCATGCCATCCACGGAGCAGCAAAAGCTCAACGAAATGCGCCCAAAAGCGCCTCTCATTCATTTCACCTCCTTCGGCCTGCCCCCACACGCAGCGCGAAGTCCACTCATAGTAAAAAGGGGACCTTTCGCTGCTTGTGCTCATATGAAAATCTCCCACGGGCCACACGGCAACAGCTAACACCAACTGAGCCATCGTTGCTAGATATAGAGCATTCCTCGGTTGTCTAGGAAGGTTGTTCGCCATCTTCATCTTGTCCTGGGGAGTGAAAGCCACTGCATTGTGAGGAGAGATTCAGAAGGAAAATTTTGGTTCTTCAGTTCAGTACAGGCTTTCTCTCCTGCTCTTAGGATTCTATGGCAATGGGGATCTTAGCAGAGAGGAATTAAGCATGCCTTTGAGCCTTGAGGTGAGGTGAGTAAGTAAAGGAGGGGGATTCAGACAGGTTTGCAGCTTCTGCCATTGTTCAGTCTGAGATTCATTTTGTGTGTGGTTGTCCTTCTCCAGTTCAGCAATTGAATTCACTGCCAGATTCAGACAGTATTTGTGGAACTCACTGAGGTTTGTATATTCTGAGTTGTGGCTGAAATTGACTAGCAAAAAATGCTTGTATCTGCAAGAAAAAGACTGCTCTTTCTGTTCACAAGTTATT
The DNA here is from genome assembly GCA_000325765.3 of Leersia perrieri. NCBI lineage: Eukaryota > Viridiplantae > Streptophyta > Magnoliopsida > Poales > Poaceae > Leersia > Leersia perrieri. The sequence continues at coordinate 19,511,609 of CM002476.1, read as the reverse complement.
TGGTTCTGTTGCTTCTTGCGCCGTCTGATGGCTCATCAAACTCCACTCTGAATCTCAATCAAAGCCATAACAAGACTGGACATCCTTCGGAGGTATCAATGTTTTCTTGCATCCAAGGTTTCTTAATCACACTCTAAATCTATATGGTTCTCAATTATATTCAGAAAATAAATCTCAGTTGTTTTTTTTTTTTTTACTTTTAGTTGTTGTGTACAAATTTGTTAGGTTGCTGATTGCAACAATTACATCTGTTGCAGATGACGCCCAAAGTATTATTTCAACTCAAGCTACATGCATTGTTCCACTGGTCTTCTTTTGGTTTCTTGATGCCGGTAGGGATAATACTAGCCAGAATGTCGAGCAAATCTAAAAGCGGAAGATGCATCAGAGTCCTTTTCTATTGCCATGTCATTTCTCAGGTCTGCACACACTTTTTCGGGACATAACATCTTTCTTAAAAACGTTGCTTTATAGAACATCAAATACATATTCTGGGTCCGATTGACTTTGCAGATTGCAGCTGTCCTCCTTGCTACTGGCGGCGCGACTCTGTCCCTAATGAACTTTGAGAACTCATTCAGTAACAGTCACCAGAGAGTAGGGTTAGCATTGTATGGATTCATGTGGCTCCAGCCACTTATCGGTTTCTTCAGACCAGAAAGGTAGATGGAAACTTGTTTCCTTTGCCACAATTGATGTTCTTTTTTCATGATTCTTACAAATTTCTGTCTTTAGGCTTTATACTTTTTGTGCTTGTGCAGGGGTTTTAAGGTAAGGAGCTTGTGGTACTTCCTCCATTGGCTTATCGGCATCGCAATTTGCACAACTGGCATTGCAAATGTCTACATTGGTCTTCATACCTACCATGAGAGAACTACAAAGAGTGTGAAGCTTTGGACTGGCCTTCTTACTTTCGAGCTCTCCTTACTAGTTTTTTTCTACCTCCTGATAGACAGATGGAGCTACATGATGAAACAAGGATATGCCCCTATTGAGCAGCTAAGACCTACCGACAATCACAGAACCTATCCGACAACTCTTCGGAAGGAATTGGGTATGGTGCAAGAGTGAGAGATGCCCAATTAAAAAACATAGGAGGGCAGGTGCTGTAAAGTTTGCTGGGAATGATGGTCATGCTGAACAATGGTTTGAAACTTGTTTGGTTTGGGAAGTGTGCCTTGAACATTGTACAGTTTTATACTTTATTGAGATTAAAGAGGATGATGGAGCCTCTAGTGCTGTATCTTGTGCTGTGCATTTTAGAGTTTGTTTTAAGCCACCGTTGTATTGTTTGTGAAAAAGAAGAGATGTGCAAAATTATGTTCCTCAGGCAAGAGATGATGATCTACTGCTATTTATGTTCTATTTGCAGTTGTTGCAGCATCATAGAAGCAACATTTTCCCATGCCAATTCTAAAGTGATAACAAATATGAAACTGTAGTGCATTTCTTTTTTTTGTAGATCTATGCGAGTGTGCAACGTGAACTTCTGTATAACATGATATAACTGCTTCTGTGAGTCATATTCAGAACATCATTATCATCGGTTTAGATCTATTCTGCTCCTTTGTGCTAAAATTTATGACATCAAGTTCTTACAGGTTATAGCTTCACATATAACATAGCGAGCAGATCAAAATGGATCAAAACCTAAATACCCATACACAATTCTGACTATATATATACAATTTCTCTTGCAGAGCAAAAGTATGTTCCTATATATTAAAAGTCTGAAGATGACTACCGAAAAATATGCACCTTCATTTTCATGGCAAGAGCTGGACATAACCAGTTAGGACTGCAATAGCTAAGATGGCCAATGGTGGCACAAGGACAAATGCTCCAACAGTTGCGAAGAACACCGAGTCGTTTCGTCCACTGACCTTGGTGAGAAGGGCCTGCCTTTTGATGTTCCTCCTCTGGGAGACTGTCAGGGAGTTGAGTTTCTTCAGGCCTTCCTTTAGCTTCTTGCCCAACGGGAGTGTGTACTCGCCGTCCCTGTCACCGATCAGCGCTGAAAGTTGCTCGCGGATTGTAGTTTGCACACGGGGTTCTGTTGGAGCACCATTCTCCAGGCCTGATGAACCATGGTGATTAGTTGACATTGATGCTGAATTCTGGAATGAATGAGAAAGAAAGATGAAGATTTAGTATGGTACTCCTACATACCAATGCCATCAGATGTAGGGGATGTCAGTTGCTCCAGAAGATCCAACTGATTGCGCGCTGAAGAAACTTCAGAACAGAATATGCCAATGTTAAGCCATTTAGCAGCAGAAGTTGCTTCATGTAAACAAGTACGCTATATGTTGAACGCAATAAAATGAAGTACTTGTAGTGCCCATACATCAAATCTAACTTCTTTCGGGGGAAAAAAAATCTGAGACTGACACGAATCGATACAGTACTACTTCTGAATTTTAGACTCGGTTTGCATAGGAATTAAATTCACAAATGACAACATGTTCAGCTATTTTTCTATGCACCGAATTATGCTACGGAGTAGTACGACTTTACGAGCATACAACTAAGAGGGCAGAGACACTGAAGGTCTGACAGTCTGAAGTAGTTAGGCCATGGATACCTTACATGCCAGATCTTTCCATCTTTTCTTGTAGACAACGACACAACACTACACAGAACATCTGAATCATTTTGAAAGTACATAAGATCCAAGAAGTATTACCTGATATGGGGTCCTGCGTCGCGCTCGCGCCTTCCTGCCGGGCAGCCTTGCACCCGGCGCCCAGCGACCTCTGCGCGGGGGAGACGGCCGCCGCCCTGGGAGGCGTCCTGCCGCTCCTCATCGCCGCAGCCGCCGCCGCGGCGTCCACCGCCTGGAGCCTCGTGGCGGATGAAGACGGGAAGCTGCACGCCATGGCTTTCCTGCCTTCCTCTTCCTCTCCCTCGAGTCGGCTGGAAACTTTTCTCGGCGTGGCAAAATCGATTACAATTTGTGCCCCCCTTTTCCCGTTTTTTCGTGGCGAGCGACTGGAGTCACCGGCCTTCCACCACAAGAAGTTCAGCCGCGCGAGGCGCACCACAAGTTTTGGGCCCCGCTTTTGTCGTGTGTCACTGCCAGGCGGGCCCACCGAGCCAGCGATGTTCTAGAACCAAACGTGGACTTGGGCCGGAAGAGGCGACCCAACGATTTGCAAATCCACCCCGGCCCACCCCTCCGCCGACCTCCTCTCTCCTCTTCTTCTACCTCTCCTTTTCCCCACCGGCGCGGCGAGTCGGCGACCGATCCCTCTCCGCCGCCGCGTGCGATGTCGTCGCCGGGAGAGAGCGGGCCCTCGTCGTCAGCCGCCTCGGCGTCGGCGGCGCAGGAGCCCGGGGGGCAGCAGGGGGTCGCGGGCGGGAGGGAGCGGCGGATGGAGTCGCTGGGGTGGCTGACGGAGTCGGCGGTGATGCCGAAGAAGCACAAGGCAATCGAGGGGGTCGGCGCCGCGTCCATCCTCGACCTCAAGGCGCAGCTCTACCGCACGCAGGAGGAGGCCCGGAAGCCCTCCGCCCACGACGCGGCCGCGGCGGCTGCGGCCTCGGGCGAGTTCCGACGCGCCAAGAAGCGTGCCTCGCCCGCAGATCCCCTCGGCGCGAAGAACTCCGGCGTCGACGCCCGTGCCCACAAGTACTTTGCCTTACTAGTACTCCTTCTCATCCTTTTGCAGCATGATGTGTTTGGGGGATTGACGAACCAGCCCCAATTAATTGACGCCCTTTGTTAGGGTATTTTAGTTGCCTTGAAATGGTTATTATTCCGTATCTCTAGTAATAAGAGGATCAAGGGAGTATTGTAATTGCAATCTATAGTTAAGCCTAATCCCTGGATGGTTATTCAAATGAACATATTGCAACATGACTTTGCAAGATTAGGCTTGTGCTGATAAGGCTAGCTGGCTAGGTATGCGATTTGTCTGTCATATAAGGCAGCAAGCAGTAATTACTTAAGGACAATATTGTTAACTGGTTCATATCAGAGATCAATGTTTATGCTTCTCTCTGTATTGGATATCATGGAATTTGATTAGGTAAAACAGTTTTAAATATCTTTTAGCAATGGCACAACTGGGAACAAATGTAGGGCCTGTTGGCTGTAGTCCTGCTACATTGGGCATTTCTCCCATAGGAACACACTATTTGATGTTTCTTCCCTCTTTCTCAGACCAATTATCTGATATCCTAACTGCAATGGCTCTTACGTAGGATTTCCTTTTCTCATTCAGCATTTCTACACAGACCAGCTAACTCTCCTGTTGTACTTTTCATTTAACATTTCTAAGAATGTTGATTCCATAATTTTCTTATTATGGCATCTTCCCTCTTGCTCATGCTCTTGATCAGCACTAATGCCTACTCTGATATTTGCTTTTGCAACAGAGATAAGTTGGAGCTGAAAGCAGTGAAGGATGGTTCAGTAAGTTATGCTGCCTTAGAAAAGAAGGCAGAATTGTATGAAAAATTATCAAGAGGTGAGATACCTGATGAAGAAGACCAGGAAAAATATTGTGTTGATTTCTTCCAAAAGAGTTTTGATCGTGTCTATGAGCCTCGGCAACCAGAGAGCCAAAGTGCCACTGACAGTGTAGAACCAGAGAATGACAATGATGATTCTATGGCAAGTGCCAAACCAATGGGCCTTGGCCGAACTGGCACTACTATTGACAGAGATGAGCACAAGCGCTTTGTAAGGTACTGTTTTCCATGGACTTGATACAATTAAATTTATGTGTTAAATTATCTCATGCACTGTTATTTATTGCACGTTGTTATTTCTTTAGAATCCAAAACATACATGTTGCTCTGATGCTGAAGAACAAATACAGAATTGACTGCCCTTCCATTTTGGTCATTTGATTCTTACATAGACCATTGAACATGAATTGGCTTCCTAAAAAGAGTTCCATTTCTCTCAATGGATTTGGGAATCTCAAATCATTCATATTCGATCTAAGAACATAGGGTTCCATTTTGTATCTTTTTATGTAACCACACTTCTTTTTTGCATGCTTATATTGCCATGTTCACTTTCAGCAAACCCATAACATTAATAGCGCTGTGCCCCCTGACCAAATCACATGTATTATCTTCATGTGATTGGGACAGTTTGCAAATCTTTACAAGCTGTGTAAAAATGCCAAGATAAAGAATTCTTTCTTGAATTCATCTAAATGTGCTTTCATTTCAGATGCCATTGACCACAAAGTGATAATTTCACTTCCAACATTGGTTCTTATGGCAATACTATGTCTCGGGCCTTCTACTAACTTATTATGATATTATACAGGGAGGTTCATGAGGAAGTAAGTGAGGCAAGGCAGAAGGCCTCAACAATGAAATCCCGACGTCAAGAGCAGGAGGCTGCTCGTAGAGAGAAACTCAGGCAAGCTTATCTTAAGAAACGCCTGGAGAAGTTAATTGCTGAAAAGCAGGCCTCTTCAGCCACTGACGACCTACCGGCTAGCTAGTCCAGATTCAATTCTGCATGTCCCCCCTTATATGTCCAGTGGTAGCTGTAGTATTTTCATGGCAACTGATCATGAGATGTTTATTTGGAATTTGTTTTTAAAAAAGAATTGTGGACGACCAAACGCAGAAAATCTTGGCATGTAAAGCATGTTGTTGTAAATCTACACAATTGAAAAAAACATCTTTGATCCTCGCCTGATTTACCAGGTTTTCTTGCGACCGTATATGTATCTGCGTCTGATCTTTGAGTCCCTGTGTGATTGATGTGTCTCGTTTATGAGGACCTGTAAATCTGTAATATAGGTGCCATCCATTGCAGCCATTTGAGAAGCTTCTCGTAGAGCATATATCCCTCGTCTTGCTGCCATTCGGTGCGTGCAATGCTAGCTTAAAAGCTGGGCCAACGTTATGCACGCACTGAATTTCGTCAATTTTAATTGCCCACAGCCACCGATTATTCCAAGTGCCGACTTTTAACGTGGTAGTGCACAACCGAGAGGAGAAAGAAGCAGGTTCCATATTCCTTCGATTGGATGAAAGAGAGCCGGTGATGTAAAGAAAACCACACGGATAGAAAGCCCCCTCGCACTTTCTGTGATTCTTTTCAATTTGACGCATAAAATTGTTGTATCATCCCGCCTCAAGACCACATGTTATAAGCGAGCTGCGTATTGTGTTCCCTGCGTGCTCGTGAAGCTGAAAAGGAACGGATGGCCAAGACGGCACCGGAGCAGAAGGCTGTTACGTCGGTGACGCCGGCGACACCGGCTGCGGCGAGCCAGTTCGATTTCCATGTGTACGGGCCACGCAACCTCTCGTCGACGACCTGGAGAGACCTCCTTCGCTCGAGCTGGTAAGTTGCACAAAAAAAGCTTCACTTCACTCGTGCAGCAAAGCAACACACCAAGCTTCTCACTTTTGCGGCGCATGCAGGAAGAACGCCAACTACCGGCGAATGGTGATCGCGTGTTTCATCCAGGGCGTGTACCTGCTGGAGCTGGACCGGCAGGAGAATCGCGACGAGCGCACGGGCGGCGCCCTGGCTCCGCAGTGGTGGCGCCCCTTCAAGTACAGGCTCGCCGAGCTGCTGATCGACGAGCGCGACGGCTCCATCTACGGCGCCGTCCTCGAGTGGGACCGCCAGGCCGCGCTCTCCGACCTCATCCCGATCCGCCCGGCCGGCGCGCCAGCCGCCGTCGTGGCGCTGCGCGGCACGCTGCTCAGGGGCGCCACGTTCCGGCGCGACGTCACCGACGACCTCCGGTTCCTCGCGTGGGACAGCCTCAAGGGATCCGTCCGCTTCGCCGGCGCGCTCCAGGCGCTGCGCGCCGCCGCGGCGAGGCACGGCGCCGGGAGCGTGTGCGTGGGCGGGCACTCGCTCGGCGCCGGGTTCGCGCTCCAGGTCGGCAAGGCGCTCGCCAAGGAGCGCGTGTTCGTCGAGTGCCACGTCTTCAACCCGCCGTCGGTCTCGCTCGCCATGTCCCTCAAGGGGTTCGCCGAGTCGGCTGGTGAGCTATGGGGTCGCGTGAGGTCGTGGATCCCCTACGCGGGTGGTGGTGGTGGGGGAGAGAGCGAGGAGGCGAAGTCGGCGGCGGCGGCGGCGACGCTGGCGCGGACGGGGAGTACGATGGGGAAGTGGCTGCCGCACCTGTACATCAACACCAACGACTACATCTGCTGCTACTACAACGACGCGTCGAGCGGGACGGCGACCGTGGCGGCGGGAGGAGGGAGCGGGAGCGGGAAGGCGGCGGTGCGAGGGAGCGGTGGCGTGGCGAGGATGATGGTGGCGGCGAAGGGGCCGAGCAAGTTCCTGGACGCGCACGGGCTGAACCAGTGGTGGGCAGACGACGTCGAGCTGCAGGTGGCGCTCAACCACAGCAAGCTCATCGACCGCCAGCTCAGGTCGCTCTACGCCGCGCCGCCGGCCGCTGCAAGTTAGGCTTGGCGCAACAATTAATGCCACGGAAACCAGTGATGGTATGCTGCCTGAGTACTGGGCCTAACGCGCAACAATTAACGTGAAGATTACTTGCGCGTTTGTCAGAGCCTCAACCCTCAGGCTCACAGAAAGAGTGGTTTACAAAAAAAATATTATATGAGCCCTCAAATCTCTCTGAAACAAATAAAGTATTATCACAAAAATTGACTTTGATTATTTACATTCATAGAAAGAGTGGTTTAATTTGGACTAAGAAGAATATATGATCCTTCAAATCTCAATGAAACAAATATGTGGCTAAAAATCTAGCGCTGGAATTTATTTATTTTTTTTGTAACAAGTCTTACAATTGTAACTGTAATATTTTTTAGATAATGGATAAATTCGGCTTTGACTTCAAAAGAAGTTACAACCAATTATTACACAAATGATGCACACGGTAACAAAAATTATAACTGTAATATTATTATAATGTACTAACTAATACTATAATTCCAACTTTTCAATCACTTCTAGGCAACCTAATGACTATTACAGTTGTAAGTTACGTATAAGTTAAGTCTAACCACAATGTAATTACATTATAAATATATTACAATTATATTTGCAAGATTTTTTCTTCAAAATATTTTTAGGAAAACAAAAAATCAAGGGCGTGACTAGAAATTTGGGGCCACATTTTTTAGTGAAAATCTTTTGAATGTAATTTTAGTATAAATACAATATAATTACATTGTAATATCTCTGTAATTACATTAGAAGACATATGTAACTAGCACAGTCTATAGTTAACCGTCGAAGCAATCCGACTGCACTTATGCTCTGATTTTTTCCATGCACAACGGTTGCACGAATCTTCATGCTAATCCAACGGTGGAATATTTGACAGATTTTCTCAAAGAAATATGTCGTCAGAAATATAGCAGATCCGAAAAACAAAGCATTATCACAGTAATTTGAGTTTGATTATTCACATTTGGTCCAAACACAGAAGAACATTGTAACTGAACGGGACAAAAAATAAAAGAGAAACCGACTCCGCTGGGGATCGAACCCAGAATCTCTGGTTCCGTAGACCAGCGCCTTATCCATTGGGCCACGGAGTCGGTGATGTCTGCTTAGTAATACATATGTTACACACAGAGATATATACATCAGGCAAAATTGGTTATCGACGAATAACCACCCATGAAACTTGTGTCGATAAAAAAACTACCAGTTTATCACAAGAAAAAGATTGCTGGCTCTTCCATGAGCAAGAAACTGACTTATATATAGATTCTAATACAAAGTTCAGTTCTGTTAATATACAATTGATTCGCCCATCCAACTACTTGGGGTGAACCATCAAGAAAATCACCTAACGTTCACTGCTAATCGTAATCTGATTCCTCAGACAATTCACCGCTTTCCTGCATGAAAAAAAAACAAATTAAAATAAGAGCATGTAAGAGTTTCATTACTTCCTTTAAAAATAAGGTAAATATGATTGCATACAACAAGGTTGTCAAAATAAGATTCAATCATATGATTTCTTGACTTTACAATCCTAATTAAAGGGCTGGATTCTACTATTCTAGTAGGTAGAATATACTGTTTTTATGTGCGATTCTATGATTGCAATCCTGCTTAGAGAACTCCGATTCAGAATCAAGATCATGATTTTAACAACCTTGAGTGCATGGGAATAGGCATGAACACACTTGCAGTATATATGAAAAAATTACCTTTTTCTTGTTATAGTCAGCCAACGCCTTCTCATACTCTGCACGCTTCTCAGTCGCTAGATCATAATACTTCACCCTTTCCTGGTATAATGAACAGAAATGAAATTGTCGTCATCAGGATATGAGTCTAATGTCCAAGACAATGTGTAAAATGCAAAGTTAAGTTGTTCACATGTGTGATATGGCGTATTATATGTGCTTTCTAAACAACTTGTTTTTCATTCTCTATCAGCAAATTTAAAGTCAGAGGTCCTGCATAGTTGAAGTGTTCTATCCTAAAATGACAATTTGATATGATTTATAGACTGATTCTAATTATTAAAAACTACAAAATCGGTCTGTAAAATAATGAATGCAAAATTTAGTATAGTACAACTGAAACCCACATGTAGAAACTAGAAAGACATGAGCAATAACAGTGCTTTATCTTCTGACATAAACACACTAGTTTTCGAAAGGCCAAACGAAGAGCCTGGAAAATCAAAATAACATAATTTGCTCACCAGGTCCAAACTATGGTTTCTTTGAAAGGGACAGCACCAAACAAAATATCTGGTATTTAAAGCTTTAAGGTATCCATAGTTGATCATATGATATGTTCCGCAACAATAATACCTTCTTTCATTCTCCCTATTGCTAGGTATGGGTAATGGATACCAAAAGAGTTGTGACTACACTTAACATACAGATGTGCAACCACACCACTATTTAACTGAATAATAGGTGCAAAGCCTACAAAGTACATCTCAGGTTTCTGCAGTTGCAGTACAATGAGTACATGTTGTGTTCCTTTACATTTGAGCTTATTGACCAATGACCATGAAATTCCTACAGTTACGATCTATACCAATGCATTCCTCTAGCTTTTCCTTGGAATTGGTTATTCCCTAGACTTACTGACCTAATGATTGTGTGCTGGACCAATTAATTCAAGGAATTTTAGAATAAATAGAACTAGTCATCTAGGTTTGCACTACGCACATAAACGATGGACAAAAAAGAGCAGGTATGGCTCAAACATCCGTTTTTAAACATGGACATTAAAATCTTACAATACACTAAAGCAGGAACTTCTGTTTAATGGTTAAGAAAGAAAGGAGTTTATATTTCACTGCCATAGATTGTTCTAAAAATAAGTGATCTTCAAACAAAAGAGTAAGCCAAACTACATATCCACCCCCACATGTACAGATCTGCATCATCATCTTGTTTCTATCAACCATTTTACATAACCAAGAAGCAAAGTTTGATACATGGACGGTAGAATTCTATAGTGAGAGATTAAATTGAACATAGATATGTACCAACCTCAAATGCCAATGTATTCCATTTCTCACCACATGCCTTCCCTACCTGCAGCGTAAGATATATAGTTACATGACCATGTAGCTTAAAGCTTCAACATTAAATGATGGCAACTTACTTCCTGCATTGATTTAACACCTGGATTTTCTTCCTTGTAAGTTTTCCGAAAATCCTCCCTTCAGCACAACATAATGGCTTTTTAGTAATACATGGCTGGGTTCACAATACAAGAGATGAAACTAATGGAAGCGAAACGAATATAATATCTTTTGCATTTCTGTTAACCTAAAGTTATGTGAACACTTCAATGAAGCAAGCACTATGTTTCATGATGATAATCAGATGCAAAAGAAAGCATTAGATGTTGCCAATATTCACTATCAGTAGCTAAAACACTTTGTAACCATCGAAAGCATGACAAGTCAACATGTGCTTTTCATTCCAATGCAACTGTGTACTAGGTACAACAAGCAGACTGCCTCGACAAACTAGATAGGCTTGTTGAATGAGAGACATTGCATATGTTGAATGGAGAGCACTTTGATACTGAACAATTTACTGCTGCATGGTTTCAATTGACAACTCCCAAGATAGGACCACAAAATAACCTGCAACTGGCTTTAGGGCCAACTATCGAATTCCGACCAAGAACAGAGAAATCCTACATAATTTCACATGAAAACTCGACTAGCATCCCAACATTCCACAAACGTGGCGTTAAGCTAGCTTGCACAAGCTACGGCCGTACAAAATGAGTCTATTCATGGCTGCGAAACAGATCGAAAAATGCACCTAGATTGAGATACACTGTACAACTGTTAAATCTAGTAAGTTCTAAAATACACAAAATTTTCCTAATAGCCGTATTGTAAGCTTTCCAGGACAATGACCCATGAAGATTTGCTGCAGCATATTACCACTAAGCCACGACTCAGTTCGAAGGTACTTAATAAGAGCTGCTAAACAAGTATCTAGTTCGTGCAAGAAAAAATATCAATCAAAAATAAAATTAAACCCCGGAAACACCGGAACCAATCGCTTCGGTGCCAGAGCAGTCACAGTACCGCATACGAATGACAGAACAGGAAAATCCGAACAAAGAGGAGAAGGAACCAGAGACAGCGGTGGCGAGCAGCACCCACATGTAGTAGAAGAAGGCGGTAGGGGGCTTCTTAGGGCGGCGCGGGTCGACGAGGGGCTGCCCCTTCTTCCGGGACGGCTGCTGCTGCTGCTGCGGCGGCGGCGGCGGCGGCTTGGGGCTCGGCTTGATGGGCGGCAGCCGCACCGTCTTGAGCGGCTTCGGCGCCGTCTGCGACCTCGTCTTCATCCCTCGGCCCCTCCTCTCACGGCTGGGCACTAGGGTTTAGTATACGCGAGGGTTTAGACCCGAGCAGCCGTAGCCGGAAGAGCTAGCGCGCAGTAGGTTTGCAGCCGGCGAGGGGAAGGAGACGCAGCGAAGCGGAGAGGAGAGAGTAGGCTAGACTAGGCCGGTCGAGACCTCGATATCTTGTGGGCCGGAGGTCTCTTGGCCCAATAGATACGGGCTTTTGGCTCATGGAGACTCCAAGGTTCTCCGGTTGCTTGTACGCGCTGTGCTGGTTTTGGTTGGATTAGTACCACCTCGGTAGTTGAGGGAGATGGTTGGGGTTGCGTTGGGTATAAAAGCTGGTAGTGGGCTAGCGGAAGAGGTATCTTTGCGCTTGGGGCAATGACGCAGCTAGTGAGGTAATACCGAGGCGCGTCAATTGCTGGTTGAAAACTATTTCCAAACCCCCTCTTTGGCCCGCAAGGGCCACTGAGAATTTCTGGAAGGGCTCCTTCTCTTCGGGGAGGGTAAAGCCCTACAAATCTTAACAAAAAAAATGTTTGCAGCCCTTTTAGGATGTGTAGAACAAAATAGCCATGTGCGCCTATATTTTGCTGACTTGTTGTTGCAATTGACCTGTCATTTTAAGAGGGGTGCTTATAATAAGCCAACCTAAATAAGCTCCAAATAAGTCTTTAGTTCCAATTCCCAAACAGTGGGCTTATTTTTAGCAGCCCATAAGCACCCTTAAGATGTGCTTTTTTTTGCAAATGGCGGGAACAACAGTGGATTTGATGGGCTTATTTTAAATACACATATCTAAATAGGTTTGAGGATTATTTTAAGCCACTTAAAGTATGAGGCTTGTTGGATTAAAATAAGCCTCTAGTTCCTAAACTGGGTCTAAGTCAATCCAGAGCGTCTTGCGTCTTAATAAAGAGTAATTAGTAAAGAGTAAGTAGTGACTTTTTTTAAAAAAAAATTGATCAACCTATAAATTTTTTAATAACATGGAATACGTTTAATCAAATATTCAGTAGTAGTGTGCTTATCAGCCCTAGCGAATTGAGCTTCATTCGTTTTTAATTGTGATGGAATATGTCCACCTAGGTATTTTATCTATTTTTTAATTGTGACGTCCTGATGGGATATGCTCATCTAGATTTAAGGAGAAGACACACTGGTTGGCGACGGGATATGCTCATCTAGATTTAAGGAGAAGACGCACTGGTTGGCGACGAGAATGGTGCCTTCTTATCTTAAGATATGCCGTCTTAATTTTTTTGGTGTGCTCATCACATGTATACTAGCATTTTGCGGGTGTTTCAAAAAGGAAGAGATTAGTCTAGATTTAGTCTTACCTTTTAAACTACTAAAGATAGGAATATAAAGTTACAGCCCTAAAATTTTTTTGTTGCTTTCATCACGTGCCACAACTTATATATATGTCGATCGGCCAATTGGCCATTTTAATTGGCCAATTTTAAAGGTATAATTTTAATGAAAGGTGATATACATAAAGGCTAAATGGTAACTTGGCAAATACTTCTATGTGTCATTTGGAGTAATATGTCAAAAATAACCAAGAGCTATAGAACATGATTTCATTCTAACGGACCCTTGCTCTCTTCTTCTCTCCTCTCTCCTCTTCCGTTGAGCAGTGTCGCGTCCTCCTTCTCTCTCCCTCGACTCCTTGTCCAGGGCTCCAACGAGGAAGGACATGGCATGAGCGAGGGGTGCGAGGTTATTCTAGTAAAAATGCTGCTCCGATGATGCTTTCAGTTAAAAGGTGAGGCTCCGGTGAGGCGGTGCTATGGCTGGGTGTGGTCTCTGATGGTGCGTCGGCTCTGGTAAGGCAAGTCACGACGGTGCCCAAAAAAACAAGGATGAAGTCCGTCCTAAAGTCACACTCTAATAATAATAATAATGAAAAACCAGAGCGATAGTGGTTTTTTAAGAATGAGACGACTTGGGCAGGTAGTTAGTCAATGGCCTGCGCAACTGCTCAGAAATATATGAGCTACTGGGGGGAGTGGGGTGGGGTTCTTCCGTCCTTACGCGGTTAGCACACTGCCTGGACGCGGCGGGACTGCGCAGGTCAACTCGGCAAACGCAAGGCCCAACATGGCATTCGGGCCAATCCAGCTACCAGGACAGGTACACATGGTACTATCATCCTTTTACTTTTTGTTAATTGCTGATCGGGAAAAAAATGCAGGCTCTAACAGAAGAAACTACCTTGTAACTTTCAATACTCCAAAAATAAACAAATAATAATGCCATGTCGTCTTCTCCGAAATCTACACACATGTTACTTCCGAATGCTGAGATCTGTATATAAATAAGGTCTGCATTGCCCAAGCAACAGATCCAGAACCTGGAAAGACAAAACAAAGAAGAAAGATTCTTCCGTTATCTAAACGAAAGAAAAGACGATCTTAGAGTGACGGACGACAAGCCAAGAGTGCCCGTCGTTCCCTAAGTTCCCTAAGCTGCATTGGAGAAAACTAGTGTAGATTTTTTTTTTCTTTTTGAAGCCTAGCTCGTTTAGATCGATCGAGCCATGCATAGAGGAGATGAGGGATCGGTGCCGGCCTCGTCAGCAACAGGCGCGCGAGCTGATCCGCCGGTGTGCACTCCGTTCCCGACGATACGGTCGCATGGTGCCAGCGTGGCGAGGTCGCACGCCTACGACTGGCTCGCGCTGCTCCTCCTCGTCGCCGTCGAAGGCCTCCTCAACGCCATCGAGCCGTTCCATCGGTTCGTCGGCGCCGGCATGATGACCGATCTCAGATACCCCTTGAAGACCAACACCGTCCCCCTCTGGGCCGTCCCGGTGCGGAGTAATTACTCTTGCCGATTTGGCAACATTCTCTTCATGTGATTTAATCAAGATTAGGCCTTAATTTGCCCTAAATGCGCAGATATATGCTGTCATTGGACCCATCATTGTCTTCACCATCATCTACGTCAGGAGGAGGAATGTCTACGATCTGCACCATGCTGTATTAGGTGATTAATCTTCCATAGCCAGTTGTTCTTCAGTGCCATGAATTGAAATATACGGAGTATATCCCCTTTTTGCATTGTTGTGACGGCACATAATTACCAGGCATTCTGTTTTCCGTGCTGATTACCGGCGTCATCACCGATGCGATCAAGGACGCCGTCGGCCGCCCGCGGCCTAACTTCTTCTGGCGCTGCTTCCCCGACGGAATCGCGGTAACAAACTCTCAGTTTAACCCTGAAACCTCTCCCGATTTTACGCCCAAGAGCACCTAATTTATCGTGCGATCCACCTGTGACGACCAGGTGTTCGACAACGTGACAACGGGAGTCATCTGCCACGGCGACGCGAGCGTGATCAAGGAGGGACACAAGAGCTTCCCGAGCGGCCACACCTCATGTCAGTCAATCGATCTCACTCTCTCATATAACAAGCAGCTAACCAACCGGCTAAACAATCGTTCTTCTGAACTAGATTTAGTGTGTCAGTAACATAATATAGTGACCACAAAAGGGTATCATTGGTGTGTTCCTGATCGATGTGTTATGTTGAGGCAGGGTCTTTCGCCGGTCTGGGGTTCCTGTCGTGGTACCTCGCCGGGAAGATCACCGTGTTCGACAGGCGAGGGCACGTCGCCAAGCTGTGCATCGTCCTTGCGCCTCTGCTCGTGGCGGCGATGGTCGCCATCTCGAGGGTGGACGACTACTGGCACCACTGGCAAGACGTGTGCACGGGAGGAATCCTTGGTACGTATCGTATCACTTTGTACAGTTTACATGGCTACATGCTTGGTGAAGTTGCACCTGATCGAAATCGCTGTCTTGAGCTATATATCTCTTTCTCGGCTGCTAATGGTCAGTGTTCGTTTGCAGGATTGGTGGTTGCCTCTGTTTGCTACCTTCAGTTCTTCCCAGCCCCTTCAGATGACAAAGGTGTGTTTTGCTTTCTCCCTTTGTTTCTCTCTTTTCCGTTTTTATCTTTTTCTTGACATGAGGTCCAGCTAGAGAATCCAAATCCCAGCGGTGACCGGGTGGTTATAATTATCACTCGTGAGCCAACAATCGGTATACATAAACCACACAGATAAATTTTGAATTTGAAATCATATTAATTGAGAAAGGAGACATCATCAATAGGGAAAATGGAAAATATAAAACAACAGTCACATCTTTGTCGTTACAGTAGATCGCAACATAAATCGAAGGGGCTTCATAGTCATTTCTAACTCCCCTAGGTCTCAAGGTGGCCTGATCTATGTAAGCTTAGGCCCTAGGGGTTGCTGGATCCGGCACCTTTAGGCCAAGGGCCTAGGGACGGAGCGACAGTACTTTCATCAGGGTCAGGTGCCCGCGATGATCTCCGGTGAAATACATAGATAAATTATTTAGGCAATAAATATAATACCACGTAGCAATCAAAATTATTAATTTGACACCGATAACAATTTCTAGCTTCACCCCTGCAAGGGCCTTTACAACTAAACTTACTTTAAACATAAACAGTTCTGGATCGTATAAAAATTTCTTGAAATGCCCCAGATACACATTTGAAAACAAAAATAAAGGTATATTCAATGCAAAGAAGAAGACAAAAACGGTGCCACTTGCCACCACGTCTCAATGTATCCGAGTTATTTCCACCAACCACTATAAGTGACCGCCTGCATCACATATTGTGGGAAAACAAAGGCTAGATCTAACTTCCTATGGGCTTAAGGCGGCTAGATCTATGTAAACCTGGGGTCACTAGATCTGATCATTTGAACGAGTTGTAGCTCGTTGGGTGTGTAGGGAAAGACATGCCGTAAGATGAAAGGTGAAAACGGGGTTCAAGTCTTGACAGCTAGAGAGAAAATGGACAAGTTGTCGGGTGCCGGGGAGAGAAGGAGACGAGAGAGTGACATTGTTGGAAAAAGGGGGGTTGTAGCAAAGATAAATTTGGGGAAGGAGAGTGTCAAGAAAGATGAGTGTAAAGGGAGAAGAAGAAAATGGTGCATTGGGGTACATGGTTCAAAGAAGAGCGACTATGATCTTGATTATATATGGACTCTGCGAAAATAATTGATCTACTAAATTAGATGTGTCGCATGTTAGGATTGATCGTATTTTGATCCACTTATGATGCCTTGATATTTTTTACAAGGCATGTGAAAAAGGTACAAGGGTTTTGTTCTGATATTTATTTCTTCAAACTTAAAATTGTTCATAGTTGGAAACCAGTGTAACCAGCTAGTTACCATCCACCGTTTTTTAACTTAAAATTCGGATTCAAAACTTCTCTCCACTAGCAAGCGGTTTAGGGCTGATATTCGAAACCTTGCATTAACTAGTGGTTGGCCGGTTGCACCAAAACATGGCAGGGTTCTGGCCTCATGCGCACTTCAGGTACATTGCTGAGAGGCAAAACGAGAGCCAAACGCGGCGTGCTACGGAACTACTTGAGGCCATGGAAGCCGGTGGGGGAGGGCAATGAACGAGGGCAACTCCTTGAGGCACCAAAAGTAATTGTTGTTAGTTTGTGAATATTTGTCTGTCTAACGATATAGACTAACTTGAGTACAGACTAACTCGATTACTGACAGTGTCCAATATGGCGGATGTGTTTATGTCCCACAACATAAATGTAATGTTTGTACATATGTACTACTTCAGCTTTAGAGTGTAAAAGTGTATATAATTTGTTCTCACTGTCGAAAATAAAAATGCTTCGTCTCTGTCTAAAATTATCATGGGGAGGAACAAGCTCCAGGCAAAGGCCTAGACTGATCCAACCTATTTTGGCCCACATTGAAACTTACTGTTGTGAAAATATATTCAAGCACACTTTTAACTCTAAGCCCAGGCAGAGGCCCAAATTGCTGGGAGCTTAGATTCTACGCACTGATTTTTCATGTCCATTGTATTGCATGCATAATTGGGAGTGGAACTTTATGGTCATTGAGTAGATAGAGTACACTGAGCCAGAGGTACTAAAAAGATGGCAGTGTAAAATTTGGTTTACACTAGAAAGATGGTAACATCTTGTACCTCTACAACTGTAAAGTCACTCTCTTTTTAATTAAACTCAATTGTTCAAGAGCATTTCTGTCAGTTAACACCTTAAAGACACTGTCTTTGAAACAAAAGTACCTTAAATTTTGGCCAAGGTGTGGTATTTTCGGAGGCACTGCATATAGTTTGAGTTAACTGTCCGTCACCGAATATGCAGTTATGTCCCCTAAAAAATTACAGCTATGCATGGTACCAAAGTTCTGAAATCAATTGAGCAATCCACATCCGTAATGCACTCCCTTTACAGCGACGTAAAGGATCGATCGCTGTAATCCATGCTACTTTCAGCGCGCGTTCTTATTTTCAACATGTATGCACGCTCGCTATTTTCACCGGCCCCTCACAAAATACTGCAGCGGAGGTGGATAAGGTGGTCTCCTTCTGGTCGCTACGACTACGAAGATGCCGTCTATGGTCGAGCCGTAGCAGATTAAGTTCTTCTCTTCTCCTTCCAAGATATTCAGGTGGTGTGATGTGGACTGTACAGACGTACAGTGGATGCTTGGATAGTATCTTAAACGTGCTTGCTGCACAGGATATTTCGTGATGTCGTCACAGTATGTTGCCAAGGAAAGCGACGCCGCTTGTAGCCTGTATATCTTACCAAATGGTAAAAGGCCAGTTTGGATAGGGCGCTACTTCCTCAAGTTGAGGTAGAACCCAACAAGTCACAAATATCGACATTGAGAAAAGCCATGCGCTTTTGTTGCTTACTGGCACTGGCGCTGCCGATCGTGCGATGAGCCAAACTCCCAAACCACTACAGTAACTTTAGAAACAGCGAAATCGATGAAGACAAGAGGGAAGACAGGGAAATGATAATTCCTAGCAAGTAGCGGCGGCGTCCACGCTTGCTCCAACATGACAGAGTAGGGAATAAGGAAAACATCAGCGGTAATCCTTTTTCTCCCTGGAAACTATATAGACGGCCGGAGACGCGGATATATACACGTTCATATTAACTCATATAAATACATAAAACATCATACCTATATGAATATTTTCAAAGACAGAACAATCATATCTTAACATTGACAAACTTGACACAAATGTCTCGCTATCGAGGGATCCATCATCTATTACTAGAAGAAAATTTAACCATAATGTGAACATCCGCATTAAGTAGGACTTAAAACCAGATCATAAGTTTCTAGGCCTGGCTGAATACATAATCAATAACCAAGGCGTCGTTGCAGCGGCAGCGGAGGAACCCATGCTGTGGCGCCAGGCGGGAGCCAAGTTCTAGCTCTCCTTATTATTCTTCTGGTCGCAAAATGTATTGCGAGATATCGCCTTAGTCACCTGTAATTTTCTTTTTTCTCTTTATCTTTTTTTTTAAAGTGTCTGTACTTGGCCCATGGGCTAACTCTCAATCTTAATACAAAAGATACACGAAAGGTATTCCCGAAAAAAATTGAGCTAAGTTTAGTTCACAACACCAGGCTCTATTTTAATCCAGTGAAGATACATAACCTTGTTTTTTTCAAAAGGAAAACATCGTTTCCATTAACTGATCGGCGCAGCTAACATACCCTTGTTTTATTTTGTATGCTATTCAGATAATACCCGGATGTTTTTAAGTTTTTGATGTTTATTTTACAAATAGACTAGCACCAGCACCTGTCGTTCCACTTATAAGCAATACTACCAATTTTAATTTACGGGTGAGGAAATAAAAAATTGTGGATGTGTATGCAAATTTCATCATCTTATTTGGCTTTTTCGAAATATGTATATTAATTTCGATTTCATATATTTGTTGAGTAATATATATCTCGTTCAATTCCACGGGTTAAAAATATTTTCCTCACTAAGCAATTGATTCTCACAATATATGGTATTTATCCGCGACAAATTCTTCGTGTTCCATGCCTAAATAGCAGAGTAAGGGTCATGACCTCTTCTATAGCTTTTCTTGAACGTAGTAATCTAAAGACACAGGAGTTGAAAAACTAAACATTAAACATGACATGCCTTGTTGAAGCCATGAGCAATAAAACCACATGAATA
Source organism: Leersia perrieri (assembly GCA_000325765.3). Lineage (NCBI taxonomy): Eukaryota > Viridiplantae > Streptophyta > Magnoliopsida > Poales > Poaceae > Leersia > Leersia perrieri. Next base: position 19,491,793 of record CM002476.1, on the reverse strand, counting down.
CACAAAAGAAAAGTATAAGAAATTTAATTTTATATTGATTTATTAGAGAGAAGAAGAGAGAATGTGTGTTACAACTCAAGCTTCGCCTACACTAGAGTGTCTTCGACACAGGCAAAAATCGTTTTCTTAAATGAGCTGCACAAGACAGTGTGGAGTATAGGATTTAGGGTCGGCTGATCATCTTGTTAGTCATACAGGGCTTTAAATGCTATTTATTTATCATCTAAAAACAGGAGGAAAATCCTACATATGAATTTCCATTAAACCAATTCTACGTATTGTACGATTTTTCCCAGTGGTTTTTTACCTCTTAATCGAAATTCACCGTTAATATCTCTATAAATTTTTCTTTGATTTCAGAAAAGCCCTAGGGTGAAGAGGTAACCACCATCCACCGTGTAGCAGCCCAAGCTCATCTGTGAACGTACAAGGACCACGGTACGGCGACTTCGTCGTCCGCCACGGCGGCAAGGGTCCAGAGGAGTCTAGAGACTCGGAGCTCGGAGGCATCGATCAATTCTCCTGATCAGTTGGGCCGTCGCATCCAAGAACACGTATGTACGTGCACGCGGCAAACACCAACCCAACTAAGGCGAGCGAGCGATCGATCGATCGATTAATGTAACTTGATCTCAGTTCATACGGCATCTTTATACAACAAGACTTGAACTAATCTTGCAAAAAAAAACAATTACAAACATGATCATCTCATGGTTAAACACGACCAGAATTGTGCTTGATCGATTAGTTAATTAGCCCCTAAATCTGGCAGCCGCAGCAGCAGAAGAAGCAGGAGAGCGCGAGGCCGAGCACGACGGCCTCCACCACGTACATCACCCGGAACGCCACGGCGTCCGCCACCGCCGCCGCACACCCGCCGCCGCCCATCCCCCCCGCCGGCTTCTTCCACCGCAGCGACCGCGACAGCCCGGCCATCAGCCTCGACGACGACGACGACGACCCGGCCTGAAGCTTCGTCCACCACCGCTGCCGCTGCTGCTGCACCTGCACGCACTCCCGCGGCAGCATCATCCGCCTAAGCCACCCTCCTCCTCTCCTCCGCGGCTTCGGCTTCTGATCCGCCCCAATCTCCGCGTGATGCGGCTCGACGCCCACCGGCGAGTAGTGCCCTCCACGCCTCGTTGTTGGCATCGTCGTCGCCGTCATCATCCGCTTCACCCACCCTCCTCTCGTCGCCGACTTGACCTCAGCCGCGGAAGCAGCAGGCGGTGGTATTTCCATCTCGGCCTCGAGGACGCCCATGGCCGCCATGGCGGGAGAGAGAGAGCAGAAGAAGGGGACGAGACGAGAGTCCGAGACGAGCGGGTTAATTGGTTGGAAACCGAGCATATAAAGGATACGAAACCGGCGCGACGAGATGGGATTTTCGAGCCTTCTTGCTGTCGAAGGCTGCTGCTACAACTCACGGTCAGCTGTCAGGGTCGTTGCCGGTTTGATCTGCAAACTAAAAAGCTAAATATCCGTGTAAACAAACAATACGGGGTATTTAATTAGGATTCGTGTTAGTATAAATCTCCGAGACTTAAACTAATTGCGCTAGAAGTATAGATTCTAGAAGCATGTTGTGGTTTTAGGTGTTCAATCGGTTGCTGAGTATACACCGAATTGGACTCTGTTTCTGTACGGCTGGAGCCCTTCTGGCCGTGACAGCAGTGTGTTCGTGCAGGCCTGCATTACGATGCTACCGGTAACCTAATTTCTGTCTCTCTAATCCTTCTCGCTGTATATATGAAATTATGAATTAATCTCTTTCATAATTTGGTGCTGGTTCGGATCTGTCCCGGCTCGTTGTCGGGTTCGACGGATGGAATGGTTTGGTCAAAAGAGACGAGTGGTTTGGTAGCCTCGAGCCGCGATCATACCCGCCAGTTAAGGGGCAGTTGCTCCGGAAATTCTCAGTCGCCTCCAAATTTAAAAGATTTCTTTTGAGATATTCACGATTTCCGCCCAAAATTCAGCGTTCCGAACGAGGTCCAAGAGATTATGAAGGACAAAACAATCCACTATTCCACTCATATCACAAGCAGTTGCAGCATAAAGCCAAAGACATCTGCAGCCGAGTTAGAGGTGCGACGGCAATCAGTCCAGCTTGTATCACACACATGCCTGCACGCACGTCTCGCTATCAGTCGCTCAACTGGCCATTTCCATTCCGTCCATAAGATGCATGCTCCGGCGCTCCGCTGGCCCATCTAGAATTCCTGAAGACACGATGATATATACACCAAAGCACGGCCGGTGTCGATCGTTATTCGTTGATAGCGATTAATGTTCGAGCAGCTGGAGCAAATGACTCAGACGTAACTACATGTGGTACAGCTAAACGTGACAGCGATTCGTGCGATCTATCTCTAGAGGTTGGACAGTTGGGTTCTTCCATCTGGTACGTATGGAGGTCAAATCTTTCTGCGTATCAGGTGACTTTTGTATGTGTAAGTAGTGCCACAATGCACTTACATTAGAACCGCTTAGTGGCCGCAAGTTTTTTTTTTAAGCACTGCTACACGTGCTTAAAAATTTTAACAAAGCTCCCCTCAAAAAAAATTTAACAAAGATCTTACTAGCAAAGTTCTGAATTATTCGATTTAAATTTTAAAAAGTCCAAATTTGCTCTCAACATACCACATCAACACTTGTCTCACATGGACACATGATCTTGCATGGTATTGAAAATAGCCCTCGTCTCTAATTCTACCTTGTTTGATTTCATTCGCCTGTCAGTTTTTTAAAGGTATGGCTACAAAGTACAAACACATGTCCATATTTGGTGGTGATACTTAATAAAATAGTGCAAAACATGTATTCATGTTTCATGAGATAGAGACATCAGATGCAAATGTTCAACACTTCAACCGAAGCATATATGCGCAGGCTTGAAACGGCCCATCGGATTGAGTTCTGCTGAAGTTATTATATGTACTATAACTTTGACAGTCGGATGTGTTCATTGTCGTCCGATTGGAGCAATCAACAGCAGAGATTCGATGTGCAAGACGTGAGACAAAAGGAGCTACAATATTGCTACAGTATCCACATGCTACAGTGGGCGGGTCAACATTGCTCCTTTCCTATCCGAACCGGTTTCATTTGATCCAACGGTTATAGTAGGACTGCTAAAGTTACAGTCCTTTCTAACTTCACCGAATCCCAATCTCGGCCCGTCGGTTGTCCTACAGAGCTCTTAGCTGCAATCTCTTGATCAGTTTAAGGCCATTTGCAATAGAAGTGATTCTTAAATAGATGCTTATGTGGAAGCGTATATACTAGAACTTTAATCTCCAATGAAAGCATTTGTTTAGATATTCATAATTTTTTTAACCTTTCACGATTAGCTCGAAGCACTAAATGCTTGGCGAAGCAGCGACTACTGCATGTTTTTTTCCGGCGTCGAAAAAAATCATTAAACTTCTCCTGGCACCCACCTAAGCGTATGATTGAACATGGCCTAAGCAAACTTGAGTTAAAACTAGAGACTATCTTGGTAAAGAAAACTCTACCTCAAGTTAATAAGATTTGTGTGAGAACAATAACCTTATCTTTTTCTCTCTCCTCTCTCGTACACAACTCCCCACTTGCCTTTAGAACTGTCTCTGGCCAAAGCTGGTGAGGCCCCACCAACCGTTCTCCTTTCCCTCTCTCGTCCTACCGCTCCTCACCAAAACTAGGCGGCGACGAGGGCATACGCCCCATTGCTTTTTTTTTTGTCTCCCGAGTTTCCCGCCATCCTAACCACTCTTATTTGCTCGAACACCCTTGTCGTTAATGCCGCCCTTTGCCCTCCTCCAGCCCTGCGCCACTACGACTATGTTAACATTACAATCCTCTTCCTGTTGCCCTGTAATCGATAGCATGACCATCAGCTCTCCGTCCACGGTTATCCTATGAGCCAGCATATTAACCACCCTCTTCCAGCTTTATCACTTTCCTAATCTCCTATCCCGACCTTAACGCTAAATATTAATCGATAAGTTGATCCACCAGAAAAGTTGGGGTAGCACCAGCGTTGGTGAAGATGAGTTGCATGCTAGATCTAGAGGCGAAGAAGCCCATCACAAAATTTGGTGAGGGTCTGAAAAAATATTTAGAAGAAATATCTCCTAACATATTTCAACAAATATGTTAACTAACCAATTTTATATTGGTGACCGGTGAACATCATGTGGTCCAAGTTGATTAAACCAGCCAATTTTAACTAGCAACATGCCCCTATGTAATGGGTGAGACCTATACGATTTAGAACGAGCTAGGAAGCCGACCTCACTCAATAAAGGGTGACCGGGAGGGTGAATTGAGAATAAAACATTGGATTCAGCGGTGATTACACATCGACATAGGCGTTATGCATACGTATAAGAGTAAGATCAATAGTAGAGTTGATTGCTTACTCCAAAAATTAAAATATTAATTAGAGCCAACCTAATAGTCCATTCATATAATAGTTGGCTATATATTGATACCATATCATTACTACATGCCCCACACCTCTCTTATAAATTTTCTTAGAGCTTGTACTGCAGCTAACTCCAAACCTAGAGCTCACTTCTTCTCTTTTCCTCTTCTCTCTTCCCCAACTAAGCACAAAATGTTTTTGAAACCAGCTTAAATTAGCTACTGTACCTGCTCTAAAGAGTGACAAAGGGGAGGGACTTTGATTTTATGCAGTAGTCTAGCAGATACAAGACCTAACTAGCTATCAGATCTTCCGCTTTTAGTAATCCTATCTTTTAATTTTGTCTACTATATGCTTCCTATTTCCTTTTCGCGAGCACAATTTGTTTACATTTCGAATCTTTTTTATTCCAGGTAGACGAGACGCGGAGTGTAAGGAGACAGTTAGCTGATACTGATAGCTGCATCAGCCGGTCCGGCCTGGCAACCACCTACCTGGAACAGCCAGGTCGTTCACTCGGACCGCTGGAGTCAATGCATCCGGAAGCAAAACATTTTCAGACCAATGCGAGCGGTACTGATAAATGCAAGTTGCCATTTCAGAAAAAATCTCAAAAAAGAAAAACAATTTGAACGCCCGACTCGAATCTTGGGCGAAGTCGTGAAAATTCTCAGAATTTCCGACCGACCGGGTCAAATTAGACGTGCGCTTAACGTTCGTCTTCCCTCGTGGGCTAACCATCGTCCATCTACTGGCTGACAAGATGCGCTTTTGGCACTGGAAACTTCAGGTTGGACGAACAGCAAAAGACGACATGTCTTTCAGAGAAGCACGCGCAGAGCATCGAATCAGTTGATCTACTAAGCACACGAATCAGTTGAGCTAGTAAGCACAGCTCCTGGTTCAGTGCAATCTCGACTGGCAATACATGTATCTGCATGTCGGTGGCCGGTGATAGGAATTCAACGAGTGTAGGAGATTTGTATAGCTGTGTCGTGTCACTCACCGGCTATTGCAACTGAGCGAAACCAACGGGCAGAATGCGGTGGGCAACTATGTACACGCATCAATCTGAATAGCAAAAGCATGCAATCAGTTGGCCAATGTGCCAATCGAATATATGCACTGCCTTACAGGTCGATCACGCGCAGGCCGGTCTCTGCGATTCCTCTGCAGCCTGCAGGAGAAGAGGAGATCATACTAAAACTTTTGTTCGTCCCGTCTCTTTCTTGGGTTATTCTCCATCTTTGATTATTTGTTTTGCAGATGGATATGCCTACGTTACGTTTCTTTTGATTCTCCTTTGGGCTTATTGAGTGTGTCGTGTTGGCTCGTTTAATAGAACAAGTTGTCCAGCCCACTAGCCCAAATTGGGAGATATGTGTACCATGGCCCGTACTAACGCGAGAGTTGCAGCCTTCAAATGATCAGTTGCTTAATACTGTAAACCGGAAGAATTTAAGCTCACCCAGCATGCATCTATGGCCTGGTCTTGTTATTTTTTATTTTTTTTCTGTTCACTGTCTATGAACGAGAAGCTCAAATATGGAACTGCAATGTTCCAAAATATAAGCTTTGTAGCTAAAGACGTGGAAAATCACGAAAATAATAAGAGTTTTGTTTTTTTCGTTGCATGCACAATTTCTTTAATTAGAGAATTGGAAAATGTGTTTTTGCCACATTTTAAACTTTTTTTTCTGGTGACTGATTGTGTGTATATATAGTGGTTAGTGGCAGGGGCGGATTCAGGAACTGAAAATAGAGGGAGTTTAGAGTTCCTCTTCTATTCTTCCGATCTCTTGACTCTTATGTATAGCGAAATTTTTAAGGGGGGGCTTCGGAGGGCTTCCATTGATTCGCTGGGTGTAGGGGGGACTCGATCCCCCTCTGCACCCACGTTGAATCCGCCCCTGGTTAGTGGATGTAATAACTGTTACATATTTGCATTCTGCCACCTGCCTGTGCACGCTTCCGAGGCTGTTATGCGTCTACAAGGCAACACAATAGCATCGGTTTTATGAATGCGGAGTAGAAACATTATGTCTTTTAAATCTAGATTTTTTTTGTGCGGAGAGAGTATAGTGAAGTAGATCCATATGTAGTAACCTAAAATCATAACTTAAGGCAAAACAATCTCGTTTTCACGTTGACCTGCGAAGAGTGCGAAACCGGTTCATACCATTTCAAAATGCATGCCACCTTTGTGACCTTGATGGTTCGAGGGGGCCATTGCCCACGCGCAACTGGTACCCCGGACCCACAACACCGACATATATCATATGTATTATGCGTTGAATACGATATGTTGGATCAAATACAACTTATTTTTTTACTTTTTCATACACATATGCATTGTATACTACACATAGTCATTTGCTTTTAAAAATATTTGGGTATTCACTTGACTACCCATGTCACAATAGTAGGCCCGTCCATGCTGTGCACGCTTCCGAGGCTGTTATGCGTCTACGAGGCAACACACTAGCATTGTTTTTATGGATACGGAGTAGAAACACTATGTCTAAATTCAAACCCAGGATTATATTTTTTTTTTACGAAGGAAGTATAGTGAAGTAGACCCACATGTCAGTAACCTAAAATCATGACTTAAGGCAAAACGATCTCGTTTCCACGTTGACCTCCGAAGAGTGCGAAACCGATTCATACCAAAATGCATGCCACCTTTGTGCACTGGCTGCACATGAGCCACCACAACTTGCTTCAAGAAAGATTAGGTTCTTCTCTAAAAAAAAATGCTTCTCGCGCTTCGATCGCCACAAAGAACAACACTAACTAAACAAACCCGTGAAAGTACGACGCAAACACTAAAATACACGGGCATTTGACTTCGCTCTCGCTTCGATCGCCATACCCAATCCCGTTGCCCATGACCACCATCAGAAAAGTGGAGTACTTATGTACAATATAAAAACAAAAGTAGCAGGTCCGGAAGCCTCACCCGCGACGCAAGCCGTGAGGTACGTGCCGATCTGACGCTTCGAGGAGATATTCTCCATGACAGACGCCGACGCGGAAGGAACCGAACAAAATGATGGGAGACCACCACGAATCACGCCGTAGGGCACCAACTCAGAGGCGGCACAGCCGCGCAGGCAGAGCATGCAGACGCAGACGCAGACAGACATCTTTCCTCACCTCCCCCGCGCTCTCTTTTTGTAATCTTCCCGGTGCAAAGCACATCAATTCCCTGCCCAAAGAATCCAAGATGAACAGGGCGTTGACACCGTCTTCCCTCCCCCTGATCTGCATCGTGGCTGGCTGTGGGGCTCATCAGCACATGCACGCACGGCGTCGCGCTGGACCGGCCGGGACGCGTTTTCGTCTAGGTTGCGCGCTGCTGTGTTCTTCGTGTGAAACGGGATTTGGCTGGCCGGGGTGCTCTCCCTGGCTTGACCGGCGGCGGCTGAGACCGACACTGTTTGGTTGGTTGGTGCACAACAGGTGGGGATCGCAGGGATTTTCACGTAGGCCCGGGCCCCGTCGTGCCGGCAACGTCGAGACGCCCCTGACCGATCGATCGGCCGCTTTTGGCCCGACGACGGTTTAGGCCTTGTTAAGTAAATTTTTCCTTTCAATACGTACATAGCATTAAATCTAGATTAAAAAGAAAATCAATTGTCGCCTAATTAATCTATAATTAGTCATAAGTATAACAGTAACCCACATGTTTTAGAAACTAAACAAACCCTTACATGCCAGCGGACAATGAAAATGTACTCAGGTAATTATTTATGTGCCCCTAGATGCCTGTTTCTGAACACAGGTGTTTTCAATTTTTTAACATGATCCTACTACTCCAGACGTTTCAGACATGCCTAGGACACAGTTTTGAGTGACATATATATATAAAGGATATTCCAAGACCTTGTACAGAATCGACACGGTTTAAGAAAGGAAAATCAACATGCCAAAAAGAAACGTTTTTAGATATCTGTCCCCAGCTTAAAACATTGATCTCTCACTTTCATGCCCTCTCTAAAATCTCTCCCTTTCCTAGCTAAGCACACAGGTAATCATTGGAGGGCCCCCGTAGTGGAGAAGTGTGAACAGAGTTGCATGATACTTTTGTGGGAAGATTCTTTGCGACCCCAGAAAGAGCGAAAGGGAATAAAATACAGTGTGCTTTACGTGTAAAATATTTGTGCTCCTCCTCGATACACCCAGCAGATCAGGAAGGCGAGTCAAAGGGAGCCCAACAACATGTAGTATTCGGGAATAAACACCATTCACCTGCGACGCATATAAAACTCTACAGGGTCAGTGCTCAGTCCACTCCCCTTAACGATCTTTGACAAATGCTCCTACGCAATTAAGTATTTCAGCTTAATTTTCACATGTATGTTCAGGGTAGAGTGCTAGAGAAGAATTTGGCAACCACAATTGCATTGATTCTATTCTCAAGTATTTATACAAGTACATTGTCGTAACCAAATTATATATATCAGCAACCTATATGGCAGCCAATCTTGTTCATCACAGGCGCACGAAGCACATCCAGTTAGATGTACACTTCGTCGAGCACAAGAAATCTGATACCATGTAGAGAGCTAGAGAAGAATTGGATAACTACACTTGCATCGATTGTATTCTCAAGTATTTCTACAAAGTATATGGCTGTAACCAAATTGTAATTAACCAGCTATACACACGGCCGGCTAGCGCCAAAAGAATACGTCTATTACGGAGTACAAACTAACAGAATCACGTTCTCCTACATTCAGGAGCATAGTGTAAATCTTGATTATATTTTGTGATGATTTTAATACATCTACTACGTAGTACGCACTATTGACAGATACAACATTAAAACAATGAATTTAGTGTCCATGCATCTACTTCAGGTAGGGTAGGAGTATGTCAGTTTGGCTGCTAGCTGGTGTAGCTACTCCCACTATGATATCACTACTGAAAGTCTGAAATGCCCTTTGCTCCCGAGCATGTAACATCATCTCCCATGACTTGACTGTGGAGCGAAAATAATATTCAGCATGACACTGGAGTAGTAATACATTATCACCTCAAACTAGATGAGATCCAAAGAAGATCTTGACCGAAAAGCTGGGGGTAGTAGGACAGTGCAGTGGCCAGCAGTTCTTCCAACTCCCAACTCAGAACGATCTTTTTCAGGGACAAAGAGAAAAATGGGCTCAGAGTAGAAAAGCTAGGTTTTGATAGACCTATATCACTTTCAGCTACCCCTCTCTCCACATCATGCATGTTTTCTAGGTGGGGGCAAAGACTGGGGCTTGGAAATAGGAGTACATATATATTCATGGTTAGATATATAGTTGTATGCAATGCAAGCACCTTTCGACAAGTCCAGGGCCAGGGATTACGACCAAGTCATGTTGGTGGCTCCCGTCGGAAAAGCGAAAGGCTTGCACGGTGAAACCGAGACATTTTGACGGTTTAGCCTGGGGTCCTTTTGAGTTTTGACGATGGTATCAAAACGTGGCTACTAGAAAAAAAAAGGCAATTGTGTGCTGATGTTGCTATCATTGAATTGTATCTTGCGCGCATACCGGTACAGCAAACTAGACATTACAATAATTTAGCAAGTTAATACTATAATGCATGTTGATGTTTTGTTTGCATACTAAAGTGACAGGCCTATATAGGAGTAGCAGATAATTATCCTCCGATCGATCCGTCCTAATACTCAATAACCTCCGTATGTTGGCTTAAAAAAAAAAAAACCTCCGTATGTCGTTGTGATTCTGGATATATAGCCTCGTACGTATCCATTTGAGAAATAAAGTAGTGCTGGCTATCTGAAAATAATTGTAACAATAAAATGAAGGAATAATAAAGAGATAAACCATATGTTCACAGTTAAGACAACGTACGTACCCATGGCATCATGCTTATGGTAGGCAGAGGTCACTGGTCCAAGTAGATCATGTTGGCGGTCCAAGAGCTGGCCAGTTTGACCCGATTAGGTCTGTCTAACCGCACATCAAGTCAAGCCCAATCTGCAAGAAACTATTCCCCTCTTGTTGATTGTTCCATGCCGTGCAAGCATCAAGTTAATAAAGTTTCTATCTAGACTATTGCTACTTGGTCAAGATAGCTTTCCAGAGAGCCCAATTTGCATCCATGCCTCCCACAACTGAAACAATCGAGAAGGGAAGAAGAATCACCGTCCCGGGTCAATTATCGAGTCGACGAAACGATCATTTTCTAATGCCGCTAATGTTGGCGTAGGATTAAAGCTAGGTGCGTGATTATGCCGCGCGTGACGAACAGTAGGCGAAATTTTATCCAAGTTGCAATTTGCAAAGCGCTTGATACGCCACTTTGGTACTTTCTCGTCGTCCAACTTAATTAATCAGCGCCGAATAAGTACAAATGTTAGAGTTGATTGCGGAGGCTTAATCCGCTCGCCACTACGTTCGCCCGATAGGTCGAATCAGCGTGCACCGAATGGGCGAATGGCTCGCTGGATAGTAGTGCTATACATTTGCCAAACCTAGCTATAGCTAGCTGCATGCGGTTCTCGCTACACCACCGTGGCTTGTCATTCGTGGCCCGGTGGGCGTTAAACATATGTTGCGTGCACGTACATCTCTTCACATGTGATGGTGGAATGCAAAAGAAAAGGCATGAAATTAGTAGGGGACCTTTCAGCCCAAACGGCCGGGCTTAGCTCTAAGCCTCTAACGTGAGTAAACACAAACGTACTAAGTTAGTACCAACTGTCGCCTACTACACCATTGGTACTGGTACGCCGCGCGTGCGTTGCCTATGTACGTTGACGTTGCCTGTAATAGCCTAGTAGTAATTAAACTACTAGAGGAGCTAGCTACCGTATGTAACTTTAATCAACCCGTGTGATATCATCGGCTAGGTGATAACTCTATGGGTACGGTTCGGCAGATGTCACGCTCTCTTGATTGATGGATCGATCGGTGGACCGACTGGCTTGGCTGGCTCGCCGTACAAGACAGTTCTATGTGGCGAATTTACCGGTGCGCGTCCCGCCCGGGGAACAACTCTATCCTACCTCTTGCATCACCGTGTCACACTGACACCGTGCGCGCGCCCCCGCTCGTACACATCGATCACGACCGGGCGGTGCGGCGCGCGGCGCCGTCCCGCCATCGCGCGGCGCCGCGCGGAGTGGGAGCAGGAGCATGCAATGACTAATGAGCGGATCGGCTGGCCTTCCGCGCCGCGCGTTCGATCGGTCGGCGTCCGGGCAGCGGGCGGCCGAGGCGCGGGGGAAACGTACGCAAATCGCGACGTCGCGCGCGAGAGGGACGTGCGGACGCGGCCGCGCCACGGTATCTAGTCTAGTCTGGTAAGCCAAAAGTCGCGCGCGGGGGTGGGAGGCCGTGAGGCTGTGACGACGCCGATCGATCGATCCGTCGGTGTCGCGGCCGTGGAACGCAGCCTAAGCTAGCTAGCGATCAACCGTACGCACACACCGCGTCATGGTCAACCTTGTCATGCTGAGCCTGACGAGCGTACGCTTTGATAACTACTACTGCGGCAAAAGGAGTGGTGGTGTATACACCGTGGGGCTCGTGGCTCTGGCGAATACATACGTACTACGTGTATGTAGCTATAACCCCTCTGAACCCGTTTCATCCGGCCGGCGTCCTGGCTACGTCTGTAGCTGCTTAATTAGTTCTCTCCTGGATATTTTAGACAACCACCCTCCATAATAATTACATCCGTCACATATGTACGTACGGTTTATATATACCGTGTGATAAAGACACGAAAAAGTCCCTGTTCCTATTGAAGATATGTACTGTGTCATCAAAAGATCGATGTATCTTACTCTTAAAGCCCTTGATATTTGTTAAATTGATCAGAACCGTATTTGGGTTTGCATCTCACGACCAATGCCCGAGCTGTGATGTTGTCCGTGAGGAGGCACGACACTGGTAGAAAACCGGGCTTCTATCCGGTTTGTAACCCTTTTTTATCATGATTTTCTAACCGGGACTACCGTACCGGGATTGAAGGTATACCGTTCTGTCCCGGTTTAAAAAACGGGGATTAAAAACTACTTTTTAGTCCCGGTTGGTAACATCAACGGGGACTTAAAAATAGGAAAAGGTAGCACCCCATCCCCATCCCAGTTGTTTCTTTTTCTATTTTTATTTTCTGTAAATCTTCAAAAAATACACAACAAAATCACCCTCAATAATGCACACGATTAATCCCAACATTCTAATAAATAATCCTTAAATCAATACATCACCAAACACAGATCAAATTCTCACATCAATACATCACAAACTATCCAAAACAAATTCAGCTCAAATCCTAAAAGAAAAAAAAATCTATCCTCCCGGCCGCCGGAGTCGTCGCCCGTCGGCGCCTAGGTGAGACGCCGCCTCCGCACCGGCAGGCCGCCGGCGACG